>JAZGLO010006691.1:4650000-5090000 GCA_036873155.1 Biomphalaria sudanica
CACAAGTGACAGATTACAGAAGTAGTATAAAAGAAGTAAGACACAAGTGACAGATTACAGAAGTAGTATAAGAGAAGTAAGACACAAGTGACATATTACAGAAGTAGGATAAGAGAAGTAAGACACAAGTGACAGATTAAAGAAGTAGGTTAAGAGAAGTAAGATACAAGTGACAGATTACAGAAGTAGGATAAGAGAAGTAAGATACAAGTGACAGATTACAGAAGTAGTATAAGAGAAGTAAGACACAAGTGACAGATTACAGAAGTAGTATAAGAGAAGTAAGACACACGTGACAGATTACATAAGTAGTATAAGAGAAGTAAGACACAAGTGACATATTTCAGAAGTAGGAAAAGAGAAGTAAGATAAAAAAGATTAAACTTGGCAAAGCTTACAACCCATTGAAAATCTTTGCACTACATACTCAATTTTACTATGACTATGCTAATTCTGCACAATAGTTTATTACAGTTTAAACCGAAAAAAATATGCGTTAAAAATTTAAATCCAATTGATGGATCACTATAAAAGTTATTTGGCTCTACTCTACTCTTCCATGTTTAAGACTGTTCATAGCAAAGAAAGACTTGTGTTGCATTTACCTAAACATGTAAGGCAAAAATCCGCCCACAACTGTAGCTAAAAGCTGATTGGTTGAAGAGATGCTGTAGACGTTTCCAAACGCCATGACAACCAATACGACAAAGAGAAGAAACAAAGTGATCCTGAAGAGTTCCAAAACAGCGTTACCAACGTTCTTATGGATCGGCCCAGGGCAGCAGTAGTAGTTGAGGTCAATAGTCTTGTGGAAGAATTTCTCCGGGGTACACGGCGTGTCCTGTCTGTCCAGAAACACAAGCATACCCTTCGTGTGCCAATAGGGCCGGCCATCCTAAATTATACAAAAAGTAATATATTTTAAAAGAATCCATTCCTACTATATGTTCCAATACTATAGTAAACTAAACATGTATGTAGTACTAGCAGCACGCCCGTTGATTTGTTCCTTTGTTTATTATGGCCGGAACAACTCTTTTTTTTTTCTTTAATAAACGGGCCAATTGTTGACGATCAACCTAACCTACTTTCTAGTCCGTGAATGAATGTCTATGTTACAATGAAATGTTACGCCCCGCTCTCTCTCTCTCTTCTGTACACCTCCTTTCTTTTTCTTTGTTTAAAAATTAAACGGGCCTCATTTTATACTGCGCCTCCAACACATAGACGCACTCATATTTTGGGGCCTGTTAATATTAGTAGCACTTTCACTTACCCCCCCCCCTCCCCACAACGGAAAAAAAACACTCTATCACTTTACTTCGATTTCTCAAGTCAATCTCTCTCTCTCTCTCTCTCTCTATATATATATATATATATATATATATATAGTAGTATAGTATAGTATATGTTTATACACACACACACACACACACATATACTGACCGTGATCTCCCCCCAAAACTTTTTGTATTATTTTTACTTTTTTTTTTCGTTGCAACCTTTAATCTTGCAGAAAGCAATGTACGGTATTAGACACTGCATAGATTTTTTCATACCATCAGTTTCAGGCTTAGAGAAAAAAAAAAAGCATTTTCGGAAGCCCCAAATGGAATTCACGGGAATATCTTCCTAAGTCTTCATCGTTCAGGCTATGTGGTGTCCATTTTAGTCGTCCTATGCTATTGTTATGGAGTGTGGGTATGTGTGTTTGTTTCTATGGTGACGGTGAGAAGTAGTTCACGATTGGTTGGTGGCTAGGCAGTGCTAATGATGCAAGGAAATAGACATTGTCGTAAGCTGTCTTGGGTAGGCAAGATGACACCAGAAGGCCAGAATGAAAAGGCGTAATTTTTTTTAGTGAGTTAGATTTTGTTCAAAAATACCATTTTATATAATTACTGAAGTCTACTACAATTATTTCATGTCACCTCAAGTTAAATTTTGTTTCTGTTTCTATTATAATAAAATGTATATTTAGTTTTGTTCACAAAGTACATATACAAGTTTTTTTAATTTAAGATTTAATACGCCTACAACGGTTTAGTTGTCTAGCAGCAGTTTGGTGCTACAAGTCAACGACTGCCCACAACAGTAATCATCCACATATACAACCTAAAATGTTTTATCTGGCTGTACAGAAAAACAAACAAAAGCTACGCTGTTTTTTTCCCCATAAAAATTAAAACAAAATACAAAGTAAAAACTAATTAAAATTGAAATAAATAAAACAGCTAAACAAACAGCTAGAAGTTGATAAGACTTTGATTGTTACTTCTTATGACTTTAAATAAAAAACTATTCTGCGCTAAAAGTGACTACCTTTACTATGATCTGTGGTTTTGTTAGCTGACCACTGTAAGTGGCTACTGCACCTTTGACATTAAAAACTGTGTTCTCTTGGTCTAATGCTTCCTTCTTGGCCACTTCATTCATTTCGTCTCTGATCATGTCCAACAACTCTTTATGCACCACCTAAGTGACAACAACAAGGGGTAGAATTAAGATTTGAGTTCACACCTTCTTTTTTTCAATGATTTCACCCGCGTACATCCATCCATTGTGGACATTTTGATGTTTCATTTGGGCTTTTTTGTTTTGTCATTGGCTAATTCAACACTTTAACTTGATTTGCATAATCCGCAGAGTTCTTTTTATTTTAAATTGTCTGTAATTGTGGGAGTGTTTTGATTGAGTGACGAGAGTATAGTTGTGAAATGAAGTTTAAAGGTCACCCTGGGGTCAACCTGAGAAAGTCTTTGGAGAAAGTCCGTGGCATTCGAAAGTAAGGATTTGATGCGTTGTATGCCTAGCTCTACTAGACATCTAGCAGCTGCCAGGGAAATGTGACGTGATCACGTGATAAGACTGACTCAATTATTCGTTCTTTACAAACTGTTTGTAGCGGGAAAAAAAAAAGAAAACATCATCACGAGATCCCCTGTTTCAAAAGTTATGTTTGTCAGCTCACAATTTGTCTATACCCCTCCATCTCTCTCTCTCTCTCTTTCTCAATCCATGCCCTTGGTGAGTATAGAGAACACTAGACAAAATGACACAAACATTGATAAAATTGTTAAATAAAGCCAGAGAGATTCTGTTGCAGTTTAAAACGAATTTACTACGAGGTACGACAAAGGTTTAGACATTCATGATGTGCCTACATGCTATTGGATGGTGTATTGAGAAACTTTTCGAAGTGCTCTTCCCAGCGTTTTAGGATTTCTTCCTTATCTGTCAATAGGATTGTCCCATCAGCATTTAATAGAGGTGATGAGCCTGACTTTGTGGGTCCATAGATATCATTTATGGCATGGTAGAAGTTCTTTCATATCGTGCTTGTCAGCAAATTCCTGTATTGTTTCCACTTTCTTGCTAAGTTAGGTATCTTGCATTTGGCGTAACTGTTTTTGCACATTTTTGCGGATGTTAGTGAATGCATCTTTAGTGGACAGGGAGTATGGGTTGTTCAGATACAATTTGTGGAGCTTGTGCTTTTCATCTAATAGTTTTCTGATCTCAGTATTGTTTTCATCAACCAGTACTGATGCTTTCTCTCCATAGGACCGAGTATGTTTAATGCTGTGCTATAGATAGCTTCTTTGAAGCATTCCCAGCTTTTATCTACATTTGAGGCAGTTCAATATCGCATCTGCAAGCGACTTTTCAGTTTTGTCATCTGCTAAGCTGGCCGTGTTTAGCCTTTTTAGAAGTTTAGATTTTTGCTGACGTCTCTTTGGTTGAATACGGTTGTTTAGTTTTGTGATGATGAGGCGGTGGTCTGTTCCACATTCTGCACCACAGCAAGATTTGGTGACACGAATGTCCTGACGGTCAGATTGTCTGGCGATGACGTAATCTATGAGGTGTCAGTATTTTGAGCGACGATGCATCCAGGAAGTTCGCTTTCTCATTGGAAAACTGAATATTGTGTTCGATATGAGCAGCTTGTGTTCAGCACAGGTCTGGAGTAGTAATAATCCGTTGCTGTTGCATTGACCTATCCCGAATTTGCCCAAGACTCCTTTCCAGATGTGATGGTCAGAGCCGACTCTTGCGTTGAAGTCACTGAGAATGAGTAGCTTTTCTGTTTTTGGAATATCAAGTAAAGTGGAGTTTAGTTCTTCGTAGAACTTTGCTATGACATCATCTGGGTTGGTCATGGTGGGTGCGTAACAGCTAACAATGGAAATATGTTTCTTTCCGCTTTGTAAAGGCAGCTTTAGGATCATGAGCCTATCACTAATTCCATTTTGGAGGCCCAACTAGTTTAGATACTATTGATGTTTTTATGGCAAAGCCGACTCCAGATTCACGTCGTACTTCAGTGCTTCTACCGCTCCAGAAGAAAGTATATCCAGGTCCTCTTTCGCAGAGTTCACCTTCATCTGCAAGCCGAGTCTCGCTTAGTGCTGCTATGTCTATGTTGTATCTGTGGAGCTCCCTGGTTACTAGTGCAGTTTGTCTTTGTGGTCTATCAGATGAGTCGTTGTCAAGAAGTGTGCGCACATTCCATGCGCCTATGGTAAGAGGAACTATCCTCGTCTTTTTCTTTGAATTTCGACCGCTTAAGTAGGGTTCCCGCCAAATGCGGTAGGCTGGCTAGGGTAGTTTTGAGCAGACAATCAGTGGTGAACGACCATATGGCCTAAGCCGCCTGTGTGTAGGGTTGCAGCTACGGCTTCCAGTGTGCCCACACCTACCGCTTCACTGCTTGCCTGTCGCCACAGGACTTTGGTTTGGTTGTGTTTGGGGGGGGGGGGAATGACAAGTGACTTGCGCTGGAATTTGGATTAAAGTGAGGAGGATTCGCGCAACACGTCGACCTCACTCTCTCGCCCTAAAGCCCGTCCTTTTCCGGAAGCAAGATTTGGTCAAGACGTACAGGGACAAGTTTGGGTGCAGTGGATGACCAGAGACTTTCTTTGTGTCTTGTCCTGCTTTTGAGTGCTCCACAGCACTGTGCTGGTACTCTCCTTTCTGTCCCATTAGTCAAGTTTTGTGACGTTACGCACAGACTTCACATGCTAGGTTTGACATAACCTCAGTGTACTGAGTGCCATGGACACGTCAGATACCCTCTACCTGGTTTAGCCGGCCAGACAAAGCCGTCGATGGGCAGGTCACGTCAACAGAATGGAAGACCACCGCATCCCTAAACGACTCTTGTATGGCCAACTAAGCGAAGGAAAGCGATCGCAAGGTGGTCAAAGAAAGCGCTTCAGGGACACCCTAAAAAAGCTTCTGTGAAGGTGTTCACCATAGACCCAGGCACCTGGGAGAAAGTGGCACATGACAGAGCATCATGGCGTCGCGCTGTGAAAACTGGCTCACAGGTTGCTGAGGAAAAAAGAACAACGCTGGCAGAAGAAAAACGCCAGAAAAGAAAAGCAAGGCAAACGACACTAGCTCCAGCTGGAATAACCTGCCCAGTGTGCGGCCGAACATTCCGGGCTCACATAGGCCTCACCAGCCACATGAGGAGGCATAAAACCCCAGTGCAAAGCCCTCAGCCCCCTGGATGACAAAGTGGTCATCATCGAACCACGATGGACGAACTATATATACATGCTATTACAATCTCTGTGTATTTTAAATCATCTTTAAATATAATATTGACAATAATGATTAATGAAATGTTAGTTCCCCTTACCTGTTATTTGTTATAGAATGTAACGAAAACTATAATGTAAGGTAATACATTTTTCTCTAAATAAAAAAAAAACAGTCTTATCGTATGCTTGGCATTGTTCTTCCCTTGTAAAAGTCCAGGTACATGATATGCAAAAGTAAAGTTCTCCTTTTAGACTTTGCGATCTAAAGGGCAGATGTTAATGCGGTTGCGGTTGTGCTGGCCACATGACACCCTGCTCGTTAACCATTGGCCAAATAAATAATAAACAGATGACCAATACACATAATATGTACTTTAGCCAGAATTTCATTACCTTGTGAAAGTCCAAGTACATGATATGTACTTTAGCCAGAATGTCCTTACCTTGTGTAAGACCAAGTACATGATATGTACTTTAGCCAGAATGTCCTTACCTTGTGAAAGTCCAAGTACATGATATGCACTTTAGCCAGAATGTCCTTGCAGTAAAATAGGACCAACAAGAGAAGTGACAGATACTGAAAGATAACTCCAGCGTTGACAATCAATCCCATGAAGGTGTAGACGAACAACTCCACGAAGAACGAACAGACCTCCATGACCAGCAGTGTCAGTGACCTAAGAAGATCATGCCAAATGGAGATTTTCACGGCCAAAAAACTATAAATAACTATCTTTTTTGTTGTTGTTGTAGCCAGTGTATAAAACAAAGTGCTGATTGGCAAGTTTTTTTAAAAGGTAAATCATAATTTTAATGCACTGTTTGTTTTTTTAGCTCTGCAGAATCAAATTGTCGAAGCTCTTCACTTAGTAGCACAGACTAAGTTTATGAGGATGGAAGCAGTAGACTTTCACTCTATGGCTGGGGTAGAATTGAAACTTTTTTTTAAAAGTTGGGCAATACCCAGATATAATTGTGCATTTTAAAGTTATAGGTTAATCGTCAATGCATTCAATAACAAAATGACACTCTGAACGTTGGCTCATTTTTTTTTTTAATTTAGTTGGGGCAACAGTCTTGTTCGACTTAGCGTAGTCGACATTCTTTTAGTTGATTGTTCAAATTTCTAATAAGAATCACGTAAATTGTAATAGTGTTGCAATCTATCATGAATTATGGTATACTTAAGCATATATATATATATAAGATAAGTATCAGCTATTGCTGATAGGTTTAAGTAACCCAATACATCACTGAGAAGAGTTCGTTAAAGGGAGGTAATCGTGTATATTAAACTGAACAGAGAACGAATCTATTCATGTTTAATATTTTGCTCTTATTTTCTTTTTGTAAATCTATATTCCCATTTGTATAATATGTTATTGGGTTCAATAAACTCATGTCCGACTGTTCACACTGAAGACTTAACTATGCCTACACGCAGGGCCGGTCTTTTGCCACTGCAACCTATGCAGCGCAGTGAGTCCCGCACGTTCATAGGACCCCCGCGAATTCTAGGTGTAAATTACTACATTAAACCATTTTATATATACGAAAAATTCATAAAAATCTTCTGAAATTTTTTTAATCTTCTGAAAACTGATGCAAATCTCCTTAAAAACAGACAAAATTATCATTTCGGGGTGTCATTCAATATGGCAACGCCAATCCTACTTGCGATTAAAAAATAATCAGCACTGTCAGTTTCATTTAATAAAAATATAACAATAATGTAAATCTTAAAGAAAACAGGAGTTCAAATATTTAATTGACTTTAATAGTCACTGGCCTACAAATATAGATTCAAATCTATCTCGACCTCTTAAGAAAAAACAAAAGCGATATTTTGCTAGCCGATAGTAAATCTAAAAGGCAGATTTGAATGTTTATCGGCTTTTTGTTGGAAAACTACTATCTACTGTAGATGGCTCGTAAATCTAATTTGACAGTGATTTTTTACTTAATAAAGTATTAATAAAATGCAAAGACGAATTTATTTTCTAATACAAAATCTTAATTTTCACTTATTATCCATTATCACAAATCAGAATGGGCCCCGAGCAATCCGTTTCGCACAGGGCCCCGCAATCTGTAGGACCGGGCCTGCCTTCACGGGTACCTTCGTAGCCACGATGATAAGACTGCATTCTTCTTTATAATTGAAGAGGAGGAGCTTCGTCTACGTTAGGAATACCAATTGCTGGGCCCAATTTAATGGATGCTTGCGAGGCACCACATCTAATTTTTTTTTAACAATAGCAACTGTTACTATTGATTAATTGAACCAACATTTGTTATACAACCTGCATCGGTAGCAACTCAAACGCAATGCTCTACATTAAATATGTTAACCCTTGAAGTCCTACATTTTTAAAAGCCTGTGACAAGAGCCGTTACTGAAAGTGATATGCTTAATGTAAATTTCGGGACCCATACTTGGCGCGGGGCCCGATTGGAGCGATCGGTCAAATTGGCTTAAGGCCGACCCTGACGTTATATATAAATATTTTTTAATGGCTTTGTTATCTTTCTCGAAACATTTTTTAAACTAAAGCTACACTACCATATCGCCAAACTGATTCAGAAAGGTTGCCAACTTTTAATCAAGATCTTACCAAAAAGTGATGAGGCACATAAAAATGGCCAGAATCTGTAGAACGATGCCTTTTGTGGAAAAATGTTTTCTCTTGACAAATGTTTCATTGGCTGTCACTTGATTGAGTTGTAGCCCTTGCCTCACGGGGAGTAACTTGGGCATTCGAGCTTTGCATCTCTGGACAAACCTGAGTTGAATAAATATGTTAAACACAGCGTTCATTTAGATATACGCGCAATGCTCTTTCAATATGACTTTCTAATCCTTTTGGAGATTTCATAAAATTGAGGCTAATCATAAAAAAAAATAAGTTTTTTTTGTGTATCCGGTGTACAGAAAGTAGAAAGTGTTGTTAAGCTATGCTATTTAGATGGTATGCGATAAAATTTGGAACTTTTTAATACTATGATATCGAAATTCTACTTTAGTTGGCAACAGTAGTATTTTAATATAGCGTCCTTAACATTATTTAGAATCGGCAATTTATCGTGAAAATCTCCAACGGAAGTGAATTATTTTAAAGAAATGCCGTCAGCGGAGAAGTCTCGTTTAATGCAGAAATCTCAATAAAATAAGGAAATCTTTTGTTCAATTTTCAACTTTTCACATGTAAATTATGAGTGAGTATGGTGTGAATGTACATTTTTTTTAAAAATAGTTTTAATGTTTTGTTTGGTGTAATGCACAAATTTTAAGATAATTTCCTCACTCACAATAAAGATTATTATTATTATTATTATGTTAGAAAGGAACGAGTTGTCATTCTCTGGCGCTGCCAGGGTCGAGTTTCGTAAAAGAGAAACAAAATTCATCATTGTCCCTTTAACAGTTTCCACTGAGGAATTTTCTGGTGATGTGGCAGGTCTGCAGCAGTATCGCCCTCTGACATTATTATTAATAATGGAGAACTCTCTTTCGATGGATAAGTCTCATGAACAAATACGCTATAATTTTAATGCACAACTAAAAGAGATCATGCACATGAGTAGGGGCAGCTGTCCTTCTACAGAAGATTTTTTACGAAAAACTACAGAAAAAGTAAAGAATGTCAAGGACGCTCATTTGAATTTCAATGTTGCCAACTAAATTTGAAAAAACAAAAAAGAGTTTTAACTATTTTAAAATTGTCTCAGTGCGTAGCAGTTACTCTTCATATCAAATCTCCTCTATTTCTGGTAGTTAGTTGTCCTTTTGTTTTTAAATAAGTTAGAAGTCAGAGAGTGAAACTCTAATGCTTTCTCTTTATGAAATTATTTTATGCACCAAGCGGAAGATCTTTAGAAATTTTGATCGCAGTTCTAACAAGTACAAAAATATTGTCATAGTACATAATCATTGTCATTGTACACAAACATTGTCATAGTACACAAACATTGTCATATATATATATATATATAGTTCGTCCATCGTTGTTCGATGATGACCACTTTGTCATCCAGGGGGCTGAGGGCTTTGCACTGGGGTTTTATGCCTCCTCATGTGGCTGGTGAGACCTATGTGAGCCCGGAATGTTCAGCCGCACACTGGGCAGGTTATTCCAGCTGGAGCTAGTGTCGTTTGCCTTGCTTTTCTTTTCTGGCGTTTTTCTTCTGCCAGCGTTGTTCTTTTTTCCTCAGCAACGTGTGCGCCAGTTTTCACAGCGCGACGCCATGATGATCTGTCATGTGCCTCTGTCTCCCACCAGGTGCCTGGGTCTATGCTGAACGCCTTCAGAGAAGCTTTGAGTGTGTCCCTGAAGCGCTTTCTTTGACCACCTTGCGACCGCTTTCCTTCGCTTAGTTGGCCATACAAGAGTCGTTTAGGGATGCGGTGGTCTTCCATTCTGTAGACGTGACCTGCCCATCGCTGCTGGGACTGCATCAGGATTGTGTGGATGCTTTGCAGACACGTTCTTCGAAGAACTTCTGTATCTGGTATTTTGTCTTGCCATTTGACATTTAGTATTTTTCTTAGACATGTCATGTGGAAGTGGTTCAATTTCTTTGCATGTTTACTGTACACTGTCCATGTTTCTGAGGCATAGAGCAATGTAGGGAGGATGACGGCTCTATAGACCCCTAGCTTTGTGTTTGTGGTGATGCCGTCTGTTCCAGACAGTTTTAGACAGTCTGCCATAGGATGCACAGGCCTTGGCGATACGCAGGTCGATTTCACTATCGATTTTTCCATTTCTGGAGAGTGTGCTGTCAAGATATGTGAATTTGTCCACTGCGTTTAAGTCTGAGCATGCTCTTGAGAAGTCACTGACGATGCTCTGCAGATCGTTTTCAGAGCAGGCATTTAGGGCACAGTCGTCAGCAAATAGCAAGTCTCTGATTTCTGCTGCATTTGTTTTTTACTTTGCTTTAAGCCGCCTCGGGTTGAATAGGCCACCATCAAATCTGTATGATATATTTATCCCGTTGTTTTCTCTATTTGTGAATGCATCTGTCAGCATAGCAGAGAACATGATACTGAACAGTGTAGGTGCTAGGACACAGCCTTGTTTTACCCCGTTTGATACTACGAAGGGCTCTGATGGTTCTCCACTTTCTTGGACACGAGCCTTTATGCCATCATGAAATAGTCTCACCATGGTTATGAATTTTTGTGGACAGCCATACTTTGACATGATCTTCCAGAGCCCTTCTCTGCTAACAGTGTCGAATGCCTTTGATAAGTCGACATATATTGAGAACAGGTCAGCATTTTGTTCTTGGCATTTTTCCTGGAGCTGCCTTGCGGCAAAGATCATGTCAATGGTTCCACGCTCTTTTCTGAAGCCGCACTGGCTTTCTGGTAGTAGACTATGTTCAATGTAAGGCATGAGCCGATTTAGTAGGATGCGTGCAAGGATTTTCCCAGCAATAGAGAGAAGAGATATTCCTCTGTGGTTGTCGCAGATTTGGCGGTTTCCTTTTCGCTTGTATAAATGAACAATTGTGGCATCTTTAAAGTCTTGTGGTATTGACTCTTTTACCCACATAATTAAGAAGAGCTTATGAAGTCTTTCAATCAGGGCTAATCCACCTTTTTTGTAGACCTCTGCGGGAATGGAGTCAGCTCCTGGGGCTTTTCCGCTTGCGAGCGGTTTAATGGCAAGATCGGTTTCCTTTAGCGTAGGGGGGTCATCCATTTTTTCATTTATTGGTACTTGCTGTAGCCTATGGCCGCTTCATTTATGATGGAAGGTGTATTGAGAACCTTTTCGAAGTGCTCTGCCCAGAGTTTAGGATTTCTTCCTTATCTGTCAATAGTATTGTCCCATCAGCATTTAATAGAGGTGATGAGCCTGACTTTGTGGGTCCATATATATCGTTTATGGCATGGTAGAAGTTCTTCATATCGTGCTTGTCAGCAAATTCCTGTATTTTTTCCACTTTTTGCTAAGCCAGGTATCTTGCATTTGGCGTAACTGTTTTTGCACATTTATTGCGGATGTAAGTGAATGAATCTTTAGTGGACTGGGAGTTTGGGTTGTTCAGATACATTTTGTGGAGCTTGTGCTTTTCATCTAATAGTTTTCTGATCTCAGTATTGTTTTCATCAAACCACACCTGATGCTTTCTCTCCATAGGACCGAGTATGTTTAATGCTATGCTATAGATAGCTTCTTTAAAGCATTCCCAGCTTTTATCTACATTTGATTCAGTTGGAAGGGTTGACTTGAGGCAGTTCTCTATCGCATCTGCAAGCGACTTTTCAGTTTTGTCATCTGCTAAGCTGGCCGTATTTAGCCTTTTTAGGGGTTTAGATTTTGCTGACATCTCTTTGGTTGAATACGGATGTTTAGTTTTGTGATGATGAGGCGGTGGTCTGTTCCACATTCTGCACCACAGCAAGATATGGTGACACGAATGTCCTGACTGTCAGATTGTCTGGTGATGACGTAATCTATGAGGTGCCAGTGTCTTGAGCGACGATGCATCCAGGAAGTTCGCTTTCTCATTGGAAGACTGAATATTGTGTTCGATATGAGCAGCTTGTGTTCAGCACAGGTCTGGAGTAGTAATAATCCGTTGCTGTTGCATTGACCTATCCCGAATTAGCCCAAGACTCCTTTCCAGATGTGATGGTCAGAGCCGACTCTTGCGTTGAAGTCACCGAGAATGAGTAGCTTTCTGTTTTTGGAATATCAAGTAAGGTGGAGTTTAGTTCTTCGTAGAACTTTGCTATGACATCATCTGGGTTGGTCATGATGGGTGCGTAACAGCTAACAATGGAAATATGTTTCTTTCCGCTTTGTAAAGGCAGCTTTAGGATCATGAGCCTATCACTAATTCCTTTGGGAGGCCCGACTAGTTTAGATACTATTGATGTTTTTATGGCAAAGCCGACTCCAGATTCACGTCGTACTTCAGTGCTTCTACCGCTCCAGAAGAAAGTATATCCAGGTCCTCTTTCGCAGAGTTCACCTTCATCTGCAAGCCGAGTCTCGCTTAGTGCTGCTATGTCTGTGGAGCTCCCTGGTTACTAGTGCAGTTCGTCTATGTGGTCTATCAGATGTGTCGTTGTCAAGAAGTGTGCGCACATTCCATGCGCCTATGGTAAGAGGAACTTTGAATTTCGACCGCTTGAGTAGGGTTCCCGCCAACTGCGGTAGGCTGGCTAGGGTAGTTTTGAGCAGGCAATTTTTGGGACACCTTTTGTAGCCCAGTCCTCATGCTATGGAGGTGAGCAGTGCACTCCTAAATAGGGCTGCTCAGCCACTCAGGGGGCTGCCGGACTCCACAGTGTCAGTGGTGAACGACCATATGGCCTGAGCCGCCTGTGTGCAGGGTTGCAGCTACGTCTTCCAGTGTGCCCACACCTACCGCTTCACTGCTTGCCTGTCGCCACAGGACTTTGGTTTGGTTGTGTTTGGGGGGGGGGGATGACAAGTGACTTGCGCTGGAATTTGGATAAAAATGAGGAGGATTCGCGCAACACGTCCACCTCACTCTCTCGCCCTAAAGCCCGTCCTTTTCCGGAAGCAAGATTTGGTCAAGACGTCCGGGGACAAGTTTGGGTGCAGTTGATGACCAGAGACTTTCTGTGTGTCTTGTCCTGCTCTTGAGTGCTCCACAGCACTGTGCTGGTACTTGCCTTTCTGTCCCATTAGTCAAGTTTTGTGACGTTACGCACAGGCCGCCAAGTTTAGACTTCACATGCTAGGTTTGACATAACCTCAGTGTACTGAGTGCCATGGACACGTCAGATACCCTCTACCTGGTTTAGCCGGCCAGACAAAGCCGTTTCCGGGGTGTGGCCGCTGCGCATGCTACAGCTTCTGGGAGCCACAGGTGAGAGATGGGTACCGAGTGGGGACCAAGAGTGAGCCAGGCTACCCTCAAAAAGAAGGCACGACTGCCTGTCCACTAGAGGTGCTACCCCTCCTAGATACCCCATACACACCTAATCATTGTCATTGTCCACAAACATTGTCATAGTACACAAACATTGTCATAGTACACAAACATTGTCATAGTACACAAACATTGTCATAGTACACAAACATTGTCATAGTACACAAACATTGTCATAGTGTACAAACATTGTCATAGTGCACAAACATTGTCATAGTACACAAAATTGTCATAGAACCTTTTAAAAAACAAAGCGTATCAACACTTTAGTTTGTACACCGAATACACCAAACAAGTAAAATATTTTTGAATCATTAAAAAAAAAAAAAGAAACTTATCTAATGGGAAGAATTCCGCACTTACAACTATATATCGCAATAATTTAGAAGTTATTTCATATCAAAGAAAACAATAATTAATTGACTAATAGGTTAATTTGTTAATTGATTCATGTTTTGTTAGGTACAATAAATAAATGTTTAAAATGTCAACTTGATCCAAGAATGCGTGTGCAAGAAATGGCGTTAACAATAATCTAAGGAGACGAAACCCTACGTATTTAACCATATCTGTGCTAAGGATTAATTTTCCCTGATAGTTTTAGACAAAATAATTCATTACCAGTTATGCATTCAATAATTGTTAATTTTGTTTATCAATGAATAATTGTGCAAAGTTTTAACTTGTTCCGAGAGTGGGAGTGGTAGAAATAACATGTACAAACTTTTTAACAGACAGAGTGTGTTGATGTAAGATTTGCAAAAAAGCTAGCTATTTATAGTTACTCTACTATTGAACGAAAATCTCCCATATAATAGTGATTATCACAAACAGGATGTTGATCTTTATATTAAAAAAAAAAAACACAAAGCCGAAACAAGTCTATCTCGTAAGTAATAGTTTCCTATCTTAAACTTGATTGGCCTTACCCAGCAGGGCAGAGGAAGATGAAGAACTGAATGATGAGCCTGATACTGAGGTTTAGCGTAGGGAAGACGTAGAAGGCGCTGATGGGTAGGGCTATCACAAGAAGAATCAAGAGATAGGGAATGAAAAAGATGAATCCAACAACTCCAAAGTAAGTGAAAGGTTTTACGATCAACTGAGTTAGCCAGCCAACAACAACCAGCCTGAAACGAAGTAACAAAATGTAAATTTATCCAAATGAGATCGTTACATACAGTCACTTCTAATTAAAAAAATTTCTGTAAACGTTACCTGAAACTACTCGATAGATTAGGACTTGCATTTCCTAAGGCATGTCTGATATGCTAAAAATATTCTTCTTTTTTTTCTCGATGACTAAAATGATTTTCTTACTTTGACCTTTCAGCTCTTACAAACATTGCCTGTGTACTTACTTTCAAATCTCATAACTTACAAACATTGCCTAGGTATTTCATTGGAAATCTCATAACTTGCAAATACTGCCTATGTATTTCATTTGAAATCCCATAACTTACATATATTGCCTATGTATTTCATTTGAAATCTCATAGCTAGCAAATACTGCCTATGTATTTCCTTTGAAATCTCATAACTTACAAACAATGCCTATGTATTTCATTTTGATATCTCATAACTTACAAACATTGCCTATGTATTTCATTTGAAATCTCATAACTTGCAAATACTGCCTATGTATTTCCTATGATATCTCATAACTTACAAACATTGCCTATGAATTTCATTTAAAATCTCATAACATGCAAACATTGCCTATGTATTTAATTTGAAATCTCAAGACTTGCAAATACTGCCTATGTATTTCATTTGAAATCTCATAACTTGCAAACATTGCCTGTGTACTTACTTGGGCCTTTCTTTCATATCACGTAAACATTGCCTAAAGACGGTCTTCAGTTTGTCTTTCATCGCTGTACTGACGATTCCCAGAAATAAGGAGTCCAGTATGAAGATGACATAGATGACAATAAAGAGTCCGTGAAAAGGTGACAGATACAAAACAATGTTGCCCAAGTAGTGGGGTTCGAGTCCAAGTCTTTCAGCTGAATTGAACTGTTCAAAAAAGAAACAATTACTTACTGGGCAATAAACTGTAAGAAGTAGAAACTACAAATAGAATGGAATACACTCAGGTCAGAAGAGTAGATTTTAACAATGGAACGTAACGAGAATCCCGGAATGTGTACAAAGTATTGTTTTACAAAAAAATGTGTGCCACTTCTTGTGGATATGTATTCCTTTTCTACAGTTACTTGAGTAATAGTATTTTTATTTTGCCTAATAAATATTTTATAACACTCATGCACTTAAACTACAAAAAATAAAACACTCACTCCTCTTCCTGTTTGATTTTCTATAACACTCATGATGAGAAAGAGAAAGAAAGAAAGAAAGAGAGAGACAAAGAGAGGGAGAGAGAGAGAGAGTGAGAGAGAGAGAGAGAGAGAGAGTAAAGAAAAAAGAGGAAGTATGAGAAACAGAGACAGGGAAGCTGGAGGCTTATAGAAAAATTGTTAGAAAAATCTGAAGCATTTAAAGTACTAGGCTTTTAAGTTTAATCACTGTCACAATTTACCTTACTCTCTACGACAGATTTTTCAAATACAAAATAAAATGCCATACGAATAAACCAAGGTACAGCAACTAATGCTAAAATCACAAACCTGAAAGTGAAAACAATATACATTTACAAATTTTAATATAATCAAATGTAGAATATAGCAAACTAACAAGTTATATTGTTTTCATTGGAAAAAAAAAGAGAAGATTAATAACCATGTAGGATTGAAATCTACGAAGTGTGATTTATTAGCTCTTTCTAATTAGCTCTTCAGTCCTATTTTTACGTGCGAAATTTTTGCTCCAAATAAATTTTTCGATTTTTGACTTGACCAACTTTAATCCTTTGACCACGTTCTTAAGACTTTTGGCTATGAGAAAAATGTGAACTAATAGTGTAGGCAATGAGTTCACATTCACAAGATGAGTTCACATTCACAAGATGAGTTCACATTCACAAGATGAGTTCACATTCACAAGATGAGTTCACATTCACAAGATGAGTTCACATTCACAAAATGAGTTCACATTCACAAGATGAGTTCACATTCACAAGATGAGTTCACATTCACAAGACGAGTTCACATTCACAAATTGAGTTCACATTCACAAGATGAGTTCACATTCACAAAATGAGTTCACATTCACAAAATGAGTTCACATTCACAAAATGAGTTCACATTCACACAAAATTGTTAAGTAAATAATAGACTTTTTCGTTTATAATTGAAAACTAGAAAAAAAAACATAACACTGAAATCTATGTCTGTGTAAAGTTCCCCTTTCAAAACTTGCGATCTATAGGGCAGAAGTAATATTGATCATCTGCTTCGGTGGCCCACGGTTAACGAGGGTGTCATAAGACCAGCACAACGACTAATCGCCTTTACTTTTTACCCCAACTAATGTCAGGTACCCATTACAGATGGTTGGATCCCAAAAGTAAGAATCTCACACCAGTATTCGAACTCGGGACCCCTAGTTCGAAAGACAAGCGCTTTACCCATCAGCCAACGCGCCTACATATCTGTGTAACCGCGGACATTATTCCTGAACCAGTCTATACCTTCTTAATTTTAACTGATACCCGCACAGTCATTGGTTAACATAATAAATTCATTAATTCAACAGGACAACACAAATGACTCAGTTTTGTTACTATACACAATAACTGTACTTATTGGTCAAACAAGCACACATACTAGCTTCGTAACTTAGGATACCGGCAGTAAATGGCAGCTATGATTTTATCATACATCACACGTTATTGACAAAACAGCTTGACTTTAGTTTCCCATATCTCTTCAAAAGATAACGTTCCATTTGATGCGTCGAATGACAGAGAAAACCAAGACAGCCCTTAAGACACAAAACTAGCCATACTTTGTTTTTGCTTATGATTACTCATGATCATACAATGATCATTTCTTGTAAGAGTAGTAACTTTAAAAAAAAGGTTTTAAAAATCAAAGCCTCGCTGCTCTATTCTCAATTAAACTAGCCGTGCATAGCATTCCTCGAGTCTCCTCTTACTGAGCCAGTACGTTATTCTATCGAAACATTAAGGACACTAAACCTAACCTGACCTCCTTACCATTCTGAACAAAACCATATAAATGCAGTATGAAGCAGACATAGAAGCAGACATAGAAGCAGATGTAGACTAAAGAATACTCACGAAGCAAAAATCTTCATACATCTGTACCACGTGATAATGTTAGCTCCAGGATTCAACCGCCCCAGTATGTTTGTGTTGCAGCATTCTTTTAGTGGCTGTAGTGAAAAGTGTAAAAGCAATTTTGGGGGCACTAAAATTTTTGGGAGTAAAATTATGTCATTAATTAACGGTGATTAACAGTCGAGTTTACAAAAGAGACTAAAAGAATAGACAGGATGTAACATAGGATTTAGATTTAAAAGCGTTATTTCGGTATTTGTGTTACCTTTCGACTCTCCTATAAATCAACGGTAAGGGAAATTAGGTGAAAGTTTCAATCAAGTAGTTAGCAAGATAAAATAAGTGAAATGATTGAGTTAGAAAACAAATATGCTGTTAATCAACTACACTTCCTCATTGCTCATGTTAAGAACATATTTAGTCAGAAGACCAGCTCAATATTAGCCTAAAGTGGCAGTGTTGTGTAGAACTCACCTCCAGATGTCGGATACGACAACGAATCAAACTGTTATAGAACAGTTTAAAGATGGTGATTGGAACATTATTCTGACCCAGAAGTCTCCTGGACTTTACTGACAGCCTGATATCTGGGACTTTCACCTGTAATATTTCCGAAAAGTTAAAATCTTTTTCTACTATGAGGAGGAGAACCTGTTAAACCAAGGGCTTATAACATTTGTGTTCTGAGTAACAAGTCACAAACAACTTCAGAATCATTAGTACATTATTATAGAATAAATATTCTGAAAATTTATAACAGTCTTACTGAGCTGTTTGTGGTTTTAGTAAAAGTTTTCATGAAACATTAAGGATCGTCCCCCTTCCCAAATATAGATAGAGCTTTCCTTTTACCAACGCCAATGATATTTGAAGTCAAGACACTAAAGGGCGCTACCTTGTATCATTCGCGTTGATACGAGAATACTATTTTGTTTTTATTGAACTACTTAGCGCATATCTCAGGATATAGCATTCAGTCCCATAAGGTCCAATCACTTTTGTGGACCTGTGGTGGGGGGACAGGGTGGAAACTTGGAGTATGTTTCTATGCTGCTTTTAGGCGCTCAGAGAAAACAACTCAACTCTAGTCGGGATTCGAACTAGAGCTCTTTCACGGGATGTCAAGCGTTTTTTTCCTCTTAGCCAAACAAAGATAACAAAAGCTCAGCAAGCCTGCAGCGCATTGTTTTAGAAATTGTTTTAAGGTATATTTGAAAATCCTAATCCAACTTGTAACACTAACAGACCTCATAAACTCGATCGTGCTCCCATCGGGTATTGGCGATCATAGTTTTAAAGGTCTGCATGTTTCTCAGGTCTGACAGTCGAATCCTTTTCTCGGTATTTTTAACTCCAAACTGGTCTGGCTTCTGAGTGACGACAATCTTTAAGCTAAGAGCTGGTCCAGGAACATGAAAGATATATGGAGCAGCCACGTATTTCTCTCTGCAGACAAAATAAAAGAAGAAGAATGAGGCACAAAGACATAAAGTGTAATTTTTTTTTCAATATTAGGAACAAAAAAATAATATTTCTTTTCCTTGAGTAAGTCATACAGAGTTCTTCTATTGAAACATCCTTCACTTGTACATAGCTACTGTATGGTACATTTTTGTTTAAAGTTGTTTACGTCTAAGACAAACTGTGGACGCTGTTTCAAACATCACTGCACCTACCTATATAATGTTTCAGGTAAGAACATTGGACTCCACAAAATAACTAAAACTTTGATTAGAATGATAAGAGCCAACAAGAACTGAAATAAAATAGAAATGTAAGAAGATAAAATAAACAAAAACAAACATGAATATAAACAGCTGTATCGTAATTAAATTGTATTTAAAATCCATCTTCATACATTTATGTTGTTGTTGTTTTTTTATTTGGGAATATGCACGCCAGTAATGTTTTTTTCCTACCTGTAGCCCTCAGCGGACAATGTTATTATTTATAAAGCGCCGTTAACAAACATAATGTAAGCTCAAGGTGCTATAAAAAATTTTAAACATTTAAAAACAGAAAAAAACAACGAAAGCTAAAAATAGCAATTTAATCTAAGTTTTAAACAGGTATATCTTAAGGTTCTTCTTGAATATAGTGAAGCATATGGTCCATATAGGCGGCTTCTGAACCGAGGATTCGAGTTTGTATCCTATTGAAGACTGTGATTTTCAATTTACGAAGGTCCACCCAGCTCTAATAGGTTAATGACATTAGTTGAGGAAAGGCAGTTGGTAGTTGTGCTGACCACATGACGCACTCGTTAACCTTGAGCCACAGAAACAGATGAGCTTTACATCATCTGCCCTATAGATTGCAAGGTCTGAAAGGGGAACTTTACTTTAACTTTACATATGGTCCCTCTGAGGTCAATGAGAAGTGGCTTTTAAACCTCTGAAAAAGGTCCCACAAAGTGTAAGTTTTGAGGGTGCTTAAACCAAACTTTGAGACTCGGTCACAGTGCTAATCACCTGCACCCATTCATCTTTCTGCATATCTTCACACGTGATGTTTCCATCTTGGTGTTTCCGGCAGCATCTGTATCTAAACAAGGCGTGGCCATGGTCTTCTAGAACCTGCATGTTACAAATGTGGTCATCGTTACCCAGCGGGGACATTGAGCTCACGTCTGGTGCCTGGGGAACAATTAAGATTGAACTCGTTTATTTAATAGAACTCCTAGTAATTAAATGTTATTTAGATTTATTTAAATGAACAGCAGAGCAAATAAATTTTAGTGAATAGACTATGGGGAATAAGTAAATAATGAAGTAATTTTTTTCAGTCTAGACTAATAAACAATGGGTTTTTTTAGGTCAATAAAAATGTTAAGCAGCTATCTACTAATTATGGAGCAAAATTCGTCAAATCCATCGATGTGATTCATTTCGTTCAATAAATGGAAATGAATTAATTATTACTATTTATGCGAAAGTTCTAACTTTTACTATCTATTTAGTTTGGGGCGCGTGAGTTATTACTATTAGAAAAGACTATTAATGTTAAAGTAAACAGTTGAGGTTTTATTCGATTAGGGAATCGAAACATTAATAAATAAAATAAATAACCAACTAAAATGAAATACACAAAAAAAAAGAACAAATAATTTCAAATGCAAAAAAAAAAAATCAACAAAAGTTGTTGTTTTTTTGTCATCATAAATGTAAATGATTGAATTTCAACCTGTTTTCAGAACAAACTTTCCTAAATTTACTTGGCTTCACAAGTTGTTTCAACACGCTAGGCCCACAGAGACTGTCAAGTAAAATATGAAATTATTTGTAGTATTCATAACGCTTTGTCTTGTGACTAGTATCAGTTCCATCTCTGAAACTCAACAGCAAAGTAGTTCGCGCTCTGGGCTGTCCTTCTAGTGTCACGGTGGTCACAAATTGGAAGCCTAACAGGCGGCTTGTTTGAACTAGGATGTAATTATCTTTTTTTGTAATTATCATCAAGTCTGAAGGATCACCCAAAAATGTGTGAAATAAAACAAAGTAGTGCCAGGTATGTAAGAGGATCTAAGTTGGCTCATTTTGTGTTACGTCTTGTAATTGTAGTGCTTTAAAATGAGTTTGATTAAAATTAAAGTCGGATTTACATCTACGTTTCACGTAGCAGCATACATAGCAACGCCTCTCAAGGACGTAAGAACTCCTCTCAAGGACGTAAGAACGCCTCTCAAGGACGTAAGAACGCCTCTCAAGGACGTAAGAACTCTCAAGGACGCCTTTATCTCTTTTATGAAAGTAAAGTGTATTTCATCTCTTGAGATCTGACTCTAATCTAGTACACGACTGACTGCTGAGACCTACAAGTTTATCAATGCAGGTGAAGATTAGATTTCATTAGTCATTTTAGTTTCCTTATATTTGAAGAATGAAGACCATAGAAACAGCGTGGAACCGGTATTAACAGGTTTCAAACCCACAACATTCAGCTCGGTAACCAATCGCTTTTAAGTATAAAAAGAATGCAGATTTTTAATCTTTGTTTAACTCTTAACACCAGAGAAACGAATCTTTAGCTCTTAACTCCTGAGAAATGAATGTTAAACTTTTAATTCCAAAGAAACAGATGGGATGTTCCAACTTACCACTAACTCTCCGAGAAAAGATTCTCTGATGATCTTTAGTACCTGCTCTTCGTCTTTCCCTCTGAGACATCGGGCTGGATGATCTGTTAAATTGATGGACATTGACTCGACACCAATGGTCAAGGTGGACAGAGACATGTACTTATAATTCTCATCTAGCATTAACAAAGATCTACCCTGGCAAGACAAGAAATAGACAATTTCAACTATCTATTTGTCACACACATCCGCACACACACACACACACACTCATGCACAGAGCAATATAGTATGTGGGAATTTGAATGCATTTTGTTTTATATATATATATATATATATATATATATATAGAGAGAGAGAGAGAGAGAGAGAGAGAGAGAGAGAAAGAGAGAGAGAGAGAGAGAGAGACATATAAGATAGATAGACATATATGATAGATAGATAGATAGATAGATAGATAGATAGATAGATAGATAGATAGATAGATAGATAGATAGATAGATAGATAGATAGATAGATAGATAGATAATAGATAGATAGATAGATAGATAGATAGATAGATAGATAGATAGATAGATAGATAGATAGATAGATAGATAGATAGATAGATAGATAGATAGATAGATAGATAGATAGATAGATAGATAGATAGATAGATAGATAGATAGATAGATAGATAGATAGATAGATAGATAGATAGATAGATAGATAGATAGATAGATAGATAGATAGATAGATAGATAGATAGATAGATAGATAGATAGATAGATAGATAGATAGATAGATAGATAGATAGATAGATAGATAGATAGATAGATAGATAGATAGATAGATAGATAGATAGATAGATAGATAGATAGATAGATAGATAGATAGATAGATAGATAGATAGATAGATAGATAGATAGATAGATAGATAGATAGATAGATAGATAGATAGATAGATAGATAGATAGATAGATAGATAGATAGATAGATAGATAGATAGATAGATAGATAGATAGATAGATAGATAGATAGATAGATAGATAGATAGATAGATAGATAGATAGATAGATAGATAGATAGATAGATAGATAGATAGATAGATAGATAGATAGATAGATAGATAGATAGATATTTATTCCATTATTTAGTTGGTGGAGCGAAGTACAACATGGTAGGTTAGCTTTTTCCAATGCTTTCTGAATCAATGTCTTCATATCAATTTCCTCATTATTCTATCAGCTCATCTTGCCCGTCTGTTGATACTCGGTCATTGGTTTGTATTTACTAGAGCTCGCGTTGTTTTTTAATTATCAATCAGAAAACTCCAAAGCAAAACTTCATCTCTTATTTGTATAAACTGTCTTACATGTCTGCTGGTAGTTCTGATCCACCGGTAGGGATTGTTCACATGTTTGCAGACGATATCCAGCATGTCAGGAGGATGACCCGGAAGCGCAAAGTCAATATAAATGAGCTTTGCGCTATGTTTTATATGTTTGGCTATTTCATCCCTGAAGTCACCACTAGCTTCCAGCCTGAAAGAAAGGGAAGGGATAATATAGATCTAAATCAACATGGGGGAATAAATTATAGGCACTAATATCCTGTGAAATGTATTGTGTTTGATGGGACACTTTATAGTTCTAAAAAATATTTCTCATCGATATATATATATGCTATGCAATCTTGTATCAAATTAAACATACACAAATATCAGCGTGCTGACAAGAGATACCACTTGTTAATATTTGATATGTAAGCTATAGCCCTTAGTCATTGTGAGTTATGCGTCTTTGCGTTGTGAACATGTCCTTCCTGCCTAAGATGGCGTCCAGTGTTGATGAATAAAAGTGTTCAGCCCAACTACGACAATTGTTGCCTCAATTCTTCTGGACCTACTTAACATGGTGGCAGCGGAGAGTGAACCACGTAAGTGCTTTCACCCTCGCTAGAAGTAGAAGATTATACGGCAAGGGAGAGATTAATGATAAATTGAGAGCTATATCGGACAGTCTACCCCCTAGGTCACGAACATTTTGGCCTATCAAGGGAGGCAACCAAGAGATTTATAAATCAGACAGTAGAGACAGAGTTACACAAGATGTCGGAAAATCTACTGACGCCCCCCCCCCCCCAATTGCCTGGAGCTAACGGAAGGAAATGTTAGCGAAAATTTCAGACGGTGAAGGCGGCAGATGGAAATATATCTGCAGGTGACGGGGGCCTACGGAAGGCCCAAAAGACAACAGAAGGCCATCATAATACATTGTGCCGGCCCACAGGCCATCGAAGTCAGTGACCAATTCACATTACAGGAAGGGAAGGACGAGGGCGACTCTGAGACATTATTGAAAAAGCTACACGACTACTGCAACCCAAGAGACAACGAAGTGTTAGAAACGTTTCTGCTCCCCATTTGAAACCTACCTAACGAAGCTAAAGTCCCAGGCAAACAAATGTCATTTTAAGGAGCCAGACAGGATGATCTGGGACAAAATAGTGTTCTCCTCAGACAGAAAAGTGCAGGAAAAACTTCTGGCATGCCCAGAGCTGTATCTGAAAAGAACAATTGAGATATGCAGAGCCTTCGAACAGTCAATGACCAGTGTTGAGGAAATACGAGCTGAAGCTCAGGCCCAAGTTGACAAAATGGAAAGAACAACACAAAAAGCTACAGCTACACCCTTAGAGTGTCGATTCTGTGGACGACATCACGCGTTCAATAAAACAGCATGCCCGGCTTGGGGATAGACATGCAAGCGATGCGGTAAAGAAACCGCTTCGCAAGAAAGTGCAACAGAGTAAAAGGAAGCACACTGGAACACAAGGCGTCATGGTACGAGCCAGAGTGGCTAAATACAATAAATGCACTCAAGTCGACAGGCTGAATTCGTAGTGAATGGTCAAAGAGTGAAATTCCAGTTAGACACAGGAGCGACGTCAACATCATTTGTAAAAGATTTGTCAAGACATGTCAAGCAGTGGAGACCACGCAAACTCTAAGAATGTGGAACATGACTGAACAGAAGCCAGAAGGAGTTGTTGATTTACCAATGACAAAACCAAAAACTGGGAAAACAACTGTAGTGAAGTTCGTCGTCGTTGGAAATAACTTTCAATGCCTCCTAAGCCTGAATACGTGTCAAGAACTGGACCTCATTACACTCAACGACAACAATTTCGTCTCTCAAGTACAGTCAACCAACGATAACCTAGGTGACCTAGGAGAAGTGAAACTAACCATAGATGCAAACAAATCTCCAGTGGTGTCTGCATGCCGCAATATTCTTTTGCGCATACAGAGACAAAGTCAAGAAAGAGCTTGATGTACTCGTGAAGAGAAAAGTACTGGTCCCGGTAGAGGAGCCAACGGATTGGGTCAGTCAAATGGCCATTGTTCAGAAAAAAAACGGAGATTTGCGAATCTGTATCGACCCACAACACTTGAATAGAGTCTTGAAAAGGGAGCATTACAGACTCTCCACATTTAAAGATACTCTACCCCAGGTCGAGAACGCCAAAGTTTTCTCGAAACTTGACGTTAAAGAAGCCTATTGGCATGTTCGCCTTGACAAAGAATCAAGTATTCTGATAACAATGATAACACCTTACGGCCGTTATAGATGGACAAAGCTTCCCTTCGGACTATGTGTCAGTGGAGAAATATTCCAAAGAAAACTGTCACAAGCACTGGAAGGCCTCAGCCGCTGCATCAATGTTGCCGACGACATCATTGTAGTCGGGTGTGGCAGAACAATGGAAGAGGCGTTGTGGGACCATAAGGCAAACCTGGAAAATCTGCGAGAAAGAAGCAAAAGAAAATCCATAATACTGAACGAGAGCAAAACATTGGAACAAAAAGAGGCGGTCGAATTCATGGGACACGTCATCAGCGCACGAGGCATTAAACCAGACCCCAAGAAGTTGCAGGCCATAGTGGACATGGGTCGCCCTACAAACGCGCAGCAAGTCCGACGATTCTGTGGTATGGTGCAGTACCTATCAAAGTACCTTAGCAACCTGTCAGCCACATCACACCCCCTGCGGGAACTCACTAAGAAAGAAACGGATTTTGATTGGAATGAGGAATGCGAAGTCGCCTTTAGGAAATTAAAAGAAATGATAACAACAAGCCCGGTGCTGGGTTTCTATAACGCAGCCAAATCCCTTGAAATTCAGGTCGACAGCAGCCAAGATGGGCTTGGTGCCGTGTTGATGCAGGAAGGGAAACGATTGGAGTATGTCTCACGAGCCTTAACACCAACGGAAAAGAGATGGGCTCAAATAGAGAAAGAACTACTGGCAATAGTTTTCGGACTTGAGAGGTTCAATCAATACACTTTTGGTAGACCCGTCACAATCCTAAATGACCACAAACCCCTTGCTACCATCCTACAAAAAACCCCTAAACCAAGCCCCAAGACGGTTACAGAACCTCATCATGAGAAGCAATAGATATGATTTCACATTCAAGTGGGTTCGCGGAAACGAACTGTTCATAGCCGACACGTTGTCCCGTGCATGCGACCCTAAGCCATTGACTGAAGAAATATTGAACCTCAACATCCAACAAATCGTCGATATTCCCGATCCATTGCTAGACCGAATTAGCAGCGAAACAGATGCTGATGAAACTCTACAAGCTCTCCGAAAGACCATTGAAGAAGGTTGGCCTGTCAAGAAAACTGCCGCTCCCGCGGCTCTGAGGCCCTATTATGACTTTGCCGAAACCCTGAGTATAAGTAATGGAATCATCGTCAAGGGGGAAAGAGTACTAATTCCCAAAAGCATGCGCTCAGAGATGAAGGAGAAGTTACACGCCTCCCACCTAGCATACGACAGCATGATGAGGCGGGCGAGGGCTCTGATTTTCTGGCAAGGGATGGCTGCAGAAATCAAACAGATGTCCGACTCGTGCACTGCATGCCAAGAGAATAAGCCAAGCAATCAAAGAGAAACGTTGTGGCCACATTATGAAGGAAAAGGACCTTAGGAAAAGGTTGGAACAGACTTAATGGAGATCCAAGGGAGAACATTCTTGATCACAGTTGACTATTTCTCAAATTGGATCGAAGCTGACTTCTTAACAACATCAACCTCAACCGAGGTGATTAGAAAACTGAAAGCTCACTTTGCCAGATTCGGAGTCCCTAAAGTCCTAATCTCTGACTGTGGGCCTCAATACACGTCTCACGAATTCGCTGTATTCACTAACAGATGGAACATATCGAACATCAGGTCCGATCCCGGACACCCCAAAGCCAACGGAAAAGCAGAGGCGGCAGTAAAAACAATCAAAAACATGATGAGAAAGACCATCGGAACCGGAGATGATCAATACGAAGCCCTGCTGGAACTTCGCAACACTCCCAAACAGGACTGTGGCTATAGCCCAGCCCAGTTGTGTCTGAACAGAATACCACGGTCACTACTACCCCTGACTAAAGCCCTTGAGCCCGAAAGCTACACAGAAGGCCTGGGGGCGAAAGCCCGTCACAGGTACACCATAAAAAAACACTGATAAAAGAGCAAGAGACCTGCCCGGGCTGAATGTGGACCAAAACGTTTACTTCCAGAGTCCAAGAAACAATGATTATGAGAAACAGTGAGCGGTCCCACACCGTGAAGGGAACAACGGGCGGTACCTACGTTAGTAACAGAGTGCACATCCGGCCCAGGAATGTCCCTTACTCAGACATCTTTTCAGCTGACGAAACGGCAACCCATGAGGCACCACTAGATGCATCATCCACAGACTTAACACCACACCCAGCCTCAGAGTTCTAGCGCCGGCCCTGATGGGATCCCACCCTTGGCTCACGGAGCAGAGCCTAGCGTGAGAAGGAGTGGGCGAACGAGAGCCACCCCTACGTGGCACAAGGACTATGACATGGGCAAGTGGTGACAACCCCTCAAGTTTAGTTGTTTGTTTTTTTTGCTACATTTTTTTGCTAGATCTGCATAGCCTTTCATATTGATGTATATCATGTTCTACGTATATTATATGTTATAGTTATACTCACATTTATAATGTTGTGTACATACCAATGTTGTCTGTTGACAATGTTATCAGTGTATCGTAGTATCATCGTGTCACTGTATGTGAAATGGTTATTGTCTACAATGTACCTCTGTTCGTGGTGAAAGAGGGATGTGAATATGTCATGTGTTCGTTTTGTAATGTTGTAGTGAATAAGTTTCGTCGATAGAAAGGGAAGGATGTTAATATTTGATATGTAAGTTATAGCCCTTAGTCATTGTGAGTTATGCGTCTTTATGTTGTGAACATGTCCTTCCTGCCTAAGATGGCGTCCTGTATTGATGAATAAAAGTGTTCGGCCCAACTACGACAATTGTTGCCTCAATTCTTCTGGACCTACTTAACACCGCTTTCGGTCAAATAATAGTAGGCCTATTTAACTATTTCTCTTCTTTAATTATTTATCACATTCTGGCGGAATCAACGCTGGTATCGTCAGTTAGGAGAGAAAGAGTTAAGATATGCCTGAACGATGCTACTGTAACTTAGATCACGTGTTAAGGCCAGCTTTATCGTGTGTAGAACTGTATTTCCAATGAATTATATGTAAACCAAGCGCAGGATTCATGCAGTCCAAACAGTTAAAAAATGAGTAATAAATAAAAACTGAATGTTATTAAATTGGCTAATACTCGAATATCAAAGCATCTACTTTCAACAGAGTTTTTAGGCGAGAATAGGTGCTTTCACAAAGGCTTAACCCCAGGGCTTCCTCTTACTTAAATCCGGCACTGTGCATCATACGATTTTGAAAGGGAAACTGCACACATTATTTTTACGTACAAGCGACTATAAAGTTTACTGTAAAAACATTGTGAAAATATTGTCATTTTCATGATAAATTAAACTTTAAAAAAAAAAAAAAGAACATAGCTTATCAAAACTTCATTTTATTCTGTACGCCGAATACACCAAAAAAGCGTAGCAATGGATTTGGGGACCCGGGGGGGGGGGGCCTTGACCTTTTTCGGGGCCCCTGAATTTCGACATTCGACTTCTTGACATGAGATGATGTAATTAATAATAAGCATGTGTCTAAATTCAAATTGGTACAGTATATAAGTAAAATTAACAAAAAATAATCATCAAGACTTATTTCAGGAATAATACAGTTTTATATATTGGCGAGAGAATGCACGAGTGTAAATCTCAATTCATATCGCCTCACGTCGTGCTTTCTGTCCAGCAAAGGTCACCTATAACATGAATAGCAAGATTTCATGGCAGTTGCGTAATATTTAATATTTAATGTGAAAAAAAAATCCATTAGGGGGACCCCTCAAGTGGGAGCCCGTAGGGACTTTTGAATTTGGATCCCCCTTCCCCCACCCTAGCTACGCTTCTGGAAATAGATATTTATAGTTTTTCCATCACAGATATACATCCCCAATAGGCTAATTATATTATTGTTCTAAATAGGTTTGTTTTGAGATCTAGAACTGGTTACTGGTCTGTACGATAAATCTGAAAAAAGTTTCATCCTTTCACTTGGAGGCCACAAATCATAACCAACACAATGAATGAATGACTTTTAACTTATTTTGGGAGAGAGAGAGAGGGGAAATTCCTGAGTATAAATATTCATGTACCTACCAACAGGCTCTGTTTTTTGTCGCCCCAGATACCAGGATGTGAAAAAACAAGTAAACCAAGACGGACACAAGCATTATTCTTTATGTTTAGCGTTGACACTGCTGGCTTGTCAATGACTCCAGTTACATCTGGATAGATGATTAGAGAAATAATACACAAAATTTTAGTACTTGGAAAATGTTAACACTTATGCTGACTGACAAAAATTCGAAAATACGTATGAATTATTTTTTTAAGGAAGGTTTTATATAGATAGGCATATGTAAAACATTAAAATTATGCAGAATTAATTTAGATTGATTTCTAGGTTATTATTTAGGTTGGTTTGATCCCTAAAAAGCATTGCAGTGTATTAAACGAACTATAACTATAGATCAATGCTATTTATCAGGGCCGATTGTATCGATTGCTCCGATTGGGACCCGCGCCTGGGGGCCAGTAATTTGCACTATCTGTCATAGCTCTTGTCACAGGCTTCTAAAGATGTAGGACTTAGAGGGTTAACATATTGAGTGTAGTCCTATCGTACGATTGACGTAACTGTAATTTAACCGCAGGCACATATTGCTTTTAAGTTGCTCCCAATGCATGTTGTATTACAAATGTTGATATTATAATTTATTTAATAGTAATAGTTGTTATTGTAAAAAAAAAAATTAGAAAAGTTGGCCTCGCAAGCATCCATTAAATTGGGATCTGCAATTCGTTAGGCCGGACCTGCTATATATTGATGTTGCCGGACGTCTGATAACCCTTTTGTATAGCGTATGTCACGTGTAAGTCTTAGTTAATTTACACAGTATCCTAGTCAAAACATTATAGGTATTTTTAAAGATACTACTTATGGAACGGCGCCAAACACTCCAAGTCAAAATCAAATTACTGATCAGCTATTAGCTCTGTGTTCCCCAAAATACGCCCAGAGGAGAACAAAATGCAGGACGAAGCGAGTTTTCGCAGTAGTTTATTCACGCAACGCAAATACATGCGTGGAAGTCCATGTACAACAATCCAAGTCTAAGCACATACTGAAAAACAACTTCGCCGGGTCGGCACATTATCCTCCTGAACTAGTGAAAGCAGAAGTATTTTGTAATAAAAGTTTTATGTGCTTTTTGATTGTTTTCATTTTTTTTTCTTTATTGTCTCTGCCAGGCCTTTATACATTCATTAAATATCGTTTGCGTCTGTCTTTAATTAATGACTATAAATGACACAGTTTAATAGTTATTTAAGGACTCAATTTCAATTCAATTTCACACGACGTAACAGAATCGTTTTTAAGTTTACATCTTCTTGTCAGACTTCGGCACACTTTGAAGAGCACATTCTGTGTTGAGCATGTAACCCAGTTAATAGTAGACGAAAAAACCCGGCCCGATGTCTGTGGCCTACTTTTGAACTTGAATTAACTTTTGAAAAGGTGACACACTTCATTAAAATAACAAACTAGGACACTGTGACAAAAAAAAGACTGTTTCCTAATCCTCTGCTATTGTAATGAAAGTTGTTTTGATGACGTTGAGAGGTAAGAGTTGGTTCAAATCTTCGGACCACCTCCCCCCCCCGCTTCCAATCCCTCCCCTTCCCCTCTTGCCTGATCTTTTCTATTCAATTTCTAAAAAAAAATAGTCACATCTAATTATTGAATACTAAAAACTAAACATTTTATGCTGCTTTTTTTTTACTCGAAAATATAAATAAAAGTATTTATTTCCCATCTGAATAAGTCAATATATCTACACTGCAGGTAAGGGAAGAGGAGTGGATTTAATTTACATTTAATCCCTTTGTCTGTTATTTCTTTTTCTTTTAAGAAACATTAATGATATGAATTCATGTTCATGTATGCTCTAAAATGGACTCTTGTGAGAATTTCTCTTGCCCATGTTACGAATAAAGTTTCCCTTTACTATAGTAAAGCAGTGTCTTCGATTCCAAGCCTTAAAGGATGAGTGTCCTATTTCACCAGACTACACAGACCCACCTGCGACCTACATATTTCGTCACACCTAATGCACAAAAATCGTTGCCTAACGGGGGTCTAGCAAAATTCCTTATCGTCGTCTGCGCCTGTCTTTGACAGACTTTTCAAATGTGTGTCCTCTGACCTTCGTGAGAACTCCATATAGGCTACTTTATAATATATAATGAACTCTAAGACTCCATTGTATAAGATGCATAATATACATATAACGTTTCTATTTCTGACCTAAATACCCTTAGTGCAAGTAAGTAAAGTTGATCATGCATTCAAAGATTTACCAACATGTTATAAATCCATCACAAAGAATTTGTCACATACTATTAAAAAAAATTGTTTCCTTTGATTGTACTACTAGAATGTTCTCATAGTCCCAGTAAAATTGCAAATAATTTGAACTTAATGCGTGTATGCCCCTAAAAAAGGCCCTATTTGATTCCGAGCCAAATTAATAATAACAAACAAAAAATGCAAATAAGAGTTTCTTCTTCAACTGATTTAATGTGATTTGTGCAACCGCCACTGTGCTTTGTGAACAAGAGGGATGGGGCAATGCAATAGAAAGTTTACCTAACTCAAGATAGGCCTGAACTCGATTACACACTGGCTACAGTCATGCCCACTCTCTTTTACACATCAGTGGCATAACGACTCGTGTTACTATCTGTTAGCTGTGTGTATGGCCTTAATATAAGCATAAATAGAGCATAAGATATTGGAAATACACATTAAACACGAAGACTATTTTACTTTGAGACTTTGCCTTGATCATAACACTCTTAAATAACTTCCTATATGTCTATGAGTAGGTTATAGATCTTCTTAATATATAGAGCCTACTTCCTGCAATTGTAATCTCATAACAGCCTATAACACATTTTAGTTCTTAAATAATCATCTTACAAATGTAACTATTTATAGACAGACATCTTTCTTTTTTATTTATAATCATAAAAAACATTTTCAAGCTTCAAAAACCTAATAATATTTTCAAAAAAAAAAAAAAACATAAACCACTAGAAATGTGTAAAATGCATCGGGCCCTACATATAAAACCAACTTACACGTGTGTTTGCAAGGATAGTCCAAAAGGAACAACACGACCTGTCAATACATGACATGAATCAGTACCCCATACAGGTGACACGAAACACTCTGACGCTCAACGAACCGTAAACATAGCCTAGCGTGTTGCTATCATAGTTTACTTCTCCCACACAGGGCATAATTAATCATCGTGCATGGTCTAGAAGTTTCCCTAACCAAGGCGGCTAATCTAGTTGGCCCCCTGTCTTCCATTACACGTCTACATAGCTTATAGTTGGCCCCCTGTCTTCCTACATTTTTACATAGCTTATAATACTCACTCTGTATGTCTGTCTGTCTAACTGTCTGGTAAAAAGTGTGTACACGTTATTTCTCCGGCACCCATTCTCGGGTCAAGTTGAAACCTCGACCTTGAAACAGACAAGACCTGAATCAATTTAAAAAAAAAACAAAGTTACAAAGACAGTTTGAACACAAACTCAAAATCGGCTCCCAAAGTGGTCTACCCAGGCAGGTAAAAGACAGGTTTCAATATTTTCAGAAAGAACATCAGAATGAAATTATATCAAAGACAAATGACAGAGAAGAATGGAGAAAGAAGGTTGACAGATCTTGTGCGGTGCCCCAGCGGTCCAGCAGACAAAAGGATAAGTGAATGTGGGGCTAGATGTGAACCTGGCCTAAATGATGTCTTATAATGAATATCTAATTGATCAAATTGTTTTGTAAAGGGTCAATCTCTTATTCAAATACTCAACAAACAAAAAAACATTTCCGTAGTAGTTAGTATGACAGAACGTAGCAATACAAGTGTATTAGAAAACAAAAATTAAACAAAAGATCTAAAACCATTTGCATAAATATGTTTTAATTATTGTAAACAGTTATCTCCCCTTCTAAAGAGCCTCCAGCGTTTGTTACTATTAATAGTGAATAGTTGTAAAAGTGGTGTATTTTGTATGAAAAAAAAAACTGCTTGCATGGGTGATTTAAAAATTAGATTTTTCGCTTTCAGAAAAGAAAAAAAAGTAGCCGTTGCATCAGAACTTGGAATGGTCTAAAATATTATGGTGCCAGATCTAAATTATCTTTTTCTAGTTTATGAGATTTAAACGGGACAGACAGTCCACACAAAACTAATAGCGTCTTTTCCTCTTTCGGGGGCCGCTAAAAAAGTAACCAGTTGGACTATTAATTACTGTAATTTATCATTTTGTTTAATAGCAACAAAGGAAACTAATACTTCAGTGGTCACATAGATGGCTGAATTTGTTGGGTTTAGTCCCCTTAAATAATTGGTAACAGATAGCCTATTTTCATAACCATGTTGAATTCTAGCATTACGTTTCTTAAACTGTGGCGCGCCCTCCCCTCCAGACCCCGTGGGGTTCGACGTATGACAAGGGAAACTTTTAGGCCTATTTATAGGACAAAAAAATAAATGCTTTGGCAATAGGGCCTAAGCATAGTAGCCTGCTTTTCAATCCTTGAATATAAAATTAAATTTTTACTGATGTTTCCACACAAAAAAAAAATACCGGTAGTTTAAATGCGAGACTTCGTTTCTGTTTCTAATTAGGTAATTTTGCGAGAAGCGTCTACATCAAAATTATCTTTAATGTTGGGAGGGGGATATTTAATTTAATTAATTTATTTATTTGTGTAAAAGACATTTCAAAACGTCCCCGTTAGTGCGATTCTACTCGACTTTTCCTTGATATATTTTCACCCAACTTTGGTACATCATTGAGTTGACGACTCGAAGAATGCCTTTCTGGAGCTCTGAATGCAGGGAAAAGGTTGACGCCCGGTCTCTGTCGTGGCACCCATTGGGGAAGCTTGCAGAGTCCCTTTAGACCCACTACTGATTAAATAATGTGTGGACGAGGAAACATAATTTTTGTTTAAGTAAATCTGAAAAACACTCCTATACGTCAAACAGGTAGGCTAAGATTAGCTCGATAACGAGGTTTCTTGTCTATGGCTAGATGGGTGTCTGATCGTGTGGTATGCGCTCTAGACTGTGGTCTTGGTGGTTCGAACCTGTCCGCCACCATCCGCTGTCCTGTAGGAGATTTGGCAATGATGTTTATAATAATCTTTAAATCTGAAGGAACATCCGAAACGTGGAAAACTGAAACAGTTTTAGTTGTGTTTTTGTCTTGACAAATTCTTGGTTTTAAATAGATCAAATTATTAAAAAGCTTAACTCCTGTATATATCTAGAAACCGGAAAACGCACTGCAAACATGTCGATTTCTGGACTAATAGATCTATATTATTAATAATCTAGATTCTAGATCTATATTAAATAATTAATTTATTAAGAAATAACAAAGATGTCAGACAGTAAATCCAGAGTCCATTTTCGAGTGATGAAATATATTCACGAATCAGGTCTAAAATTATTATTTAAATTCTAGATCTAAATAATAATTGAGTGTTTCTCCAGTACTGGTATCAAAAAGTGTCACATTAGGTCAAAAATTAAAATGGAAGTTTTTGGTTTCATTTTAAGTGTATTCATTTCTTCACCCATTGTACTTTAAGAATTTATCAATAGAAAATGAATTGGAATACATACATTTCCTCAGCAGTGCTGGCAAAAGGGGTACCCACTATTGTATTTCAGGTGCATCACCGGGACACCATTGATGATTAAAGTACAACTAACTGTTAATTTGTTTGCTTTCTTAGCATAATTTGAATGTTTCTATTGTATTAAGCAGCTAGATAGAGAAATTGAAGTTTTTGAGCACTTACATAATGTTTGCGCTCAATTTAAAAAATGGGACACCGTAGCACCTGTAACACTACTGGTAAAAGTTTTTTGAATAAGATTTTTTATAAGAAAATAGAATTTATGCTATACTTGCATTGTAGCTAAATATATAGGCTTTTATTTGCTGCAATATCTCAACAATAATTCAAGCATTTATTATAACATAACTATTATATCACAAGATGTTGCGGGTGCTATAACGGGACACCAATATGAAATATATCGTTTTTTTTGTTAATACATGCTGAAATACAATTTTTTTAAAGTCTGTAAATACATTACCAATTTTTCTTTTATCAATAAATCACAAAATAGTTTTCTATAACCACAAATGAATGTACTAGACCTTTGTGTGTGTGTGTTCAATAATCATTTTAAAATATATTACACATAACTGCCTCAAACATGACCTAATCATAGACTAAAACAGCTCTATGACTTTCAATGTACCAAGAACAAGATCCAAAACTAGATTTACATATAAATTGAAATATAGAGTAGATTTAAATCTACACAAGAACTTTATCTAGATCAAGACTTGTTTAGTGTCCCGTGAAGCACCACAGACAATGATAAAACAATAAGGTTTACATTAACTTAGATTAAAAAATAGTATTCTATGTATTTTAGATCAAACTTGAGAATAATAAGCTTAATTCTCATTATAATTCAAAACTTTGGTGAGAGAACTACTTATATCTAGATCTCTGAGATTTTCTGGTATCATTTAACATGAGGCGTTTGCGGGTGCTACAATGAAAAAATGTGGGACACCATGTCTATTAATGTCTCCTGTTAATTACTATGTAGCCTTTTCCCAAGAAAATGGAGCTTATTGTGTACTAAGCAGTATCAGAGATACCATTAATTAATTCCCATCACATTAATAACTTTGTTTAAAAAAATATTGTTCTTTTTGTCAAGCGCGTTTGAGGTGCTTCACCTGGGACACCAAGACCTATTTTACTAAAATTATGTAAATTTTTACAGTTTCAAAGAAAAATTACACTGTGTAAATTAATCATAGATGCTTTTAGTAACAAAAACATACTAGGGAGCAGAATCCTTTACTTTGTTTACAATTGATAAAGGTTTAAAATTTCAAGTTAAGTGGGACACCATGTGATGCACCTGTGACACATTTTTTACGGCGACATCTAAGTAATATCAAAGTAACTATAAAATAAAAAGATATAGATAATGCAATAACATTATATTGTTAACCTATTTCAACAAAAATGTCTGTTCAATAATCTTTGCTTTTAGTAGAATATTACTTCAACCTAAGCCTGGTATTCCATGTTACATCAAAAGTTGCCATTTTGTGCACTATTTCACACATTTTCTACAATTTTAAAATTCCACAATGCACCTTTCAAGCTCAAAATATCACAATTTATAGGTAAACCATTTCTAAGTGAAATGAAAAGAAAATTGTGACATTTTAATAAGAAGTTATTGAGTTATAGACTTTTTAGTGAGCCAATACCTATTTGTCATCAATACTGGAGAAACACTCAATTATAAATGAACTATTACTATTTTATTTAAATTTAACTAAACTTAGAGTAAGACTGCTGACTACTAGATCTAGATCTAGAAAATAGTACTACCCCTCTAAGAGTTAGTAAGAGTAAGACTAAAGTTACTAAAAGTAAGACTAAGACTCTAAGTCACTAACTTGACAAAGACACTTTAATTTTAGTCAGTTATTAGAATTACTAGATCTATAAAGTAATAAACATAATAAATAAGTTATTAGTTAGAGTTTTAGACTTAGTCTTAGACTTAGACTAACACTAAGAGTAAGACTTAGTCGACTTTGACACTTAAAGACTTAAATAAGACTTATTCATTGTCGTATTAGTATAAATATAAGAATATAAGTAAATAACTTCTAAGACTTAACTAAGTCTTAAGTCACACTAAGTCTAAGTGTAAGTAACTTATTCTTATATTAGTTATAGATCTAGATCTATCTTTTTAAGTTCAAGTTTAAGTCTTAGTGAAGTTAGTCGGTTTAGAGTACTTAGACGACTTAGTTAATTTGAGTCACTAAGTCTATTCTAGTCGTCTAAAATCTAAGTTATATTATATATACTATAATAGACTAGTATAGATTCTCTGCTAACTTTACTAAGTTATACCACTTACCAGACCTAATGTAGACCTAGATGTAGTAGTAGAGTAAAGAGCAGCTGCCCTATCGAAAACCACCCTTTTGTATCACATAGCCATATCGAACATCTCACCATAATGACCATATTTTTATCAATGAAACAATGCATCTTTATTTTGATGGATAAAATACAGAAATGCTACAAATACTGTGGCAGTATGGTATGCAATCCATTTTTATAATATTTAAGACATTTAGAGTGAAGTGAGATGAGCCACAATTTGTGTATTATTACTAAAACCTAATATATATTTATTTGAAAGTTAACAAAAAGACTGCTAGACTCTAAATTCCTACTGCGTATATGCACCTTTTTTTTCACATCCATAAAGGCAAATGTCATGATGAGGTCAAACTCTAGAAGTGTGGAATTTTAAAAATGTTTTTACTTTCCAGTAGTTAAGGAGATGGTTCATAGGCTTAGGTCTTGGGCTATTTTAAAGTGTGATGACTCATCAGCTCAAAGAGACTTTTGTATTATGCATATAGATACATAAGGAAACACATATGTGTTATAAAGTATGTTGTGCATTGAGTCTTTAGGAATCATTTTACATTAGGGTTTTTATAGCATGTTAGAAAGTTCGAGCAGCATAGTTGCTTTTTTCTGTAGAAGATAAAAAGTAGAATATTGTAGAATATCAGAATAAATATTTATAATTTTAAATCAGTATGCAAAAAATCAAGTTTTTTAGATAGGAATAGTAGACTAACAAACAATTATTAGTCGACAAGTACTAGATCTATACCACAAAAAAAATTTGTGTGACATCATTTTTACGCACTGAGACGTTCAACACAGGATAGCTGATAGTAGACTAATAAAGACTGTTGTGTCTAATGGGAGCTATACTAGTGTTATAGTATACAATTATCGATCAACCAGGTACGGTGTCTAACATGAGCTGGTGTCAAGCCAGTTACATCACTTGAACTGTGTCTGTTAGAAGTGTGGAGCTGCACTAGATATTGTCACAAAGAATGTTGTAATTAGAACATGTTAGAAGAGTGGAGACGCTCTGAGTGGGAAATACATGAAATCTCCTATCACTCCTCCTTCACTCCTTCCCCTTCAAAATTATTCTCGCAACAGAGACATTGTTTTTCATTACTAGCACAGCCAGCTACACGTAACACTGTTGTGTTTAACTTCCTTGGTGTGATGTCATTTACAAGACAGGAATACATTTGTGGCACACGGGAAAGCTGGCAATGGCTGGTGTTCTCGAGCTGGAGTAAAAAGGAAATTACTTTGTAGTGAAAATTAAAGATTAAAACATATTTAAGATATATGTTCTTTGATCCTCTCAATCCTTCCATTAGCCTGATCGAGCTATCAAGAAAATTATACTTCACTATACCCGACTTACACCTCTTTGACCTCATACATTTAAATCATATATCTATTTTTATAGAGAAAATGATGAGAAATTCATAGCTACCATCAGTTTTTTTTATTGGTCAGACTGTTATGGAGCTATAAAAATTCAAACTTAAAAATGGCTTAATTAAAATAAGGCTATAGGAGTCATTAAAATCTTTATATTATTATTTTATTTTAAAATTGATTATTAAACAAATTTTAGTTGCCTTTTTACCACGCTTATGGCTGATGATCCCTTCAATAAATACATGTATTTCAGATCTTTTTTTTTATTTACAGGAATGAAACTTCATCTACACAGTATTCCAATTGCCACTGCATCCACAATCTATCACAAATTCTTCAGAGAAAATGATTTGAATACTTATGATCCATTTGTAAGAAAAAATATTTTATACTTATATCCTATACAATTATGCAAAAGTTTACTGTGTGAGAGATGTGTTTTTCAGTGACAGAAATATGTTTATTACATTTGCTTATTAGATTTAAGGGCAGTAACAAATTGAGGCAATTGGTAGCTTATTAAAACAAAGCCATTTTTAATAGACATTAATAGAAGAACATAATAGAGTTAAGTTGATTTTACACATTTTATTTAATGACCAATTAAATATTTTTTGCCTTGAGCTTTTCTTGAATCCATTTAAATAAAATTTTTGGTAATCATCACAAGTAAAATGGGGAAAATGATCTCCAATAGTTGCATTAAGTTTTGGTCTACTTACATCAATAGTTGCACTGCTTTTTGGTCTACCAACATCAATAGTTGCACTAAATCTTGATCTACCAACATCAGTAGTTGGACTAAATCTTGGTCTTTACAAACTTTAGAGCAGTTCTCTTTTTTTGCTTTGCCAGACTTTTGAGTATTGAAATAAAAGCTTTTTATTAATTTCGGTAAATGTTTATGAAGTATGGTTCCATAATGTAAATTTGTTGACATTGTTTTTCTTTAGCTAATTGGAGCAACATCCTTATCATTAGCTTGTAAAATTGAGGAGGAAAACGTCAGATTGCGGGATATCATCAATGTCTGTTATCGGTAAGACAATTAATATAGTGATTGCTTTCATATTATATCGCACACGTCTTTAAAACTTTTCTATTGGACTAAAGGGTATATACGCAATTAGAGTTAGAGTTTTAATTTGAAACAAACAAAGCATACAGTAAGTAAGTCTTAGAGACACTCAGAGCAGTTGCAAACCAAGTTGACCTAGTCCCCATCAACCCATGTCTTTCTTACACAAATTCTCTTTTATAAAGTTTAGGAAGCTTGTAATTTAATTTGATTTATTAATTTAGTAGCAAACAATTAGTACTTGCTTTTAACACTTGATCAGTAACTAGTGTACAGAACATTTGTGCTGGTGTGTTTTGTGTATTTCTGCAAGTACCTTGATAACTGAGTGTACTGCGCAAGTAAATAAGATGCAAGAACTTCATGTACACTTTATCGCAAAATAAGTTCATTCTAACAGAAAACTAACTTTAGTACCGGGTACAGAATGGGCTAGTCGAGTCTCTTGTCATAATTGATGTAATCATCTCAAGAATCAAATGCTAATTGTAAAAAAAAATATAAAAATCACTAGAACCCCCTACTCTCATGTAATCCTTAAATGTCGCATTGAAAGTCCATCAACTATGGTGCATCAGTATTCTAACTAAATATTCTACACTAAAGATGACAAAAGTGATTATTGATGTTTAACTTTTTTCTTGAGTGAAATACTTGCTTTCTCTACTAGATGTATATCATAAAAAGTTTAATTTCATATAAATATATATACTTATACTATTTAACTAGGGTTTCATTTATGTTCCTTTAACCATTTTACCAAGATTTATTTGTAAGAAGCATTCATGGTGTTGAATATTTTAGTGGGTTGAAGTGATTGAATTGAAATTCTGCAGGAGGCAGTGATTTTTGTTTAATATATTAGAATGGTCAGGGTTCCTGATTCTAATAAGTTCTTGATGTGTGGAGCAAAGTAGGTAAAGGCAAACCTTTAAGGTTTGAACTTTGCATCTTCTGGAACAAATTACATTATTTTATGTCAAATACTAGTTAATATGTAGAGGATGTGAAATTATTAGCAAAAACCTTCAAGGAAAGGCCAGTAGTTGGTAGACAGTTGCCCAAATCACAAAGCAGGTATACATGTATTGTTTAAAAAATAGAAATGCAAGTGTTTTTTTTTTAGTATTTGTTCTTAAAATTTTAATTTTTTCTTGACTTTTTATACAGAACATTACACAAAAACAAAGCTCCATTAGAAATAGGGGACCAGTTCTGGGCGCTGAGAGAAAGTATAGCTAGCTGTGAACTCTTCCTTCTCCGAGCGCTACAGTTTACAGTTGTGTTTGATCATCCCCACAAGGTAAACAGCCAGTGCCCATAACAGTCCACTTGCTTTGAAACTTTAAAATTATATAAAATAAAGCTTTTAAGAACATTTTGTTTGGTGCTGTTAAAATAATTGCTTCATAGTTTTAGTCCCATATTTGTAAGTTTTATTTTAAAATATTAATTATATATATAAATTTCTTTCAGTATTTGTGCCATTATCTCAAGGCCTTATCCAACTGGTTTGAGCCGCAACAGTGGGAACGTTATCCAATAGCAAATACTGCCTGGGCATTTCTTCAAGACAGTTATCACAGTGACTTATGCCTAGATTTTCAGTCCAAACACATCGCAATCTCAGTATTGTATCTAGCCTTGCTCTGCCATGGATTGGAAGTGCCATTTCATAAATATGCCAGGAAAAAATGGTGGCAGGTGTGTATGGTTTTATAATATGTCTAATATCCTAATAGCAATGCTTTTCATCCAATTTAAAAGAGGATGGTTTAACAATGATCCTGTAACATTTGGTCCCTGGAAATGCTTTAACCGGTAGCTCACTAATTCAGCTCTTACAAGCATAAAATAAAAAAAAACATTAGCAACTTGCTTCCAAAAGTGATAGCCAGAAAACTGTGGTACATTTATTTAAGATTTCTAATTAAAGTAACCACCAAAGACATTTGCAGAGAATGAAGAAAATTATAATTTTTAAGAAATAATTTAATAATTTCTGAAGCAAACTTTTTTTTTCTAACTCTCATACATTACACTTATCTTTTGTATTCATACCTATTCCACTTTCTTTAGATTGAAGTCACACATTGACACAATTAAAATTTATTTAACAAATTTTTAAAGGAAAGTAAAATGTTTATTTTCTGCTTTACAGGTATTTAGTAAAGATGTCACTTTAGAAACCATACAGACTATTACAACTAAAATCATGGACATGTATTCAGCAGAGAATCAACTCCCAAGATAGAATGAAATGTTGGAACTCCTTTTTATTTCACCCTAATTATTGATACAATTTTCCATATATAGTTACATTTACCTGCAATACCCTAAATGTTAACATTATCTGATGGCCTTATTGTGTGAGCTCAGCAAATCATCTGTACAGTTTGTGCTATAGTTGTCTCATTTGTAAAATACACTGGTGATACTGTCATTGATATGCAGAGAGGACAAAACTCTTCCAATAAACAATTGAAAACATTGTTACTTGGTCACTTCCATTACTGAGTAATCAGGATACATTTAAAATTACTTCTCTCATTGGCAGTCTTCCAGAAATCACATCTTACCTTTCTAGTCTATTATTTTTTTCTCTGAATTAATATTGATTCAAGTCATCATCACTGGTTGACTTAAAAAAAAACAACCTTCATATACACAAATTACTTTGGTTAATCAATTTATTAATCAATCTATTTACCTTCCAAAACCTAAATTTGGTACACATTACTGTTTAGCACTGGGGTAAGCAAAGTGTGCAGAGGTATTTCATTCATGTGACTTGCTTTTAAAAAAAAAAATATCTTAATATCATGCCCTTGCCTTTTTTTTTTTTCTGTTTTGATTTAAAAGTTCTTTTGTTTACAAAATGGTAGTCACAATGAGATATAATACTTAAAAACACCACTGTTTAGCAGTGCCTACCTTAGGTATTACACATAAATTGACTATTTAAAAAAAAATTAACTTACCAGTCAAAGCCAACTAAATCTAATATTTTAAATATTATAATGCTACTGTATTTATGTTTTTTTTCAGTCAAAAGACCATTAATAACATTTCAGTCAACCATCCAGAGTTGGCTGCATTAAAACAAAACTCTGAACATTGTAACAAAAGGTTTCCCCATAAGGAAGGGATTATATAATAATATTAGTTTTAAATTTCAGTAAGGAAGTTCAATATTAACATGAGCTGCTTTAAAAAAAAATTTAAAGAATTTTTTATATACTAAAAAATATCAATGTTGGCTAGAAATCTCATTAAATGAATTTTATATTGCAAGTAAAGAGAGTGTCATTCTGTAAATATGAACAAGTTCTGTTGTCCAGCTTGTGCTTGTTAATAATTTTCTTTCAATGTACAGAGATCAAATTAAATAATTACTGAATTGTGAGAACTAATTATTGTAGCATTATAAAACTGTAGGGGCTATTTAGTAAATCACAAATGTAAATTTAAAGCCAAAATTTTTAATACTGAACAACCAATTTTTTGAACGTAGAAAATATGCAGCAATTATTGGGTATCTCAGTGAGTAATAAAAAAATACAGTTTAATGAAGGACTTCTATAAACATTTTTGTTTAGTTTTTATGTTACAAGAAGATAGACATGACCTGACAAAGTGTTTAAATAAGGATCAGTTTGAATAGAATCACACTGTGAAACCAATAAATGGGTTTATAAAGTTGGACCAGATCTCCTCATCTTTTTTTAGATCCAAATAACTAGACAAATCTTTCAATAAGCAGTTAACACCTCTTTTTTATGAATGAAACAAGTGGTTGAAAACTGAAATGCAACCATTCACTCTAAAGCTTCAAATAAGAGAGTATGTGATTTAATGCTGTGAGCATCTTAGCAGTGAAAAAATTAACAAGAAATTACTTCCCTGGACAGCACATACACTGTTCCACTAATCAGATATGTTTACAATACAGATTACTGTTTACAGTCTCTACAGTTCTTAATTTTTTTTAATGCCTGGTCAATCTCTGCCTGCAATGTGATGGTTTATTGGGTGCATAAACATGAGAGATAATCACTTTCTTATCTGTTGTTTACTATAATTCAATTTAGGAATGCAAAGTTTCAAGGTATGAATTCTATTACATTGTGTTAGGCTTGAGAAATATGGTTGTAAGGAAATAGAATTGTAGCAACATTGTAAAGCAACGTATAAATGATTGAGCCTAAAAAAAAAAGACAAAAGTAAATACTGATTGCAGAACACTAGGTGTTTTAGAAGTCTCAATTAGAACTGTCGTTTTATCAGACCCATCTATTAGCGTGTCCAGTACCAGTATCTATTTTACTCTCATATTTTTACAAATATGTATGTCCCCAATGAATATGCTTAAGTTCTACAACAGAATTGGAGTTATAAGTAAAATGAAAGAACATCTAATAGCTTGACTATTTGCAACTTGATCTAATTGTATTCAATATAACCTTTGCAGAAACAAATAGCAAGCGTATTGATTCATTATTCAACATTGCACTAGGCTATTCAAAGAAATGTAATTTTTAAAGAAGCGGCATTTTATGATTTATATTTATTATGTGTTATTTCATATCATTTCACTTAATGAACACAAGAAAAAAACAAAAATTTGATATGACAGTACAAGAACAGTAAAAGAAGCAAACTTTAACGCAAACACTATAGATTCACTTAATTGTACAATTTAAAAATGTGTGCCTACATTATTTCATATCTGACAAAAATCTGCTGGATATATGCACTCCAAAAAAAAAATAATTAAATACAATATAAGGCATTATATATAGCAATATGTATATACCCTATACATACACACATATATATTTTTTCATATATATAATATAATATAATACAATAGTCTAAAACACAAATAATGGCACTAGTTGAAAAACCCAATCCACTGGGGATCTTTTGTACAATTAAAACAAAAATCGAAGTATATAATGATGTATATAATATATTATTTATTTTCATTATTCAAACTTTGTAGGCATCAATTATTTTTTTAACAGAGAACAATTCTTCTAATTTTAGCAGTTGAAAATAAAAGAAAAGAACACACACAGAATAAAAGCAGTCAATGCTTAAGTCAAACAGAGCACTGAGAAAGAAATATATTTACAAAAATGTTTTGTAAACAAAAACATGATGACAGTGTGGAAAAACTGTACAGGTAAAGTTTGTGAGGACAAAGATACAGGGTTAACGTTAAAGGAAATAAAAAGAAACTAGAACATGCTAAAGGAATGTCAAGTTTTACTTTCCTGTGATAGTGATGCGTCTCTTTTTCACTTAAATTGATCAATAATGTGTTTTTTTTATTTCAAAGAAATATTCAATGAGAAAAAAGCAGGCACTTAGCTTATGATATTGAAATTAAATTTAATAGTTGTTAGTAAGGCGGATGATTGAAAATGATGCCCTATTTGATTTTAGAAGACATGATGAATACACATGAAGAAATAAAATTAGGTGGTTCTTTTTTTTTTTTTTCTATGATAAATTAGATGTGTGAAAAAAAAAATATCTTTCAATAATTTTGAATATTTAAATCTAAAATGTATTTAAGATTAATTGTATAGGATATAAAAACATAATTACAAAAGAACAGTTTCAATCATTTAGCAACAAATTAGATGGGCAGAATGCAAGTCAATCACTTGTTAGAAGCTTAAAGACACCAATCTGATGAAGCAAAGTCAAGTCACAGTCACAATTCAATATGTTTTACTTTCAACAGTCTTCATATAGTGCTATGGAATAAATACATACAAATGTCCCCAAAAACTTTACACCCCAAAGCACAAAGATACTATCGGTAGTTGTTTTCAATGAAAACACTGAATGAAATGAGTATATATAGTGAAAACTATAGCGCAACCATCCTGTGTGTAGGATACTATGCTTCAAGTGTATCTGTACCATTGACATTTTGACTTAAGTCTATTTATAACCTCCGAGCTCCTAAACTACATGCAATCTCATTGCATGAAAAAAATAGAAAATTAAATATTACAATGAAGCAACTTTTAGGCACCCATTTAGGATAATTTGACAAGAGACTAATAGTTATGTGTTTAATTTCATGGAAACAGACTAAACAATAGCTAAAGACATTTGTTGTAAATGTTCAAACAAATGGCATCATCTTTCTGGGTAAATATTTTGCTTCAGTTAAAATATACAAACTTCTTTATCTAAATGATTTGATAAGTATACACATTTTTCTTTTTCTCAAACATGCCATTAATACTGGAAAAAAGACGAAACATAATAGTTCAAGTGTATCCAAGGATACAACAATGTGTACAAAATGTTAAGAAAATTGTTATAAATATCACATTGGTACCAATGAAATAAAAGAGTAAAACATTTTGACAGAAAAAGAAATCATGGATGAGAACAACAGTGGTCACAACTGATGACATGACAACTAATTCTAAGTGAGGATTACTAGGTACATGTCATTTTTAAATAAAACCAAAATGTTCATTATCTTTACAAATTTGGAAACTAGTTTTAACTCCTGCTACTTGTAACACACTGACAACAGCATTACCTCCCTATAAGATAATTTGTTAGCACATAGTCATCTAAATTTCATTTAAGATGAAAATTAATTTGAAAAACAAAGTTACATGAGTTAATGATAGTGTAATGCACAGATAAATTTACTTCCAAAAGCAGGTCATTCGAATAAATAGTAACTAAGTTACACACCCATGTGTTACAATCAATGTGAATAGAGGCCTCGACATCTGTACATTAGAAATCCAGACAGAAGTAACATAACATGCTTATGATGGTGGAGTATTACACAATGGTAAGTTCAAATTTTAGCCATTTCAAAGTCAGCGCCTACACTCATGAACAATTAATGAATCAAAAAATGGTAAGGCCAAGTATGGATTGATGTACACAATAAGAATAAAATATAACAATGAAAACACAGCCAAAGAGAAATATTACAATGATATTTCAGAAACCAAGCTATGTTTTAGAACATGTGGTAGACTGGAGTGGAAACAGATTTGGGTTAATAGCTTTAGAACAACTGGATTGATAATTTTTGTATGTCAAAACCCAATTTCATGGAAGGATTTATTAACTTTAACCTGATCATTTTGGAAACAAGGCATGTAGCAAGTCACTTAGCTTGACAAACAAAACCCTAGCCACAACAATGTCCATAATAACTAGTTTCCCTTGCCCTTTCACTTCTAAATCTAAAATTTGCAACTTTTGACTTTTATCAACTGCCAGTGCTCATTCCCTATTATACTGACATGTGATTATATCAGTCAGGGCTTGACATATTTTTTTTTTGTCACTTATATCTAACCAAAACTTGTTCACATTGAGTGCCCTGCTCACTGCAGCACAGCAAATAGAAATAAGAGAGAGAGAGAAGATAATTTATTACAAACAAAAAATGCAGCTCTATTCCTTTACTAGCTAAAATCTCACTCCCTTGTATTACTATCTGGGTACTTGACAAGAATTTCATTACTTTGCTAGTACATGCTGCCCATAGATAAGAAATAAAAAAATTAAATTGAGCAATGGAACAAATAAAACTATTTGGCATCAACTGAAAACTATGGTTGAGGTAATGTATAAAGCCACCATTCAACATTTGCAACCAAACTTATTTACAAATATTTTGTTAGTATTATGACATGTAATGATTATGACCAGATACTGAGTGCTTTGCTTTTTTTTAATTTACCTTTTTGTAATTTGTAGTTCTGTAACTGAGAGACATTTATGAAAGTTGTTTTTAGATTAGCCTTTACTCCGATGAGGAGAGGTTTTGTAACATTTCAAAAAGTTGAAGCAATCTCATAAGATGATAATCACTCAAAGAGTATTATGTGACAACAATTACAAATGAAACATACCTGAGGGTCAACTAGAAAGCAACCAATTATCTACAAAAAGACAAACTGTTCGATCTATTGTCCTATGATAAAAGTCTGATGCTTTGCGCTAACAAAAAAACTAAATGGACAGTGGCACTGGATACAAACATTGAAGTAATGTTAACTGTTTTGAATTACAGCAATGCAAGTTAATGGGTGAAATGATTTATCTGAATCTATAATTATAGTCTGGGTGAATAGTACTCAATGGTTGACCATACTGGTTTTTTCTTTTGATTTACTATGTCAATTAAACAAAAAAAAAGAAATTACTTAAATATATATATGTAAACAAACTTGTATCTAATTAAACAATAAAGACAACAGACCAAATCATGTAATAGAAGTATGCCAAATATTTATATCTACAGATTCATTTCCCACTACTGCTTGCATCTCATTCAACTGCTAGATAGTTGATTTCACTTTAGCTAATGACATAATTAGTTTGACCTAATCAGAAATGCAATAACTGAGCAGTTCAAATTGGCTAGTGATAAACTATACCATAAAATGTATCATGTGAAAAGTACAATCCAACAGGGACACTAAAATGTAATTTATAACTAATTGGTACAATAAAAACATATAGAAATTTTACAGACATAAAATGTTTAAAATGATATATACTATTGTAGCTTATGATTTAAAAAGAAAAATTTAAAACAACACAGTGGTATTATCTCTATAATATTACATGTGTGTCACAAGGCAGTCAGATCAATTATTTTCTTACTGCCTTCAAAGAAGGTAAAATTTAAATTAAAATCCAAAAGTTTAATATACAACTACTTCATACAAAGTAAAACTATGCACGATGAAACAACCATTCACCATTTTAATAAACTTTCCTTCATGGTTCAGTAGTTATTATAAAACTACATTCTACATGATGATGTGACCCACAAAACTACATTCTACATGATGATGTGACCCACAAAACTACAGACATTAGCAAAATGTATTTTCTAGATGGACTAAAAGCAAAGTCATTTTTTCAATGGCTTTGTGGAGGCAGTTGTCTGACAAGAAGTGAAGGGGGGATCTTGGGCGTCTAGCAAGTCTGTTTCTTTTGACTTATTAAACAATTTCAACATCTCACAGAAAATATATATAGGCCTAGACACAAGAGAATTTTAGCTGGAAGAATTTTGACTGAAAATGCTGGCATTGATTTTGCCTGAAATGTTCCTTAGGTTTTAAGGGTTCAAAATTGAAAACCCATGTTCATTTTGCTGACTTCATTCTTTAAAAGTAAAGTTCCCCTTTCAGACCTTGGGATCTAGAGGGCAGATGATGTTAAGGTCTGAAACAGGGTGTCATGTGGCCAGCACAACAACCAAACTGCCTTTACTTTACCAAACAACAGTAAGGTACCCATAGGAGCTGGGTGTACTTAAGTGCATCCTAAAAATCTAGAAATTCCAAAACCCAGTCTTCACAGAGATTTGAACCCAGGACCCCAGGTTTGGATGCTAAGCGCTTAAACACTAAGCCACTGTACCCAAACTTCATTCTTTGGGGCACTGATAAAGAAATCTCATTCTTGTTTAAATTACCTTTTAGTAATAGCAAGATTGAAAATCATGTGTATAAATTTTCCATTCATGTATAAACCTGATGAACACTGACAATAGTTCAGTAGAGACAAAGATGAAATAAAGACCATGACATTCCCATTACAATTCAACAAAGCAAATTTTGGCAAGTTATCGACACATTATTCACCAATAAGGTAGCTTCACCTCTCTACAACCCAGTGTATTAATGCATCAACAATTGGCTCATCATTTTACAACCTATAAATCTTAATGACTAAATCTTCACTTTGCCAACCTACAAACCTTTAGTCTACTGAGGTCTCTAAAGCAATACAAATGACTCATGCAAGAATTGATACAATGAAATCCGAAAATACAAAATGTACTTATTAACTGTACAATTCTCCAATCCAACAAGTTGAATAACAGCTCTGTCTTAGCAAGTATTGATTTTTGTCATATGTACAAGAAAAAAAAAGCAAGATGCATAAACTTTTAAAATATAAAAACAGTGACATTACTAGTAACTAGTGAAATCTTGTACAATTAACCAATAAGAACTAGAAACTAGAAAAGTTCTGATCAATAGCAACCAAAATGATATAGAATCTAGTTGCAGATGATGAAATTGCCTACAGTTAGTGAGTGAATTTTTTTTTTTGGTGTAAAAAAAATGCTTTAATCTTTCTTTTTCAAAGTCTTGAAGGATGGCCTAACCTTGAACCTTATTTAGGAAGTAAACTGAAAATATAATGACATCATTTACTAGTTTATTTTAGCAATGGTAAGAAGGAGAACAGTGAACTAATGTGCCCCAGAAGTGACTTGTACAGAGGATCATAGTTCAGAAACTTTTTTTGTGATATAAGAGACACGCGAGACTTCATTAAAGTGTTCATTCAGTACAAGGATTGGCTTCTGTGTTTTATGTATTAAAGAGTGCCTTGTGTTTGTCACAATAGGAAGCATAACACAAGGCAACAGATTAGCACCTGTTTAGGTTGCTGTTGTAACCTAATGTTTTGTGTAAACTCTACTCAATGGACTCCTTGTAAATGTTACAGTGAAATCTTGTTACTGTAATCACTACCTAATATTAAAAATACAAAAGTTGCAAACCAAAACATTAAATGAGACAAAAATTAACTAAATGAGCAGCACAACCAGAGTATCATACACAATTCTGAGTACATAACTGGGGATGAGAAAGCAAATGTAAAGTAATACTAATTTGATAAGTTCAATGTGTTAACAGCAAAATCTCTCAAAATGTAGACATAGTTGATGCCATCCAAGTTTCCTAAGCTTATGGCCATTCACTCACACATGCAGTTATAAATACATTATTAATTGAACAAGTGTTGAAAACCAAATTTGAATGATACCACCTGAACATCTATGCAGTATTGCACTTGTTACAAAATAACTAGCAAGTTTAAACTACAATTCTGTATATCTTGGCATATCAATGCCTACATTCATGAATCTATTTTCTTTAAGGGAATGGACCAGGCAATAAAGATCAGTGAACTAATTACTACTACATGTCTTCAACATGGCAGCGCTAGCCTAGAATGGGGAAACTGGAAACATTTGTGATGGCAAGAAAGCTAGTGAAGAAAACTTCAAGAGCAAATTAAAAGGACCAGAAAACTAGTGCTATCATAAGACCACAGGACATGACATGGGTTTGGATGAGAAAGTTCAAGACTCAACACAGAGTTATTGTGAGCAGCTCTGCTGTGTTGACAAGTCAAATATGTTTAACAGATTAAAGGGCATACTTAACAGATGAGAACAAAAACTTTGAAAAAACATTACATAGCTAAGTCAAAATGACATTTTTTAAGTGTCGAAAACTTCCCTGTGTAATTGAGCAAACTGTGCATTGAACTCTGCTGGAGACTTCATCTTGATGTTATTTAGAAACTTGGCATGATCCTCGTTGATTCGCCTGAAGAGAGGAATTAGGCTGATCAAGTCCAGAAACAACTGCTCATGATCTGTAAAAAAAAAAAAAAAGAAAAGAAAAAGGTTTTATATTTTTCTTAAAAAAAATACAATTGTGTAATTAAATAATAATCTGAAGTAAATAATAAAAACAATAACAACATATTCACACAAGATATACACACACCCCAAAAAAAAAGAGCTCAGCATAAGATTGAATGTGCTGCCTGTGTTTAAACAAATAAAACATATATTGCTTATGCTTACATTATTTTATTTAGCCAATTAATTAAGGTAATTTTTTTTAAAAATTAATAACAATGTTCTAGCCTTAACGACAATACTTATATTTGTCAAAATTAAAAAGACTTACTCAAGAGTCATTAGTTTGAAGGAGTTGGGTAACTTATTTTTTTCAATTTAATCACCATTACTTGGAATTACAAATAAAGTAAAATAAGCAAAATTATTGTAAAAAATGTTTTTTAATAATACCTCCTTTATACATCTTATAGAAGAGAGATTATTTTGCTCTTAATAACTGATGATTAAAAAACAAAATCCTGGTTAAGCAAATGTATAAATGTACTAGATCTATAATATTCTAATGATAGGCCTATAGAACTAGACTTAGAAGACAGTGCACAAAATGTTTCTGAACTACTTCTTTGATTTAGTTCTTTAATTGGATAGTGCCTACATGTGGAAATACCCAAAGACAGTCTGTTCAAGAGACAAATTTTATAGCCCTCTAGCCAATTTTTTTTTTTTTAATACTGAGAAAAATTATTAAAACTGTCTAACTAGAGTTTTCCCAGTGTGGCCAACAAGCTAGTTATTATTTTCCCAACAATATACATCAACTATCAAATTTCTAGGTACATTGTTAGAGATGTTTTTGAGATCGTCTAAAGAATCCTATTGTTTCCAGGATAGATGTTTCCATGTATGTATGACCTGAATAGAGGAATTGTAAAAATGGTACCTTTATGATGCTGCTGAAGTAGTAGATATAATGCTTGTAGATACAACATCTGTATTGCACTCACTGCTTTCGTATTACTTAAGCCTTGACGTTCTAAAAACAAAAACAAAAAATACAATGATTTAGCTTAATGCAAACAATTTTTCATGTTGGTATTTTTGAACCAATGTGATTTTGATGAAACACAATATTGATTTCTAAAACAAGCAACACAAAAAAATAAAGAAATAAATTTGATTTGGTATTATTTTACTTACATGTGTTGCTAAATATAATTTGATTTATATTATCTTATACAATAAATGTGTTCAAAAAAGAAAATGATTATGTCCTATGCATCACCCTAGGTCAGTCTATTCATGCATAGTAATCCATGACTTAAATTCTGCCAAGTCATTGGTTTTCCTGAAAGGACTCAAGCAACCCATTCCATGTTCTAATAGCACTGGGGAAGAATGAGTATTTGTATAAATTTGACCTAGCATATGGAACAAGGAATGGTCATACATTAAGTCTAAGAAAATGGAAACAACAGGCATAGCGCCATTAAAAGATGAACACAACATAATACATAATGATAATGAAACTAAAGCAAACATCCTAAACAAATACTTTGCATCAGCATTCTCAGCCCCAGGAGACAAAGACATATTACTGAATTTGAACCAAGTAGACAACATAGAAGATATAGTAGTACAAGAAAATGGAATTCAAAAACTATTAGCCAACACCAAACCAAATAAAGCGTCTGGACCTGATGGTATTCCAGCTAGATTACTCAAAGAACTAAGCAATGAGCTAGCCCCAGTGTTCAAAATACTCTTTCAGGCTTCACTTAACCAGGGCAGAGTACCAAAGGACTGGAAAGAAGCTAATGTCACTTCCCTATTTAAAAAAGGAGAAAAATCTGACCCAGGAAACTACAGACCAGTATCACTTACCAGCATCACATGTAAAATCCTAGAACACATAATATGTAGCAACATCATAAACCACTTAGACAAACAAAATGTCCTCACACCATACCAACATGGCTTTAGGAAATATAGATCATGTGAAACACAACTAATAGGACTAATTGATGATTTTTCTAAAGGTTTAGATAATAGTGAACAAATAGATGCTATCTTACTAGATTTTCCTAAGGCTTTTGACAAAGTTCACCACCATAGTTTGCTTAAAAAATTAAAATATTTTGGCATTAATGGTCCACTGCATCAGTGGATTAAAGATTTTCTGATAGGGAGAGAATAAACTGTAATAATAAATGGCTCTAAATCAACACTGATAACAGTAAACTCAGGTGTACCTCAAGGAACAGTCCTGGGTCCACTACCATTTTTAATTTACATAAATGATTTTACAAATTGCATTACTTCAGGAACAAAAGTCAGATTATTTGCAGACGATTGCATAATGTATAGAACAATAAAAACAACACAAGACACAGATATTTTACAAAGAGAATTAGATGAATTACAGAAATGGGAATCAAATTGGAGCATGTCTTTCCACCCAGAAAAATGTCAGTTGTTAAGAGTAACAAAAAAACTAAAACAAATTAATTCCACTTATCTTATTCATGGCAAACCAGTAACACAGACTAAAAACGCAAAATACCTAGGTGTTATAATAAATGAAAAACTGTCATGGAATCCACATATTGACGAAACTATAAAAAAAAATCAAACAAAGCATTAGGATTTATTAAAAGAAATTTCTATAAATCAAATAAGAACATAAAACTAAAATGTTATTTAACCTTGGTTAGGCCAATAATAGAGTATGCATCCTCCGTTTGGGACCCCTCAACTCAAGAAAACATTAAGAAACTGGAACAGACACAAAATAGAGCAGTGAGATTCATAACAAATGAATATTCACATTTGACTAGAGTAACACCTATAGTAAAATCACTAAATTTAGAAAGCCTTCAGGACAGAAGACTCAAAAGTAAAGTAGCAATTATACATAAAACACTGAACCATAATCTTCAAATACAAAAAGAAAATTTAATAAAATACTCTGGAAGACACAAAGATAAAGGCACATTCCTCGTCCCATATGCTAGGACAAATTTGTACAAATACTCCTTCTTCCCAAGTGCTATTAAAGCATGGAATGGGTTGCCTGAGCTAGCCAGGAAAACCAGTGACTTGGCAGAATTTAAGTCATTGGTTAATATGCATGACGCGCAGGACGTAATCATCTTTTTTGAAGTAACGTCTGTTTTATATAAGAAGAAGAAGTTTCCATGTGTGTATTACTGTCTTTCTGAGTATTTTATTAGGTTTTGTTTTGTATTAGAAGATTATGGTTCAGTGTTTTATGTATAATTGCTACTTTACTTTTTAGTCTTCTTTTCTGAAGGTTCTCTAAACTTAATGATTTTACTAAAGGTGTTAATCTAATAAAATGTAAATATTCATTTGTTCTGAATCTCACATCTCTATTTTGTGTCTGTTCCAGTTTCTTAATGTTTTCTTGAGTTGAGGGGTCCCAAACATTTTCTATTATTGGCCCAGACTTGCTTATCTGTCTGACAGGTCCAGGAAACCAAAAATTCTCAACCTTATGCACTACGCAAGACAGCAGGGTTTCTGTCCAGGGCTTTTGCAAGAGAGGATTTGAGCCTCTCAAGCCCTCACTCAAATGGAGTTTGATGATGATGATGATTATTAGCGTGACCATGATCCAAAAAACTGCATTTTTATGTTTTCCTTTATGTATTGAAAGTTGATTACATAATTCTTGCATATACTTTAAGCTACAATTTGGAGGTCTGTAGATACTGCCTACAATTAGTGATTTAGCTTGCGAGAATGATAAAACCTAGTCACTTTTCATCTTTTGGACATGTACATTCTACTTTCTTTAAAATTGTAAAAAATTCTGTAAATTAAAGAAATCAAAAATATTCTAACAGCCCCACATAAATTCATCATCCACATGTGACAAAATAAGAGTTTGGTCTATAAAAAAATATCAAAGTAACCTTTTCCATATGACTAAAATTAATGTGTACGATCTCTGAAGTAACTCAAAAATCTAGCTCACCTGGACAAATCAAAAGTATTGATGTGAAGAGTCCAATTTCACCATCAGACAGAAGCAAAGGGTTAAACCTATGAGCTACTTCAAAGAATTCATCTAGGAATGGACCCATAGGCATTTGCTGTACAATTTTTCTGGAAGAAAAAATGAATACATTCAAGATACCTCCATATGAAATATAAACATATTGGTTCTAGGAAACTTCATGCAATATTTGTTTTAATACAGGCATGTCAAACACTGCGTTTGGGGGCCGCATGCGGCCCGCGACCACCTTGCATGCAGCCCTCTTGGCCACCTCAAAAATTATCAAAATTATGTTAAGCTATTACGTTGGAAAATAAAAGATGGCAAGCTACTTGAATTAAAAAATAGTATTTGTTAAACTGAACTGAAAGCCAGCTACATTTTTTTCAAACTTAATTGCAAGCTACAGCAAATCATTTAGTGATAGGGATTTTATGAAGGAGTGTGTCGTTAAAGCTGCGGAAATCCAGAAAATGTGAAAGCATTGAAAGAAATAACTTTAATTAGTAACACTGTGGCAGATGAATAATTGACATGTCAGTCAGCTTGTGCGAACAATTAAAGAACAAAATAGATTTTGAAATATTCTCATTCTCTCTCTGAGTCAACTGATGTAACAGGTGTAGCACAGTTGACTATACTCATAAAGACCTGTGACAGGAATTTTGAGATACATGAGGAGCTACTTGAGCTTTGTTGTATACATAACACCACAACAAGCAAGGTTGTTTTTGAGAAATAACAGGTGATATTGCAGTACAATTTACCTTTGTTAAAGCTAGCTAGTCTTACAACGGATGGCACACTAACCATTATGAAATGGTTTTGATGCAAAGCTTCTTGCAAAACTAAGAGGGACTAATGCTAATTTTAAATTTTCTCATTTTCAGTACATCATTCACCAAGAAACATAACACACAAAGCAATAAAATCCAACATGTCATAAGACTGGTTTCAGTCACAATCAATTCTATTCGTGCCCGTGGCTTAAATCATCTCCAATTTTCAATGTTTCTGAATGACATTGGACACGAAATTTGCTGGCTCTCCTGTCATAAAGAATTGAAGAAATTTGTTGTACTGTGTGAAGAAATTGTATTGTTTCTGAACATGAAAGGTGAATCTGTTGAACATTTCCAAACTGACGAATGGGTTCAGGATTTGGCATTTGCAATTGATCTCACTGGTCACCAGCAAGACTTGAATTTGAAACTTCAAAGTAAAGACTAAATTGTCACAACTGCGTGTGATCATGTGAAGTGCTTTCAAGCAAAATTACGACTGTGGATAAATCAAATATGAAGAGAAAATCTTGTTCACTTGTCAGGAACTAAAAAGATTAAATACGGCAACAACATCATATGATAAATATGTCTTACACCTGGAATCCTTAGTAGATGCTTCCACTGGCCGTTTTCATGACTTCGTTTGATACGAGCAAAAATTTTCTTTGTTTTTATCTCCATTTTTATTTGCTTCTGTAAATGCTGCTGGTAATGTGCAACTAGAGCTGATAGAATAGCAGTTAGATTCTTTGTTGAAAGCGAAGAATAAAGAAGTGGCTGCGCCAAAATTTAGTTATTTACCTAAACGGTACGTTCAATTGCGGAAATTTGCAGCCAGAATTCTAGCTCTGTTTGCAAGCATTGATCTCTTTGAGCAGTTCTTTTCTATAATGAAAGCTACAAATCACCTCACCGTCCGAGATTATCCGATCAACATTTGTCGTCAGTGATGGTAGTCTTACTTAGACTTAGGTCCTCCCGCGCCGTTCGGCGCATTGGGCGGCAAGCTGTCTCCATAAAGATCTGTCACTGGCAATGTCTGAAGCCTCCTCCCACCTGGTGTCCACTGTTTTGAGGTCCTCCATGAAGGTGTGTCGCCAAGTAATACGAGGGCGTCCCTGTTTGCGCTTTCCTTGTTTTGGCTTCCATGTTATCGCAACTCTTGGTGTGCGTAATTCATTTTGACGTAGAACATGTCCCGCAAACCTCATGCGACGCTCAGTCACAACCTCACCAAGTGTTCGACTCCCAGTTTGGCATAGGATTTCCTTGTTTGAGACCCGATCTGTGTAGCTGACTCCCAAAATCCGTCTCAGCCATCTCTGTTGAGCCACATTTAGTCTTTTCTCAATTTTGACAGATGACTTCCACGACTCACATGCATATATAGCAGTTGGGATGACGATGGTGTTGAGAAGGTGTATTTTTGTCTCGAGTCCAATGGCTTGGCTAGTCCAAATAGGCTGCAGCCTTTGGAAAATGCTCCCTGCCTTTCCTATTCGGCACTCTACATCATGGTAAGCATCTCCATCATTTGTTATGATGCTGCCAAGGTACGTGAACTTGTCCAGCTCTTCAAGCTTTGAATCGCCAAGTCTGACGGGGACACCCTTTGCCTTATATCCCACTCGCATAATTTTAGTCTTATCCAAGTTTATGCGGAGGCCAATTTTGGGTGCCTCTCTGTCTAGGCTCTCCGTCATTTCTTGAATGCATTTATTTGTAGCCCCGAGTAGTGCAACATCATCAGCAAAGTCCAAGTCCGTCAATCGGAGCTGTTCATGCCATGGAATGCCAAAGGCAGTCTGGTTCATTGCTCTCCTCATTATGTAGTCGATGGCTAGGAGGAAAAGGAAGGGAGATGAGATGCACCCCTGTCTCACACCTGTCTCGATTGTAAAAAACTCTGTTGTTCCTTCTTCTGTTTTAATGCAGCAACTAGATTGACTGTAAAGGTGTCGTAGGATCTGGACGAATTTTTCTGGGATACCGTATTCTCTAACTATTTTCCATAGTGATTCTCGGTGGATACTATCAAACGCTTTTTTGAAGTCCACGAAACTGATCGTTAGCCGTTGTTGGTACTCAAGACTTTGTTCTATGATATTTCGTAGAACAAAAATCTGCTCTGTACATGATCTGCCTCGTCGGAAACCTGCTTGTTCTTCTCTGAGCCTTTCATCTACAGACTGTTGAAGCCGTCTCAACAAAACAGTGCTGAAAACTTTGCCCGGGACAGAGAGGAGAGTAATGCCCCTCCAGTTGTTGCAGTCGGCCAAGTTGCCCTTTTTTGGAAGCTTTACAATCACTCCCTTTTGCCAGTCCTCTGGGACTTTTGAAGTTCGCCAACAGAGATTTAAAAGATCTGTCATTCTGTTAACAATGCACTGTCCCCCATATTTTAGCATTTCTGCTGATATCATGTCTAGCCCTGGTGCTTTGTTATTCTTTAACACTGCAATGGCCATGGTAACCTCCTCAGCAGTTATTGGGTCTGTCTTGACCTTGAGATCATTGTCTGGAGAGGGGTCCTTGAATATGTAAGTTTGGTCTGGCGACAGTTGGTTAAGGGTCTCTTTAAAGTGCTCTACCCATCTTGCATCCTGTTCTTCTTTCGTTAACAAAGTTTTGCCTTGCTTGTCTTTTATCGGTGCCCCATGTCCACTCTTTGCTCCAGTGAGATCTCGGACAATACGATGGAGGGTTTTTGTGTCATTTCTGCTTGCAGCTGCTTGTGCCTCTTGTCCCTTCTGCTCAATCCAGTCCCGTTTATCTCGCCGACAGCTTTTCTTTACTTTCAGATCTGCTTCCCTATAGGCTTCTTCCGCTAGGCTGCGATCCTGTGTTTCATTTTTCTGATCTCGTCTACGTTTGGCCTCTTTCCTCTCATCTATCAATTTCCATGTTCTGTCTTGTATCCACCGTTCCTTGTATGAACCTCGCCTCCTTCCGATAACTTCTTCCGCGCACCCAATAGTGATATCTTTGAAGTTGGCCCACTCTTCTTCAGGGGTCAATATATCTGCAAGAGCCTCAAAGCGGTTCGTAAGTTTCAATTGGAACACTGCTGCAGTATTGCTGTCTTTAAGCTTCTCTACATTAAATGGGCGGGGTCGTGTGGCTCGTTTTGGTTGGTGTTTCAATCGGAGCTTACATTTGCCACTGACAAGGTAGTGGTCTGAGCCGATATCCGCTCCTCTGCGGGTCCGCACGTCTAACAGAGATGACCTCCATCGTTTGGAGATGCAAATGTAACCTATCTCGTTGAAGGTTTCTCCATTTGGTGATCGCCATGTTTTTTTGTGTATTTGTTTGTGCTTAAAATATGTGTTTCCAATTGAAAGGCTGTTAGATGCACATAGAGAAATCAAGCGCTCGCCATTATCACTGATGTTTTCTGCAGAGCCATACGGTCCCATTACATATTCAAAGCCAGTTCGGTTGGGATTGATTTTGGCGTTAAAGTCTCCCATCATCAGAATTAGGTCGTGAGTAGGTGTTTCATCAAGAGTGGTTTGTAGTTGGTTATAGAAACTATCTTTGATGGTATCTTCTGCATCCTCTGTAGGGGCATATGCTTGGATGGTAGTGACTTTGATTTGCTTTGTTTGGAGTCGAGCTGTAATGATGCGGTCACTGACCGGCTTCCAAGCAATTAGCGCTGAAGCTGCTATTTTAGACATGATGATTCCTACACCACCAATGTGCTCCTTATCATGTCCTGAATATATTATTGTCTTGCCATCATTGATTATTTGACCACTTGATGTCCACCGCATCTCGCAGATCCCAAGGATGTCCAGCCGGTAAGAGTCAAACTCTCTTAAAAGTTGGGCCAGTTTACCGCATTGATTCAGGGTTCTTACATTCCACGTGCCTATAAGAGTCGGTTTCCTTGCGTTGAAAGGCTTGCCATGTATCGGGTATTGGACTTCCAGTTGGCTTTGATCCAACACCGTCATCAGGGTTTGGCCGCCTTCGTCGCATGTATAGTTTTCATTATGTGTCAAGTTTGCCGTTTCTGTAGCAATAGTGGTTTTACAGGGTGGGGTCGCTAGCCCCACGCCAAACCCTCCTCCTTTTTCACCCGGGCTTGGGACCAGCAGATGGCGGAGTTCAGTGATGGTAGTGTCAGTGACAAACAAACTTCCACCCGATACTAATAAACTTGTATCCCAGAAATATGTCAAGCATCAGGACAAAGAAAAAAATGCGCAATCTTAGTAATTGTTAATTATGAAGTAAAATTGTACTGCAAATTTAGCTAACTAAGGGACATGTATCCCATTAATTATTGTATTCTATTGTATTGTTTCTAATTTACATAAAGATAGTAAGCTGTTTTGCAAGTAATTTTTGGCTGCGGCCCCCTCAGGATATAGTAAGTTTTTTATGCAGCCCATACACCTTAACGAGTTTGACATGCCTGTTTTAATAAGTTATTTTTTTGGTAAAATGTTATAAGGGAAAATATTAGAAAACATCTAAGTAAGTGCTGATTGATACCTCGATGATTTCATTTTCAGCTGAGGATCCAGCATCTCATCATTGATTTCATCCACCAGGAGACTAAAGCGAGCCACCATCACTTCAAAGCTTCCCTGTTTAATCAACTTGATCTGATCGTCTTGGTCCACCTCAGAGAAGCCGGGGAGCTTCTTACAAAACTTGACAACCTTGGTGATTTCAGGAATCATAGAACTCAGAAACTGTTGCCACATGGCTGACGGGCTCAGACTTAATTGTACAATCTCAGGCTGTGAAACAGAAGTAGGGCATAATGACAAGGCAAATGAAAGATGGTAGTCAATCCTTAAATACACTAAATGCTGTCACATTTTAAGTATATGTAATCAAAAGTATAAAAAAAATAAATACAGAAGTCACCATGATGAGGGGAAATAAAATCAATCTCTCTTGGTGGCCAAAGAATGAAAAGAAGGACGTAACAGCCAATACTACAAGTTAGGTGTCTGTACAACTGGATGGATCTGCTTGACAGCTTTCTACTGTTAAACAATTTGAGCTACAGCTTATGCTCATAGCATTGGTTTGGGTTTTATTGCCTCCACGTTTCAAGAACGTTTAGTAATGACCCCCACATCTAGGTCCATCTAGCCATGCAAATTAATCAATGATTTAAACTCTGCCAAATCATTGGTTTTCCTGGCTGACTCAGGCAACTGATTCCATGCTCAAATAGTACTAGGGAAGAAGGAGTATTTGTACACATTTTTCATAACAAACGGACACTCATAATGCTACACTCACAAGTTTAAAAAGTTCCTTTACAACTAATGTTCTTTTGCTGGAAAAAAACATAACAGAATGCAGATCAAGTTCGGGCATTCAAAACATCAATTTATTAAGAAGCCAATTAATTTAAGAAGTGTATGTATGATGAGTGACTGAATGAATGAAGTATTATAGGTTTCCTTAAAATACATTCTTGTGAGAAAAAGCAGTGGACCATTTATAGAATTCTGAAGTCCTAAAACCAACCTGAAGGTTAATAATTACAAATAACAAGAGATATGACATCTAACTAGTGTTAACCTAAGAGTTGTTGTTTTTTTTTCCTACTTTGAGCTAGGTGGTAGTCCAATCTTTACTAGTACATACCATTTCATTATTAGCTTTCATGCGAGCCAACCTTTCATTGGCTTCTAGCACATTGGCGTGGGTATTGATAGTGGTGGCCATGTGAGCTTCAATGATGGCATCAGTCACCTGATCAATGAGAACTCTGCGGTTGTCAGTTGGAACCTCTCTCACCTGGTCGACAAAACAAAACAAAAATCAAGATAGCAAAGAGAGTGTTGTCACACAAAGTCAAGGGCAGTCCCTAAGGGTCCATTGTATGGTAAACTATGTTGGTCAAAGAGGAAGTTTTCATATTTCTTAACAAGGCAAACACAAGAGGAAATAAGATTTCAAAAGCACTTCTAGTTTTCAACATAAAAATAAGTCCCTAGTGACTAATTATAGTAGTAATTAATAATAAGAAATGCTAATTGTACTATTAGTCTTACAAAAAGTTACAGGAAACCTTCATGTGTTGACATCAGAAACCATAAACTACAAATTATTAACCATAAAAACCTGCATGCAAAATGTGTATTACAAACAGGACTGCCAGTGATCACATCCAGTGAAGGTCCCATAAATCTTGCAGTCTGCCTGAATAATGCCAAGTGAAGATTGCAGTGTTTTTAAAATGCAAACAAGAGTGAACAAATCAGTAATCACTTCCAGCTATAATGGACCACATACAACTATTGAATAACACAAACTATTAAAAGTTGACAGAAAATATGTTGAAGTATGTGCTTAAAATATGCACACTTAGTTTTTGAGTAAAGACAAGAGCATGTTATGAGAAGGTTATAAGTAGCTGATGCCTAAGAACCACATCTAACTTTTAATCCATTCTTTTGACAAACAAAGCACAACCAGCTATATACGTTACAAAAAAAAGCACCAAAAATTATTACCATCCTTTTTTTGTAGAATAAGTTCATTACTGTTTTTAGTATACGCCCTAAAAGACTTGGATAACTAATGTCCTTCTAGCTTGGTAATATTAATTGTTTAATAAAATTTATAGACGAACTTTCTTTAAAAAAATTGCTCAAGATAACTTCCCCTAATGGCTGTTTAGAGTGTGAGAACTTCTTGGTTATTGTGTTGAGTCTAAGACTCTTGGACACTCTAAGCCTATGAAAGCTTGCCTCTGTCTGCCAGACAAGACTCTTGGACACTCTAAGCCTATGAAAGCTTGCCTCTGTCTGCCAGACAAGACTCTTGGACACTCTAAGCCTATGAAAGCTTGCCTCTATCTGAACATGTCTGGAAAATATCCAAACGGAGCAAATTATTACATCCCTATTATACAAATGGCTGGTATCCCAAGATTTTCAGACTAAAAGTGAGACCAAAAGCCAAGCATACTGGGAAACTCCCCCATATAACCATAAAAAAATGAACCCTTGAGGAACAATGTGTGAGACATGTTTGCTGTGACTTTCTTCTACACACACCAGTGCAATGGACTTATGCACCCCAATGGGCGTTCTTTTTAAGATTCTCTATAGGTCGTTTCCACCCAAGCGCCACAATGGAGAAGCATTGCTAGAGCATTAACTATAAAATGCTAAAGATACCTCAGCTAAGATGCGGTATGGATATAGCTGTTCTTCATGATCTTGCATTGCTGGAGTGCTAGGTGCATTGTCTGGGTTTTCTTGTTTTATCTGCACAACATCTTCACACTGGAATAAAGGCATTCACAAAAACATAATGTTCAGATACTTTGTTCAAACCATTCTAAGTATATTTTCTTAGATATTTGTAAAATTTTAAGTGAAGGTTAAGTTGTAAAATGTTAAGTCTCTAGCCTTTTATGTCACCAAAGCTTTGTAATTTTATGATATATATTTTTTTAAAAATATAGGTTTTAAAAAGTATAGAAACTCATTATTAGGAAAATGATTAAAATAGAATGACTTAAAACCATATTTTGTTTTTTTTTTTTATTTTTTTGTCAAACTTCAAAATTCATTAACACCATAAAAATTCAATGTCTGTCCTGTATCTCTAAGTAACCCAACATATTCATGACTTTTATACTATGCTTTTACAATGAGCTACTTTATTTTTTTCCCTACCACTGCCACCAGTTCTCCTTTAGTATGTGGCAACATAGATTACAACTAAGAAAAAAAAATAGACATGAACATAATGCTTCTATAATCTATTTAGTTCAAATTGATTTCTATTTGCTGAAATAGTATTAACAAAAAAGTGCTAATTAAGAAGGGAAATGCAATCTGACAATCTGCGAGACCATTTGTTATAGAAGGCCTAAACACTGACCTACATCGTCACAACCTATGGGCAGCTTAGACCAATAGCTTGTTGCCACCTCACAGGTGTGTACAACATGACATGGTTTAAACTGCCCACAGGTAGTGACATTTCAGGTCAGTGTTCAGGCCTACTATAATGATTGGTCTCGTAACCAGCTCTTTGAATTGTCTTGCTTGGAATACTATAGGGCTAAATATTCAAATAAGATTACTTCAGGTCTTTGTACATATCTGAGAGGTTGAGCTGTCACCCCACCACCTTCCACAATGAATTTTCTATTCAAACTGGGATAATATATTTCTATGAGTCTTAGCATATTACAGACATATCTACTGACTAGGATTCAGTGACTAAAGTTCTATACACCTTCTACAGAGAATGAAGAAGGGAAAGGGGGGATGGGGTAAACCCTCATTCCATTAGTTTTTAAACTAAATAAATACTTCAGTACATATGTTAAACTCACTAATACACCTAGAAATATTACTACCTTACTCTAATGCCACATTGTACTTCTGTTATTTGAATAGTTAAAATTCTTTATAATGTTATTCTTTTTAAAAAAGTTAAGTTTATCATAACACTATACAGCTATACAACGGCTTTAAATAGTCAAACTTTTACATCTAATATATCATTTGCTGAGGTGGAATATCTATTTTACTTCACTTTAAATAACCATTTATTTAAAATGAGTGTTTTTGAAAGATGGCATAGATCAAATAAGATAGTACCACTGAAACCAATAACCAAGGATATTCCACACAATTGTGCTACTGAGTATACAGCACAAGTCCAAAGTCTTACCTCTTGTTTTATTAGTCCTGGTGACAGACTAGAAGATGATGAAGGCATCATGCCGCTAATTGTGACATTTAAAAATACTTTACTGTCTGTGCAGGAATTAGTTTTGGGTGTCGGACATCGGATGTTAACATTATTTGGACTCTGTGGTGAGGTGTGTGATCGAGTGATGTAACTAGATGGGGAACAACTATCTAAGGTGTCAAATGGTAATGGGGATGAAATGGGGGAATAAGCTGGAAATAAAAAGTAAAAAAAAAGTATTTTTTTTATTAAGTTGTCACAATAAGGCTAGAAATTAGGAGACATTAAACATTCAATTTTTTTTTACAAAGGTCAAGCACACCAGGAAACTCCCCCATATAATTCTTTTTCAAGAAAAGTTAAAACTGAAAATAGCTTTAAAATGCCTTTAAATAATAGATATTTTTTTCAAATTTTATATGCAGATGTATAACAAAAAAAGCATTAAAAGAAAAGAACATTTGTTTAAAGTTACCTTCCAAAATAGTTGATTTACAATATAGCAGCAAAGTTGAGGGTTTAGGGTTATGTTATTGAATACTTAAACATACTATTCATTTAATTTTATTCTGAAAGTAAAACTGGATAATACAAAAGTCCTATAGCTTATTTTAGGGAACAATAAAACTACCAACCTGAGTTTCCATTAAGGTTGTTATTTTGTGAAGTCAACAACTGATTAACATTTACACCTGGAGTCATGGGACTCAGTTCAGCTAGTGAAAAGTCTGGAAAAGGTGAAGGCGCCTGAGCTGATGCTGGACTGTCTGTGTCATTAACATTAAAACTTTGGGAGGCCTGGGTAGGGCTTAGAACATTCTGGTCAGACTCTGAAGGCTGTGTGGTTGAAGAGGTGTTGTTGGCTTGTTTATGGCTGGAATGACCTCCAGACTTTGAATGCTCTCTGAAACTTTGCTGAGCAGCAGACAGAAAAGCCTGAGGAAAATAAAATCATGGTTATGAAATAAAAAATCAAAATGTATCACAAGAATTGAGATAAGACGGCTTGGTAGCAGAGAGCTACATTAACTTAAGGTCGAAGGGTTAATATACTGGTGGATTCATTTGATTAGATGGTATAAGGTACTGGTCTGTCATGCATTTCATTCAAATTGAAGGCCATCCATTCAGCTCTTGAAATTATATGGGGAGAATGTGCTGCCTGCACAGCTTTTTGAACAGTTGGATAGAGAAATGAATAAAAATAATATATTTTTAAAAATTATGCATTGCTTTTTTAATTATTTGTAAGCTACAAATGATTTTAAAGAAAAGTAATTCAGCACATGATTTTAAAAAAAAAATACAACTAAAATTATCTTAAAATAAAAACTATTTCAGCACCTCTAAAATAAATAGTAATTACCTGCATAAGCTCAGATTTAAAAGTACCATTGGCAAGTAATATCTTCTGAAGCTCAGCCATTCTAAGTCTATATAATTCATGTGGCGATGGATACGGTGCAATTGGAAGATTTGTAGCTGGAACTCTACTAGTTTCCCCACCAGAATCCTTCAAACGTTTAGGTCTACGTCCAAGGCGAGACGCTAGGGAATTGGTAAAAGATAAATGTGTGTATAGTCATTTAGCCTAATCCAAGATAAGTGATGAAGAGGATTACTTGAATATTTTCATTGTGTGATGACATAAATAATCTATCAAACTATTTGGTAAATGTCATGGTCTAATAATGATAACCGCAATGTATTATTAAATTTTTAGCTAGTCATTAGAATAACTTCTGAGAGCACAAGCTGAAATTGAAATATGATAGAAATCTGAGGCAAATACAGGGCATGTACATCTGTAAAGAAGGTATTCCTTGTTAAAAATTATCTTGTTCAACAAGTGCCTAGTAAGGGGCCTGTTTTTTTGATGGCAGAGACCTTAACAGATTTTTCATATAAAGCTCAAAGGAATTAAGACTCTTCTGAAGGGACAGGCCAAATTGCATTGGCCAAGGTGTATTGAAATAATGTCATCTTCTTTTGTAGAGGCCTATACAAGTTCTTCCTTAGAAGATGAAACAATGTCTCTTAATTTAATTTCATATTTTAGACATTAGCAATTATGTCAGTTTTACTATATCAAAACTCAAATAAAGAATTATAACTTCCATGCAAATACACAAGAAGGTTGTTCTTTCAACACAAAAAAATACTGCCTTTGCATCCATCACTTTTGTCAGCACCTTAGTTCCCCCATTGAGAGGTGTGCCCCACGGGTTCAGAAACAATACCCTAAATATTTTCAGATCACATATTGATTTGTAGGTTTCACCTAGCTGGTATTATCTTTTGTAGATATGTTATATTATAACATGGGCCTCAGCTCTGGAAGAAAAACGTACAATGCGAAAAATGGCCAACTCCTCTACCACCAAAGCGAAAGCCACCTAACCTGCGATATTTGTGGACGGGAGTGTTTCTCCAAAATAGGGCTCCACAGTCACATGAAAAAGTGTGGGAGATGAACCATAGTCGTTCTACAACTGAAGGAGTCCAATTTTCCATATTACCGTATATCTACTTTCTCTTTAAAAGTTGAAGGAAGAAAACAAAAGACTCTTTAAACAACAAAACATACAATCTTGACACAAAAGACTCTTTAAACAACAAAACATACAATCTTGACACAAAAGACTCTTTAAACAACAAAACATACAATCTTGACACAAAAGACTCTTTAAACAACAAAACATACAATCTTGACACAAAAGACTCTTTAAACAACAAAACATACAATCTTGACACAAAAGACTCTTTAAACAACAAAACATACAATCTTGACACAAAAGACTCTTTAAACAACAAAACATACAATCTTGACACAAAAGACTCTTTAAACAACAAAACATACAATCTTGACACAAAAGACTCTTTAAACAACAAAACATACAATCTTGACACAAAAGACTCTTTAAACAACAAAACATACAATCTTGACACAAAAGACTCTTTAAACAACAAAACATACAATCTTGACACAAAAGACTCTTTAAACAACAAAACATACAATCTTGACACAAAAGACTCTTTAAACAACAAAACATACAATCTTGACACAAAAGACTCTTTAAACAACAAAACATACAATCTTGACACAAAAGACTCTTTAAACAACAAAACATACAATCTTGACACAAAAGACTCTTTAAACAACAAAACATACAATCTTGACACAAAAGACTCTTTAAACAACAAAACATACAATCTTGACACAAAAGACTTTAAACAACAAAACATACAATCTTGACACAAAAGACTCTTTAAACAACAAAACATACAATCTTGACACAAAAGACTCTTTAAACAACAAAACATACAATCTTGACACAAAAGACTCTTAAAACAACAAAACATACAATCTTGACACAAAAGACTCTTTAAACAACAAAACATACAATCTTGACACAAAAGACTCTTTAAACAACAAAACATACAATCTTGACACAAAAGACTCTTAAAACAACAAAACATACAATCTTGACACAAAAGACTCTTTAAACAACAAAACATACAATCTTGACACAAAAGACTCTTTAAACAACAAAACATACAATCTTGACACAAAAGACTCTTTAAACAACAAAACATACAATCTTGACACAAAAGACTCTTTAAACAACAAAACATACAATCTTGACACAAAAGACTTTAAACAACAAAACATACAATCTTGACACAAAAGACTCTTTAAACAACAAAACATACAATCTTGACACAAAAGACTCTTTAAACAACAAAACATACAATCTTGACACAAAAGACTTTAAACAACAAAACATACAATCTTGACACAAAAGACTCTTTAAACAACAAAACATACAATCTTGACACAAAAGACTCTTTAAACAACAAAACATACAATCTTGACACAAAAGACTCTTAAAACAACAAAACATACAATCTTGACACAAAAGACTCTTTAAACAACAAAACATACAATCTTGACACAAAAGACTCTTTAAACAACAAAACATACAATCTTGACACAAAAGACTCTTTAAACAACAAAACATACAATCTTGACACAAAAGACTCTTTAAACAACAAAACATACAATCTTGACACAAAAGACTCATAAAATAATATGAACAATGTTTATCAAGTCTTATCACGTAGACTTGGGATGTATATGTGTGGAAATAGATTTTTTTGTAGCTCAACCCATTCCAAAATTTTACAAAAATGTATTTGTGCTAACAACTAGATAATTTAATTTCGGTTAACTAAGATGAAATTAGAATGTAATGAAAAAAAAGGGATTGGAAGTATTAACTGTAAAATAGTGTGTGAAATGTAATAAAGTTTGCATAGAACTCTTCAACTTTTCAATGTTAATAATTATGATATACATAAAAATATTTTACTAAACATTTTTTAACTGAAACAAGATTAGTTACAAAATATTATGAAATATTTATAGCAATAAAAGTTACAATCCAAATTTAAATAGATTTTCCTAGCAATTCTAAGAGCTACACTGACATTAGGAACACATGGTGTTTGTTGAGTGACTACATGGGAAACAATTAACTATGAGTTTAGCTGTGTGGATAGCTCCATACTAACTAAAGAGAAGAAATCTTGAGGTGGCAACACATTGTTCTGAAGAAAAAAAAATAGGTTACACGGCCAAGTCACATGATGCACAAGTGAGCCAGACACAAACCTAACAGTGCTCATGAATGTGTTCATAAAACACTGCATTTGTATTCTAGGGGGAAGAACAAAACAATGCAGGGATGCTCTATTAATTTAAATAAAATTATTTCAGAGACAAAAAAGTGGTGCATTTGTACCAATTAATCAAATAACATATACACGGTCATGCAGGGACATAATTTTTTTCTAAATATGTGAAAATAGACTAAAATATTTATACAAATATTGTGCACATTAAGGAGATAATCTAAGCTACTTACAACAAAAAAATTCAAGTAATCATGTATTCATTAAAAAAAAAACAAGAGACTGTTCCAAGTATTTTACCCTAGCCTATAAGAAAAGTAAATCTATATAATGGCATATGCAACTGAGATCTGTATTCAAAGCCAAAGCACTGTGGAAGGCACTGCTTGTATAAAATTAAAGAGTTATTTAAGCAGTCTTGGTGTATCTTGAAACATTTTAACAATGATGCTTTTACAAAAGAAAGAAAATTTTGATTTTCTTTTTGTTTTCAATTAGAAAAGTGTAATATGTTCACAAACAACTGCTCTCTCATTCCCAGTATGTTATGTAATGTCTCTTATCTGTACAGTGTGTTGTCTATATTCTTCTACAGGTCCTTATTTGCTTTTAAGAGCCTCATTTCTCACAATGCTAATATATATATATATATTATACTATAAAGTATAATATATATATACTATAAAGTAGAAAGTAAGGCTTATGTATGTATGTGCCGCAGAGAAATCAAAACCGTTTCACCAATCTTGATAAAACTTGGCATAAATGTTCCTTGGGTACTAACTGGAACAGTGAAGTATTTATAGTAGTCCTAAAACAAACTTAAGACCCTCAAAAAAAAAGTTACCCAACTCTATTAAAGTATTAGTATTTTATGGATCTATGCCATGTTTACAAGAGAAAAGATCGAAAGGATCTAGATCTAATTTAAAGAACTACACTTTGCGCATATAGTTTTTTACTTTGACACATGAAAATTACAAAATATAGTCTATTGATTCTATTATTTAATCAAATTAAGCTTCAAATTTGTTTTTCAAAAGCATTTTTACATAAATATGTTCTTAATATCTGCAAAATTAGAAGTCCTGACGTACTTTATAATCCCATTCATTTATCAAAGCTGACATCTACGTCTAGACACTAGACAGTCTAGATCTAAATAAATAAAAAAAAATTTTGGCTTTTATATAGCACTACTTTCATGCTTATAGCATGCTCAGTTGTGGACCAGTGGGGGGAGGGGGTATCTAGAAGAAGGATTTTCCGTGCTGCCTTTAGGCGCTCAGTAAACACAACTTCGCCTGAGTCGGGTGTCGAACCTCAAGCCCCCTTCATAGGTAGCCAAGCCAAGCCAAGTTCAAGCACACTTAGCCTCTCAACCACTGTTCCCACTCTAATTCTAGATCTAATTCAAAGAGGAAAGATCTACTTTATACTTTAACACATTAACATACAAAATAAAGTCCATTCATTTCATATATTAATCAAATTAACCTCAAATTTTGAGTTTCTAAACCATTTTTCATACATTTATTCGCTATAGCTTCCATGTTGACATGCATTTTAATAGTCCCATTCATGTGTCCTGCACACAGCTATGTAAACACGCTATGATTGGATAGGCTATATGAGGCTCTATATGGGGGATATTAAATATACTAACATACAATAATTAGTAAACATTTTAAGCCACTGAATTCACTCTTGTAATAGTAGGTCTACATCTATGATAATAGTATCTAGACTCTATATCTAAATATATGTAGATCTACAAGCAAATGTTTTTATTTAAAAAATGGATTTAGGTCGATTAGCTATTTTGATAGCTCCATTCATACTATTTATTAAATTAACGCATTCGCTTTCTTATAGCATTATTATTTCGTTTAGTTTTTTTCAAAAACACTTTCAGTGACTATATTGACAGTGATACGCAAATTAAGACCCGCTGGCAATATACACATATAAAAAGAGATCCACATACAATGGAGTTGTTCCGTATCTCTACCTACTTTAAGCCGAATCACGTGGTCAAGGACATACAAAGACCTGCCCATTGTTTTTCCATTAGGTTTCTATTGCTAATCTTTAAAGATCTTTACTTTCTGCAATGCTATATAGTCAACTGAATAGGTTCATGAATAGTTATATAATTTTATGTATGTCAATTAAAGAACAGCGCATGCTTATAATAGTTAATTAGCCTTAGTTCTCTGGTGCATATCAATGTAACTACACTATAGGGATACATAGGCCTTCTAAGTCTATGATGCAGCAAACAACATATTTGTTTGGTCTATACCTAACTTATCTCCATTACTATAGGGTCTAATATAATTTTTTTATTGGAAATTAGGAAGATGTTTCTGACAAACATATTTCATAATTTAAAAAAAGGGCTAAGTCTAAATAAAAAAATAAATACTATACTATATACTATATGTATATACTATATGTGTGCATATGTGTGTTTATTTTTGCATTAAATTAAAATCTTTAGAAAAATAGGGAACCTGCATTTTTAAAATCAAACTGACTTACTAAATATTGAAAAATTTCAGAGTAAAGTTTAAAATCTCGTAAAAGAAATTGATCTACATATATACATTTAGAGGTATTTAGATCCAGTAATCTAGATCCAGGATGGCTACCTGACGTTCAGACTTATCGATGGTCCCTGGTTCATATCCCTCTCCCATCCCCATCATCCAGCAGGAGGTGTGGACTAGGAAGTAAATTATCTTCAACTCTGAAGGAACATCCGAAATATGTAAAACATTTTAGTAACAACCGAAAGAACAAACTAGTATAAGGGTAGCTCTACATTCTTAACTAACCAGTGTTGTTATTTTTTCACCTGACCACTTAACACACAATAAACACTCTTTCGTAAAATGCAAGGAAAAAGGTGCATGGTATTTGATCATGGACTACACACTACATAGTAGAATTGGCCTACATCTGACCAGTTGTTAAAAACATTTAGACACACAGACTATTTACTTTTTGGGTAAAGAGAGGTGTGGATGAAAATGTTCTAGACTCGGTTATCCCAAAGCTCTAAGATCTAAACTTGACCTACACTAATAGGCCTACAAACTAGAATATATTATGAGCTTCAGCACCATCTTTCTAAGGATTAAACTATAAAAAGGTTCCTGCAATTAATAAATTTTTGTTGCTTAAAAAAGTAATTGAAACCTTTAAATATATGGTGCCCCGCTCCAGCAATCCAACAAAGTAAGTGATAAGTAAGTGAAGGTAAATAGAAACATTATAATACATGTGTTCTCAAGAAACATTCTTTAAAATGACACTGAATGTTAAGTTTTTCTCCTGTCCATCAAGGGAGTAAAACAAAATATCTTTATTAGATATTTGCAGCAATATATGAAGTCCCTTTAAGGCTAAGGTAATCTAAAAGGCCCAAGTTTCAATAAAACATAGCAGTTGCAAGCATTAATATTCTGATGAAGATTTTATCAATTTTATTGATGACTTTTTTTTTAACACTACCTGTTTCATTTAGCTGACAGTAAATATATATATATTTTTAATGATGTTAAACTACCAAAGGTTTTGTTGACCCCATTCCTCAATAAGCTTGATGGAATCTAAGAAATTTGAATTTAAAACCAAAGAAGAAATTCACTTAAACTTTTCTACTTTAAACTTTTTCTATTGTAATTAGGTATATATTAGGTACAGTTAAGAGTACACCTGCAATAAGGTCAATAAGACCGAATGAAGCTCTCGAAGACATGAGAAAAGGCTATGACAATGTTTCATATTAGATATAAATCTTTACAAAGCAAATGATTGTGGGCTAGTTATTTATAGATATGCCTTTTCTTTATAAATCATCATAAAAGAGACAATTAGGACTGAGCAACTTCATAGATTTTTTTTTTTGGCCCATCAGCACATTTTAGGCCATGTTGTGCCCTTAACTTTCCAAGGATTGTTTCTTCTACTCAGTAAATCAGGACTACAAAGTTTTAACAAATATGATATTAAATGTATTAAAGGATACTAGATCCAATCAACTTAAACCTGGGGAAAAACTTACAAAGGCAATAAAAACAATGTGCAAAAACAAACAAAAAAAAAAAGGGGGGGGGGGGGAATGAAGATTTAAAGCACATTTTTAAGCAACCTCAAAGATTCAGTGGTACTCCTAAATGACACTAAAAACAGAAGCACACCTAAACTTCACTCTCAACTGTGCTTCAAAATAACCAATATGAGACTTTTATAATCATTAAGAGACTGGGGGAAAATAGGATTTTTATAGAATTCTTTTATAATATTATTGAGTTGCAGATCATGTTTACCACTTACATGTTTATGTATCTTAGCTTTATGGGCAACAATTGACAGGGAAAATTAGTTTGACTAAATGGATCTATAGCTGATGAAATAAAGGGAAGTCACATGTAAGCGTGATGCACTAATGTGTAGAAAGAGGTGTCCTTCTCAAACTGTTCCATGTGAGGAATGAGACTTTTGCTTAAATGTTTCATCCCTAAGGCCTATATAAACTCACAGCCAAAATGTTGGTGGTTGCTAATTTTCAAATTTAGAAATACAACAGATGGACCAAAGAAGTGTTAGTGCAGTCTCAGTTGGCGGGGTGAGGATTATTTGATTTAAGGATCCCAAAGATAAAAAAAAGTTGGTGACATTTCAATAAATGAGAAAAAATTGTATTGTGAATGGAAACATAATAATTCTTTCCATTAGACAATAAAAAAAATAAAAAACATACACTAACTCTTTCACCATATGTATATATATGATAGACAAAAAGTTAAGCAACATAAACTGCTTATTAATTAAAGCTAGTTTTAAAAATGGTTTATATGCTTGTACATATTTTGAACCCAATTAAGACAATAGCTAAATTGAATTTTCAATAATGCATTTAATTTTTTATTAAAAAAAAAAAGCATGCCAAATTGCAGTAATACATGCATGCGCATATATGAAATACCGTATTTTACGCCGTATTAGATGCTCTGGCATATAAGACGCACCCAATTTTAAAGGAGGAAAATCTAGAAAAAAAAGATTCTGAACCAAATACTGTACTAAAATATTTTATATCAACTGTATAAAGTAAACAGCAGTTTAAGAACAATTTTATGTCAACCATGTAACATATTAAGAACAATCTTTACTCTCATTAACAGTCAGTAAAGTCAGTAAACAGTGAAAGTAACAAAAATCAGTCTGTAATGTTTTTATTCGAACCCCAAGAATTCCTCGTCTTCGCTGCTATCAGAAATGAGGAAGGACAGATCCTCGCAGTCATTGTCATAACTTTCTTCCTCACTGGTGTCAAATAAGACGTCGTCTTCTGTTCCGTCCAAGGCATTACTAATGCCACACTTCTTGAAGGATTTTACAACAATGTCCTCCTTCACGGAGTCCCATGACCTTTTAACCCATTCACACACTTGTGTGATAGTGGGCCTCTTCATCCGCCCAGTAGGTGTCAGATCATGGTTCCCAACTGCCATCCAGGTGTTCCACTCCTCACGCATCAGAACTTTGAATGGCTTGTTAATGGAAACGTCCAGAGGTTGCAGCTGGCTAGTGAGGCCACCAGGAATCACAGCTATTTGGGTTTTAACTTTCTTAAAGTTCTTTTTAGTATTTTCCGTAATGTGCGCTCTAAACTGGTCAAGCACCAACAAGGAAGATTTCCTCAGAAGACCGCCAGGACGTTTGGACCACACTTTGTCAATCCACAGCCTCATGCCATTTTCGTCCATCCACCCTTTATCGTGAACATGCACGATGACTCCCCGTGGGATTGTTTCTTTTGGGAACGTTTTCCTTTTAAAAATCAACATCGGAGGCAGTTTGGTACCATTGGCACAGCAGGACAGCACAACCGTGTAGTGGGTTTTCTCATGCCCTGAGGTTTTTACGGTTACGGTTTTTGCTCCTTTGTTATCTACGGTTCTGTTAAATGGCACATCAAACGTTAGCGGGACTTCATCCATGTTCCCGATCTGGCTAATTTCAAAGTTATTCTTCTTCCTCGCATCAATAACAAACGTGTGAAAAGAAAGAATCTTTGATTCATATTCCTTAGGCATTTTTTGTGCAATTCTGGTTTTGGTGCGCATAGAAAGGCCAGATCTCTTCATAAATCTATAGCACCACGATGGTGATCCGGTGAAATCCCGAATGCCTTTCTCCACAGCAATACGTCTGGCCTCATAGATTATCATTTTTGTTGAGACAGAAAGTCCATTTTGCCTGTGATGTGCGATCCACTCCTTCACTTCCACCTCTAACTCTGGCCACTTTGCAGTTGGTCCACGTAAGGTGTGCTTGCTTATATCCAACTTTTGGAGCTGATCCTCCTGTTTCCTCCACTCTCTTATCATTTTCTCAGTTGGAGGTGGCCCGAAGCGTCTCTCCGCTGCTCTATTCCCATGCTCCTTAGCAAATTTAATTACTTCCAGCTTGAAAGTAACTTTATATGCCATTCTTTTCTGCTTAGACATCTTGAGGAGATGGTACTATAATTTTTTAATTTACCCTGTAGTTGGTCCGCCTGATCCCTTTCTCACATACACCATACATGTTGTCTGTGATCTACCCAGACGGCACATTATGACGTAGGGAGGGCGGTGTGTACCGGCAGTAAGCTCAGCATGATGCCCGTGCAGCACATGGTTAGACTGTCGGGAGGGGGGCATGGCGCGCTTTAGGAAGTCACACAGCCGCAGTACGTGCCCCAAATCCAGCCCGCAGCACACACTGCATAAGGAAAGGACTGCGAGTAAGCGCCATACAAAGTTGGGGGCAGTTTTAATGCATGTAAAATGTGTATTTGCCGTATAAGACGCACCAACTTTTTCCCCCCAGTTTTGGAGGAGAAAAAGTGCGTCTTATACGGCGTAAAATATGGTACTTAATTTGAACAAAAGACTATGACTTTTATTACAAGAAATAAGATGTTGCCAATGTTATGATGGGGGTTCTGAAATTGAATTTTTCTACAGCACTCTTAGTTTTTGAGTACTAACGTACTAAAAAAGATGGACAGAGAGAAAAACACAAAATCAATAAACCTCTAATCCCCAGTGAACTTTCCTAAAAGCTGAAATAAGATAGTTTGTAAATATGAACAAACAAAATGGAATAAATATAAGACAAAATTGTTTGGTCAAAAGATTGAACACAAAATGTAAATGCCTTAGACATTATATAAAAAATGTATACAAACCTTCCCTGGACATTCCAACTTCAAAACATTTTTTTAATCTACAATACTGGCAACTATTCCTAGTGAATGGGGTAATTTCACATTTTTCATCATTAGCACATTTGTGGGTCATTCCCTGTGTAATGCATCTTCTGAAGAAGCCCTGTAACCAAACAAAATGAGCAAATCAAAAAAATGTTTTTTTTTAGAACAGAGAAAATAAAAAAATTACCATTTCAACATAGGAGCATTGATTTAAAATTGCGATATACTATTGACTTACTGCAATTACATTAGGTATTTTGATAGAAATGTACTTTTTTTAATTTAAAAAAAAAAAAATTTAATACACTCAAAAAATATAAATTTAGTATTTGCATGTTAGCCCATTTTTAGTATTCAAAAATAAAAATGTTAATTGATGTGGGTTAACTAAAAAAAAAATAATTGCATGTTATATGGGTCTTTTAAAGCATATCTGGGAGAATGTTTCAGTGTTGCCTTTAGGGTACTCTGCAAACAAAGCATTTCAGGTTGAGATACAAAGTTGAACCCCTTGATGATTACTGCCTCTCAGGCACACATTCCACTGAAAAATGTTCGTTCTACAGTGGAACAAATAACTTAAAAATTCCCTTCACATACTTTTGGAAAGTGAATTCTAGTAGTCTTTTGTGACAGCAGAACAACCACCAATTAAAGAGTTTGGAAAAAAAATGAATGCTTTTAAGTGTCGTTAGTTGTAACAGATCTCTTACGGTCGGCCATTTTTCTGACCCCAGGATACTCTATCAACAGTTGACCAAATTAATTAATTATTGCCTAAACCTTACTACCATGGAAACATTTTTTTTTTTGGTATTGAAAAAATGATTCTAATGAACATATTTTTATCAGCAGTGTGTGAAGTACTGACCTTACATCCTTCACAAGAGTCAACTCCATAATGAAAACCGGAGGACTCGTCACCACACACTTTACATTGAGGAGATTTACCACCACTTGTCTTGGCACTCATCAGTAAATTTTTCATTTAAGGCTTTGACTTTCCAGTGTAAATGGAGAGTAGGATGGCAAAGAAAATATAGTCCCAAGCTAGTCTGGCCAAAATATTCTCCACATTGGTTGGGATTAGTTGCACTTCCTGTGGAACAGAAAATGGTAATACTTTGATAACTGAAGGCTAGGTAATAAAAAAAAAAAATCAGCTGGAATAAATATGACATGTAACATAATAGCAGCGCTAATGAGAGACGAATGTGAATATGTTGAAACACAGAAAAGCTGTGAGAGGGACTAGAAACATGGACCACCGAACTAGCCCCTTATGCTGGAAGCAAACGAATCAGAAACCCCATTACTAACGCACGATGCTAAGAATTACTCCCTTAGAGCACATGAAAGGAAGTGGGCAGTGAGTTTTAATGTTGTCTTGCCCCCATACAAGGACAGCCCTAAAGCTGCACATGAACATGTTCTCTCTCTATCAAATCCTTACACTGATCGTTCTTCATGCAGAATGTGGATTAAGCTGCCACAATTCACCATGGTCTGGTCTACTCAGCTGCCTAAGGAGCTCAGTCTTTTCAGAAGAGTCCCAACTGTCGTACCAAAGTGCCAACAATCGGGTGTCGTAAGTGAAGTGTCCATTATGTAGGATTGCCGTTTGCACCGCGGTTATAACTAAAAGGTCATCCCTCTCATGACAGACCAGACTATAATGGGCTGGTACCCATTGGATAAAGCAACCAGATACCAGTATAACATCTGACTAGACCACCCAGATCCCCCAAAAGATCCCTTCAAGTCAGTAGTGTTATCTTGACCTATGGTCATATGTTTACGCTCCTCCACCCAGATTTCTTACACAATCATCTTCAAAAACAATTCTATGTAAAGGTTAACATATATATGAGCCCGCTTCTTCTTCTTAAGACTAACAAAGACCCTAATTTAAATTGCATCTATCTCTAACAATAAAACAGGATGACATAAATATATATATTGATAGCTTCAGAAGTGGTAGTAATTAAACTAATGAATCGGCTCATTGGTTCTATTTGTAGATCTGGTAGAAAAACTGGGTTTTAGTTAAAAGCAATACATTTTTAAAAAGAGGGAGAGGACTTGTTTCCTTTCCTTTCATGTTTCCCAATGAGAACTAGTTGGTTAAAAAAATGTCAATAAAATATTATCCTGATTCAACTATTTGACAAATTTCATACAAATGTGAAGCTAAGTGCATGCATGGTGTATTAAATATAAAAATAGTGTAAACTACTGACCATGGCAAGAATCATGGACCTACCTAGCAGCAATATAAGCTAGGTGAACCCAGTACACTATTCTATGCACTATACAAGGCAATCATTGGCCTTATTGCAGGTGATGAAAATCTGTACCATTCAACAATTAACACTTTTTATAATGGTTTATGGACAACTTTCTAATTTTTAATTTTCAGAAAACTAAGGAAATGATAAAAGAGTTTAGGAAACATAAAGGCCATCTTCCTGAAATTCAGATTACAACCAAATCATAGACCACCAAGTGCAAGAATATAAATACCTAGATACAACCATCAACAACAAACTGAAATGGATAGAACACTGTCAAAACTTTTACACCAAAATTCATCAACAACTCTTCTATGTTACAAACAAAGCTAAGAAAAGTTAAAATGACAAAACAATAATTAAACTTTTCTATACAGCAACCATCAGCAGTCTAATTAACTTTGCCATCACCTGCTGGTAAGGTAATACTTCACTAACACAAAGACATAGAATAGACAGACTAATTAAAAAAGCATCCTATATCACTTGTACAACACTACCGTCTCTTGAAGAACTTTTTCATGAAAGATGCTTTTAGAAAATACACATGATTCTTAAAGACAACCTGCACCCATTAAACCACTGTTACATCAGAACTGAACAAAGTGGTCATCCCCTTTCTATTAGGAAAGAAAACAGAAAGAATTAAAAACTCCTTTATCCCACTTTCGGTCAGAGTGTTACAAGGTTATCTGTCGTCATGGAGGAGTACATAGAAGTCTAATTCATAAAGCGCTGGTTGTGAGTGTGTGTTTCGTGTGTGAATGTTGTTTGTATTTGCATCTATATTGTTATTGTTACAGTAGTTATGCTGAGGTGGTCAATTGTAGTCAAACTGAATTTCAATTTGATTGGACCAATAACAATTATCTTATCTTAAATAGATACATACTTTCTAATATATTCATTCCCTTAAAGAATGTATTCAAGCTATTCAAGTACCTATTTCTTCAACCCTTTACTGCCCTTTTTTTTTTTAAATGTGTCTGCCATTACTATAATTTTTTGTTTGACTATTCCCAATGCTGACTTTACCAGTGGCCAGTCTCTGAATACTACTGTTTATGCCATGCCAGATTTAATTTCTATTAGAATAAACTTTAGAAAATACAAAATGTCAGTGCATGTCTCTAGCTTCATTTGTGGTGCCCATATATACATTTTTCCACATCATTTCAAAACAAAACTACTGAGTCTGATTGAACTTAGCCCCTGGGGCTTCATGGTTGACTGTGGGAACAAGTTTTAGGAGCTAGGAAGCACTGCATCGCCAGATGATATAACCCACATGCCATAATATAATTTGATATCACTGGACTACATGATAAAAGGTTATCAAAGCTTTAAGGACATAATTATACAGACACTTAGGCTTGGTTTTAAAATCTAGACTATTCTTCCAGACAAAGAAAGAGAAAATAATCAGTATAATTTGAGCGTTGAGGCAGAAGCTTGGTAGACAGACTTGCAGAAATAAGGTTCAAGAATATATGTCAAGCAGACATGATGAAAATCATCAAGATTAAGCTGACCTCTTTGCAGAGATATGAAAACTGCCAAGACTACTTTAGTCAAAATTGATTAAAAACAAAAGATATAATCATATATATGCATGCTTTTAATTGTAAATTCAACAGACATTGCCGATGATTAAGTTGATAAAGGAGTTTAATGCCAGAGTTGATAATCCTAATTCATTAAAAGAAAAGAAAAAAAGATTTATGGGCAAAGAGAAAATTTGAAAAATCAGTTACATCTTTACATTCTCATGGATTTTACAGAACAGTTCTTGTCGAATTAATCATATTCATCATTAATGACAAGTTGAGGCCTTGTTTCAACAAGCAGTAATGCAGATGTGGTAATACAAGAGACCACATATTTGTTGTTTAGTGATGCCCAGCTTCTATCAACCTGAAGGATATCTAATCTATATAGCCTATTTAAATGGTCATAGGAACAACTGCATTGTATTATTGTATATCACATAAAAGTTCATAAAAGCATTGAGTCTTATCTATCACTTGCATCACTATGGTAACTACAGCCCTGCATAATTCAGTCTCTTTGAGGCACTGCTTACACTAGAATATATTCACTAGCTTCTAGCCTTATATTTAAGTCATCATTAAGAGTATTAAGACAAGTATCAGTTTAGAGTTTAGACTATTATAAATTCAAATACACCTAGAATATAGATCACTAGATTATTCTAAATCTACAATCTAGATCTACCAGTACTAGACTACTAGACTTTATGGATCTACTATCATCTACTCATCTAGAGTTAGACTAGTTAGAGATACATACAATGATAATAACAATGGCTAGCCGCTAGCCTAGATCTAGAAATCTAATACTTATACTATCTATCATCTATATAATACTATATAATATATAGATATCTAGAATATATAGATCTAGGTCATTCTACTTCTAGGTAGTGTACATGGCTTGATCTAAAAAAGAATAGATTTATAGATTTAGATCTAGATAGATCTCTACTCTCTAGACCTAGATCTATATTTTCTATATAATAATATATTCTAGAATCTAGATTAGATCTAGAATCTAGTAGTAGTACTAGATAGATCTAGATTCTAGATCTAATTTAATTATAAAGATTTACTAAGAGTAAGATTTAGACCCCTAGATATCATATAACCTAGATCTGTGCTTGATCTATCTAGAGCTAGAATATATACTACACCAACTTTACCAGGCTTAACTTTAAATCAAACTTGTCCAAAGCAAAGGCCGAGGCGTAGAATTTTTTTAGTTTATACAAATGAACCCAGTGTTTATGCTACTTTCAGCAAAAATATGCACACATCTCTAATCTTACACAAATATAAAGATGAAAAAAAGAAAGCGTACAATGCTTACATGCGATTAATAGTTTCTAAAATAGGTTGCATATAGATTTAGATCTAGTGTCTAATTGCAATTTAACTTGACAGCCCAGATGTACAGTCTATGCGAACAAGATTATTTACTTCAACTCGGTGTGTCATGATCCGGGGATTCGACTTTGGGTCATGGTCACCCACTTTCCACTTATAATAGATATGGAACGTATAAATAATATGTGTTGTTTAAATAGAAATATCACCAACTAGAATTAACAAGAAGTAGACTTAAATGTCTGATACAATGATTCATCCTATCACTGAAGTCCAAATATATAATCATCAAAGTGAAATTAGATCAATATTGATCTAGATTGCACACATTGAGAAAAAAGTATTTTAACGAAACTTGGTTTACCTATATTACTATAGATCTAGATCTAAGAGACATTTGCGAAAACAATCTTGAACTGATAGAGAAACACTTGCCAACACTGAAATACGGCTGCAGTGAAACATCCTACGGATTCAAAAATAGTTTTTGAGGACTGCAATGCTTAGCTGTTTACCATTGTTCGATGATAAATACACAACTTTCCAGCAACCATCATTTATAATAATTTATTTTATAAATAAATGCACGAATTATGCATCTATAATTTAAGAAGAAAAAAAAACGACCGAAATCTAAAAAGTATGACTTAATCTATAAGGATCCTATCATAAAAAAATAATAATACAGCTATGCTAATAACTTACAAACTTTAACTATTACCACTAAAGCATTTTTTACATACCTATTTAGAATGGTAACTAGTTTACTAAACAAACTAAAGCATTAGCAGAGGCGTAGAGAGGTGGGCTCGTATTCAAGAGTATGATGTCGCCTCCTTCCCTTCTTTTTTTCCAAGATAAATTATGACAAAAACAAATCTAGTCATGATAAATTTAATGGATCCGTATATTAAAAAAGGGCAATCCTATGTAGGTTCCCTTTCTAGAAGAAATGGTCTCATTACACTTAATTTCGTTACAACTTCTTACAAGTAGACCTAATTAGAGTCATGATACTCAGCCTCTTAGCAGGTGTTTTTATATAGATTTTTAATTACATAAATTTAAATTTCAAAATAACTTGTATGTGAGAAATGTTGAACATTGAAAAAATAAAGGCCTAGCTTTGTGTCTATCAAGTGGGTATTAGTGGAGATATCATTTCTATTTTATCTACCGATATCACATCAATACTAAAACTGCGGTAGCAATGTTTAAAATCCTTAAAGACAAAAGTAGTTGCCTATAATTTAAAAAAAAAAAGGCCAGTTAAATGTTGTATTGTTGTTGCTTTGCTTTTTTTTTCTTTGTAGAATACAAAGAAGGCCTAATTTTTGTTAGCACATCGATAAGCACATTCAAATATGCATCACATGACTTTTGATTATACCATCATATCCTGGCATTGTTAAGTTTCCTATAAATTATACTCGCTCTATTGCATTGCGAAGAACTTATCTAGACATGCCCTGAGCAACAAAAAAAAGTGTCTACTTATTTATCACTAAGTCATATAAAAATCTTCAAGTTGTCGAACACCGCTGACGTCATTTTTAAGTTGGGGTGTTCGCATTAACCATATAGTGAATATCTGTGGAAGTGCTGCCTGATAGCCATCGTTCTGACCACTTTTGATAAGGATACCATTATAGCTAGGGGCTTAGAGCTTCTTTCAAGACGTCTAATTTTTAATCGTTAGGCTATTTGTTTGACCAAGTCTGCAGATTTCTTGTATTCTCTTATATGAAATCAAATAAACATTTTTTTCGCCATTCAGATATCACCCCTTGATCGATGTCGCCCAGTCCTCACAATCCTCGGACCCCCAACGACGGAGTTGTTTTTAGACCACTGTCTCTTTTTTTTTTTTTTTCGCAATGTCTCTCAATGGTGCTCCTGGCTCTATGATGGTTTAAAAGTCTGGAATTTGTTTGTTTGAGGCGGTTGCTGGCATTGGACTCGTTTATATCTTCAAAATGCACAAGTAGAAGAGTAGAAATCCTTACTAGGCTCATTAGGGCCGGATTTAAGTAAGTGGAAGCCCCTACAATTTTTTTCAAAAGCTTTCACAAAGATCCCCTTAAGAAACTGGAACAAACACAAAATAGAGCAGTGAGATTCATAACAAACGAATATTCACATTTGACTAGGGTAACACCATTAGTAAAATCACTAAATTTAGAAAGCCTTCAGGACAGAAGACTCAAAAGTAAAGTAGCAATTATACATAAAACACTGAACCATAATCTTCAAATACAAAAACAAAATTTAATAAAATACTCTGAAAGACACAAAAATAAAGGCACATTCCTCGTCCCATATGCTAGGACAAATTTGTACAAATACTCCTTCTTCCCTAGTGCTATTAGAGCATGGAATGGGTTGCCTGAGCTAGCCAGAAAAACCAGTGACTTGGCAGAATTTAAGTCATTGGTTAATATGCATGACTAAATGCATGACGCGTAGGACGTAATCATCTTCTTTTTTGAAGTAACGTCTGTATTATATAAGATAAGATAAGATAAGGAAAGACTGGGGCATGTCCATCAACACAAAAAAGACCACATATACCATATTCTCACTGTCAACAAAACAGCAAACAATAAAATTAACATTAGATAAGGAAGCTTTAGAAAAAAATGACAGCCCTACATACCTTGGAGTCACATATGACCCGAGACTAACCTGGAAAAGCCAAATAGATAAAACACAGAGTAAAGGCATCCAGAGACTATCCCTCTTGAAAAAATTAGCTGGCTCAGATTGGGGAGCAAATCACAACATCCTGAAAAAGACCTATACCAGTTACGTGAGACCTGTATTAGAATATGGGGCCACAGCATGGGGCTCAGCAGCCCAAACCAACCTAAGAAAAATAGACAAGGTTCAAAATATTGGTCTAAGGATAATGACAGAAGCTATCAAAACAACACCCATAAGAGCTATGGAGGATGAAAGAAGAGAAATAAAAATCCTTTCCCAATTCACTAAATTGGAAACCATGGAGAGGCACCCACTCAGAACAAAAATCCATAACACTGGCACCAAAAAACGCCTCAAAAGGACCAATTTCATACAGGAATCTCTAAACCTAAAAAAGAAACACCAACTTGAAAAAATTACCCTGGAATCCTCGATACACTATAATGAATCTCCACCCTGGGACGAAAGCCCTCTTTCTACTATAAGGGACCATATTGAAAGCATTAAAAGAAAATCTGATTACAGACCAACAGAGCTCAAGAAAATAGTTTTCTACATACCAATTATCCTACCAATCAGTGGATCAGAGTTTACACAGATGGCTCAACCCATAAAGCCACCACAAATGGAGGAGCTGGAATACTTATCGAATGGCCAAATGGAGGAAAACTAGAAAAATCTATTGCAACTGGAGAGCTCTCTGACAGTCACAGAGCAGAAAGGGAAGCACTAGCACTAGCTGCTACCATCCTAGCAAATCATCCAAATTCTCCACACAGTCAGATTGTCTTACTAACCGATGCAAAAACAACCCTCCAAAGCCTGCAAAACTCTGATTCCTCATATATTAATAACCTCAAAACAGCACTTATAAAGCTCAACAACATCAGCAAAAAAACTGTAATTCAATGGATCCCAGCTCATATAGAACTAGAAGGAAATGAGAAGGCTGACACACTCGCCAAGAGTGGGAGAACTAACACACTAATAAACTCTGCACTCTATCCAGAAGAATTGAAGAAATTAATAGTAAATAAAATAAATGAGAAATGGACGAGCTCTCATCCAAATCACAAGAAAGATGACGCTTACTATAAGCTATCCCGACAAGACCAACGTCTAATCTTTCGACTCAGGACCGGACACAACAGAATGCGACAACACATGTACCGGAAGCTCAAAATTGGAACCAGTGAAATCTGCCCATGTGGAGAATCACCAGAGAATACAGACCACGTCCTCCAAAACTGCTCTCTATACCAAGAGGCCCGTATAAGACATTGGCCCCAAATCACCCCACTAGAAAGGAAACTATATGGAGAGCTTCCTGATCTGGAAACCACTGCGCATTTCATCTCATGTATTGGTCTTCTCATCTGAACACTCCAACATAACAATGAGAACGAAGAAGAAGAAGAAGAAAGAAGGAAAATACTTGTATCTAAAAGCATGCTTTATATATATGGACATTTATTCTCTCTTTCCTTTAAAAAAATATTTAATATGCATATTTTAGTTTTTAAAAAGTGTAAATTTTTTAGTTTGTGGAGGGTAAAGCCCTTGGTAGATGCACTGAAAAATCCGGATATGTATTTACTTATCCCTAGCATGCTAATCGATTTTAATAACGACAGTTTAGCCAGCCTTAAAAATGCGGAAAAAAAAGTTAGAAAAAAAACTTTAAAAGTTTCTGAGTCGTCGAAGTTAGGATATACTAGTCGACCGGCGTCATAGTATACGCGCTATTTTGCAGGGCCGGCCTTAGGCCACTGCAACCTATGCGACCGCAGTGGGCCCCGCACTTTCACAGGACCCGCTCTAATTCAAGGTGTATAAATTATTAAATTAAACCATTTTATAACTTAAAACAGATTTCCCGCGCCCTTCTGTCGATTTACCAGGAGCTCCTGGAAATCTCACGAAATCGCAAAATATACAAATTATCCTTAAAGTATATGGAAATATATACACAAAAATTGTCATTTTAGGGGTGTCATTCAATATGGAAAACGCCAATCTTACGCGCGGCATAATGCATCAGCCGTAATTGTGTAATCTGGTGAAAGAAGCTTCTCGCGCCTCAAACTAATGAAGAATTACTTGAGGTCAACAATTCTCAAAGATAGATTGAAACATTTGGTAATTCTTGCTATTGAGCGTGATCTATGTAGGAAACAGGATTACTATGATATACTGTATGACTTCGCTACACGCAAGGCTCGTAAAGTAATTCTGTACGTAGTAAAGAATGAATAAAATGCATAGACGAGTTTATTTCCTAATACAAACTCTTAAATTTCCCAAATTATCCACTTCCCTACCCAAACTTGGCCCCGCGAAATTCGTTTCTCATAGGGCCCCACAATGGTTAAGTCCGGCCATGCTATTTAGTGACGGTTTAATATACATAGTAGATTACTTGTTCTCTTTCCTTGACTTTTTGGTCACAATGGTTAAGTTCAGCGCTGCTATTTAGTGTTTGTAAAATTTTGTTTGTAAATTGTTTTACATGTTTCGGATGTTCCTACAGAGTTGAAGATAGTTTATTTCTTAGTCCAAACATCCCACAGGACGAAGGGGGATGGAAGCGGGCATGGTTTGACAGTCCAGCGCGCAGCCATCCGTAGCGACGTGTGAATACCTACTTGTTCTCCCCCCCCTCATGTTTTTTTCGTGTGGTTACCATCAGTAGAAATAAGAGAGTGATCTTTCCTTTACTTCTTGCTCGTCCAAACTGTTGAAGGAAGAAGAGAATTATATATAGGTAGATTTTTATCTCTTTTGTGGAGGCTCTTTCTCGTGGAGTCCCCCGAGGCTGTAGCCGCGCCCGCCCTTCCTTAAATCCTCCATGAGGCTCATGACACATAGCCCTTAGATGAAAACATTCAACCTTTCCTCTGGAGTTTCATGGTCTTGCTCTCATGGACTGCCCCTCCCCCTTAACAGAGATCTCGCCCTGACAGCAACACCTCAGACATATTCTTACTGGGTTTTTATTTCTCTCAAAAACATAACCGAAATCGACTCTTTGTTGGCCAGTTGATATTTCTGTACCTTAATGACACAAAACCAAATAGGCCAATTATAAACGAAAAGCTACTTTTATTCACTAATATTTTTAAAGGCCATAAAATATATATAACTAGTAACTCCTACTATTATTTTTAAAAAGCTGTAATCCACATGCTGCACCTGCCTGCCTTTAAGTTTTTAAATAACTTATAGTTATTTTCAGGCACAGCCAGGACTGAAAATCACATTCGTCAGATGGAAACAAAATTCATTGTAGTCCTTTAACAGTTTCCACTAAGGAATGTTCTGATGATGTGGCAGTTCTGCAGAAGTATCGCGCTCTGGGCCTCGACATCAGTTGTCATTAACTTTTCTTTTAAAAAACCTTCACATAACACGACACTCTTATTTTATACAATTTAAATTTCCTCAGCAATTCCTGCAATAGTTAAGCTTGCACTATTAAGTCAATCACTAACGTTGACCATGCAGTAAGAATGAAAACTAATTAATAGTGTTCAGGCGCTTCATCAGGCCTCATAAATAGAAGTCTACCGTTTGCTACATTTCCCTTACCCCGATTAAATTCTGACTTTAGTAGAAATGATAATAAGACATAACAATATGGACAAATAAGGGAGATAAACGGAGAAATAATTACGAAGCCTTTATCTATATAGGCGTGTTCTATTTCTATTTCTTCTTTAACTTTAGGCTACTTAGATTCTCCCGCCTCGTTTTGGCGCATTGAAAGGCAAGCTGTCTCCACAAATATCTGTCACTGGCAATGTCTGAAGCCAAACAAACAAAAATAACTAAAAGGAAAACGCTTATTTGCATTGGAGTCTTGGAGATTGTCACGATAAGCTAAACAATGTCAAAGACGCTAAATTAGACTACAATGTTGACAACTCAATAAAATAGCTTATATTTATAATATTCGAATCTACAGTGTTAAAAAGTGCACTAACAATTATCATTTAACTTTTAAAAAAGACATAGCTTATCAACACTGCCTTTATACTGTACACCGGATACACCATAAAGGGCATACAGTCATTTTTCCATGTAGGCAGTTAATAAGGCACATAGTAAATACTACAGAAAATGCTGGGTATCAAATGTCAAGAAAAGACGACATATGAGTTTGTACTTTTACAAGTCTACAAAAAAGGAGGAACTCCTCAATACTGCGAAGAGACAAACGCTGAGCTGGTTCGGTCATATTGCAAGACATGACTCACTATCAAAAGTCATCCTCTAATGTACAAGAAGAAAGGGTCGCCCAAAGCAAAGCTGGCTGGATAAAGTAAAAGAATGGACCGGCCTCTCTCTTTATATCTTGCTAAGATCAGCTGCTGACCAGGAAAAGTGGAGAATTTGGTAAGGCGAAATGTCACAACAGCCCTACGACGAAAGTCAAGGGACAGATGATGATGAGATTTAGTTACTGTTCAGTCTACGTGCTTTGTGCAAACAAATACAATAACAAAAAAAGAAAACAAAAAGCGATAAAGAGGCATGTGGGGAACGAGCAAGATAACATAATTTTAAAATAATGCAAGCAAATAAAAAAGGGAAGAGTGGGAAAGATTAAGAAAATAACAAGGTTACAAAGACAGTTTGTGTGGAAACACAAACTCAAAATCGGCCCCCGAAGTGATCCACAAATGACAGATAAGAATGGAGAAAGAAGGTTGACAGATCTTGTTTAGTGGCCTAACGGTCCAGCAGATCAAATGATAGGTGAAAGTGAATTTAAAGTTAGATGTGAACCTGGCCTAACTAGTTCCCCTTTTGGACCTTGTGGTCTATAGGGCAGATGATGTAAAGTTCGTCTGTTTTTTGTGGCCTATGGTTAACGAGATTGTCATGTAGCCAGCACAACGACCAACCGCCTTTACTTTTCCCCAACTAATGATTTCAGGTACCCATTACAGCTGGGTGGACTCAGAGGCGCCCAAGGATTCCGAAGGTAAAAATCCCAGTCTTCACCAGGATTCGGACCAGGCACCCCCGCTTCGAAAGCCAAGCGCTTTACCGCTCAGCCACCGCGCCTCCCCTGGCCTAACTGATGTCTTATAATTGATCTATTTGCATCGCATTTGCTCAAAAAAAAAGTAGAAAATGCAATTTACAAGATTACTATCCGTTTTAAATTATGTCTAATTTGTAATGCATACTAAATAGATTTTTTTTCTCTTTAAAAAAAATAGTAAACATTTGTTCTTGAGTAATTATAGTACTTAATATAACAGAACTTACATAACTTAACAATACTAATATTAAAACAAAAATTTTTGACAAAAAATGTACAACCGTTTGCATAAATGTGTTACAGATATGAAGAACAGTTCACGCCCCTAATAGAGAGCCTCAAATGTTCGAGTGTTTAATAGTTAATAATTGTAAAAGTGGTGTAATTTTATGAAAACAAAAACTGCTTGCATAAGTGATTTTAAAAAATTAGATTTTTCGCTTTCAGAAAAGAAAAAAGTAGCCGTTGCATCAGAACTTTGAATGGTCTAAAATATTGTGATGTCGGATTTTCACTATCTTTTCTAGTTTACGAGATCTAAACGGGACGGACGAACAGTCGGACAGACGTTTCACACAAAACTAATAGCGTCTTTTCCCCTTTCGGGGGCCGCTTAAAATTGTCAAAGTGAACAATGTCAAGGACACCATATTTTATTGACACTGTTGACAACTTAAAACAAACAAATTACATACTATGTGCTACAAACTTAGAAATTAGTTTATAACAAGGTTACAAAGACAGTTTGTGTGACAAACACCAAATCGACCCCCGAAGTAGTCCACCCAGGCAGGTAAAAAGGCAGGTATCAATATTTTCAGAAAGAACATCAGAATTAGATTCTATCAAAGACAAATGACAGAGAAGCATCGAGGTGCCCCAATGGTCAAGCAGACTAAAGGATAGGTGAAAGTGAATGTAGAGTTAAATGCGAACCTAGCCTAACTGATGTCTTATAATGAAATTGAACTAATTGTTTTGTAAAGGGTCATACTCTTATTCAAATCCTAAAAAAAAAAAAAAAAACATGTAGTAGTTAGTAGGACAGGACTTACATAACGAAGCAATAGAAATGTAAATAAAAAAAAAATTTTAAAGAAAAAGTCTAAAACCATTTGCATAAATGTGTTAAAAATATGGTCGAAGGCCCTCTCCCTACAAAAAAAAAGACCCCCGTGTTTCTTACTATTAATAGTGAATAGTTGTAAAAGTGGTGTATTTTTATGAAAAAACTGCTTGCGTAAGTGATTTCAAAAATTAGTTTTTTCGCTTTCAGAAAAGAAAAAAAGTAGCCGTTGCATTAGAACTTTGAATGGACTGAAATATTATGATGTCGGATTTTCACTATCTTTTCTAGTTTACGAGATCTAAACGGGACGGACGAACAGACGGACAGACATTTAACACAAAACTAATAGCGTCTTTTCTCATTTCGGCGGCCGCTAAAAATGCACACAAATTATGGAATACTTTTAAAATACATAGCTTATCAGCACTTCCTGTATTATGTACACCAGTTACACCAAAAGCTAATTATATATTATTTATAGTTATCCGCCATATCAATCTGCGAATGAATCAATCATGAATCAATGATGAAAGGGGATCTGCGCACCTCTTGAACATAAATAGCTTTTAGCATTAAAATTGAACGGAAGTCCATACACTGAATCGCGCATAATGTAGATTTAGTAATGAAAAGTGAATTAAACAGGCTTTGGTTAACTGGAGAGAATATAAATTTAGATCAAAATAAAAATTAACTGCCTACAGGAAAAAAAAATGATTTTATTCAGTCTAACAATTAACAGCTGCGATTGTTACAACAATTAGATATTTAGATCTATTAGATGTCTAGATTTAGATTGAGATTCTAAATCTAGACTTTAGATGTAGAATCTAGAATCTAAACTCTACTTCTTTGAAGTCCAAGAGGGAAGTGCAATGTGAAATGTAGATAACTAGATTTCTTTATATCGTCTAGATCTAGATCTAAATAGATTTGTAATATCCGAATCATTTTTATGTCTCCAAGATAAACGTTATTATTTATGCCAAAACTATTAACTAGTCTATATATAAAATATATGGAATACTTTTGTAAGCTGAAACTTAAGTAGAAAAACTAAAGAAGAGCTTTTTGTTGAAACACAAAGTGCGAATATTAAAGGCAAAATATTAACTCTGGCGCGATAATAAAAAGAAAATCAATGCAAACCAAAAAGAAAATGCCATCTCTAACGGACTCTAAATCAGAGTCGTTACATTTTTTACATAGTAAGTTTTGTTAACCTAGATACAAATATTTAATATTTTTATATTTCGATCTACTGGAGCCAACGTTTTCTTAGTGGTTGCTTTAATTTACATAAGCCTTTCTAGGTTGTTGTTGTGTTTTTTTTTTGGGGGGGGGGTATTTTTTTAACCACGTTTTTTTAACTTTTTTCATTGTTTTCATTTTCATTTTATATACACAGTGAATGCATTAGTAAAGAACAAAAAAGACCTTTCATTCCGTAGCTAAATTTTGATAAAAATTACGAGCTCGTGTTTGGGAAAAAAGGTACGAAACAAAGATTCAACGTAGATACACAGGCTACAGTTATATTCAAACGCGTATAGTGTAATTATTTCAATCAAGTAGGAAGGAAGCTCCAAGAAACATGATCATATTTCTATTTGAAACAGCTTTGTATGCACAAGCTAACATTGTCAGTAAAGTAGATCAACCGCCTAATTACAGCCACGCATGTTGAGCAACTCGCTTGATGCTATACCTTTTATCAAGTGCCTTTTTATTTGTATTAATTTCTTGATTGCTCCTATTGTTAGCTGGTTTTTTTATTTTATTTATCGCTTGGCCCCCTATCTAGTGTGTCTTTCTTCGATTGGTTTTGGAAAATCTGGTTCATTTCTATGATTCTTAGCTCAACTACTGCTAAAATTTCAATGTATTTTTCCATGCCCAATATAGCTAACTGCCGTACCTTATTAAAGAAAGATATTCAGGCCTATGTTAACAATGTAGTTGAACTAAAAGAAAACACCTTTCATAGCTTTGGCAACCTTCGGTAGATCTACGGGTGCTTGATTGTAGTTTTACATATTATATAATAATGTCATGACCCAACTACTGTGTTACCTGATATGATATAGAGGAGTTACGTCCTCAAACTATTAAGTAGGTTATAAAGTAGCACTCTCCGGAGTGTGAGGATAATTTTTTCACTAGTGACCCGTATTTTATACGGATCAATGATCTCAACAGGAATAGGAAACTGGAGATCCAATGAGCCTGACAGAGAAGCAGTTAACCGAATTATCTGCTATCACTGATGTGGCCAAATGAAGAAACATCAGCAGCATTAAAAATACAAAAACACTGATAATAACAACATAACAGTTATAATAATAATAACGTATCTGTTAGAATAATATAGATTTGAACTATCCAGAATTCAGTGGGTTAGCTGCCCTTTTACTTTTGACTAGAATTAATTATTCATTATAACCATCTTTTCTAATCTTGTACTTAATTATTGGGTTTGTGTAATTTTTAAAAGGCCTATATTTTCGGCGCTACAGTGTGGAAGTGGATCTGGACAACAGCGCCTTTAAAATTACTTACTTTCAAATTAATCTAATCTTTTTAATCACACTCCTTCCAATAAATATAAATTAATACATCAAAGCAATCATGTTGAAAATAGATAAGAATATGTAGGCGGGTAGCTTGAATATATTACTAGCAATCGTGGGTTCGAAAGAAAATCATCAATTTTTGAGTGTGAAATAGTTTCGTAGACCTTAACTTATCGTAAGGAACTTTAACCAACACCGAAGAGAGCACCTGGAAGCAGGCGGCTACCCAACGAGACAGCTGTAGGTTTAGTACAAAGGCCGCGGGATACATATTTGACACTAAAAGAAATCCATTGCCCGATTACACACGTAGAAGGCGAAAAGAGAGCTTACCCTAAATCGACCACCGCCGGACAACAGTAATGTCTGTGCTGGATGTTACAAAATATGTAGGTCGCGCTGGGACTGCGTAGCCTTATTATTATTACTTCGCTGACACTGGTATGAACATAAGTTGTCCGTTTGATTGTGAATGCGTGAATTTTGTAACGTTTTCAGATTCGCATCCAGTGTCCAGGGGTGTTTCTTACACTTTGATCAAGTTCTGGGCACTTATCACCAAGAAGTTTCTGTACCTGACAAGAAGCTACAACCTTTTGATATTCTACATCGCCCTCCCACTATGTACGACTGTGTTCATCCCTGCCTACACTTGCTTTCGTCTCAACACCGAGGAGAAGTTGGTACGTTTCCGATTCTTCTAATTGTTCTCTTATTCTTGTCCATCACGAGACTCTGTCTCTTACATCTGGTTGTTAAGACGAGGGAAGTGTAAATGTTTTACGATTGCTTTTAAGCTTCTAGAGAAATGAAATATCTTAGAATCAGTTTAGGACCTTAGGGAAAGCGAGAACGTGACATATCAGTTAGCTAATCTTTGAACAAAGTAATCATTAGGCGCCTTGTGAGGGTGTCAGCAGGCCTAAATCTGAGAGTGTATAGGTAGTCAGGTGCCTAAAGGTAATCTGAAACGAAATTTACAAGAATTATCTGATCTTTTCATGATGGGTAGAAAGGGTTTTATAGGTCTTAGTGTATTTTGACTTTATTTAATCCGCTGTCTGTAAGTATAAAAAAAAAGAACAGTTAATACTGTTTATTACAAAGCTTATATGAACTGACTCTGTCTGTCTGGTATGAGTGTGTACACGTTGTTTCTTCCACACCCATTCTCAGATCCAGTTGAAACCTTGCACAACTATTCATTGGCATAGACAAGACGTGAATCAATAAGAACATTTAACCAATAAGTCAATTAATTACTGGTTGGATATCTATAAGGGAAGTTAATCCTTCAGTATTGACAGATACGGCTGAATTTGTAGTGTTTCGTTCCCGTGGATAATTGTAAACATTATTTTTCCCACACCCATTCTCCGATGACGTTAAAACCTTGCACAAGTATTGATTGTATCTAACGAAACATGAATCAATTTTTTTTTAAAAAAGTAACCAGTAAGTCGATTAATTATTGGTAATTATTTTATTTTATATCGAATATGGGAAATAACTCTAAACATTATTGAGAGATATAGTTGTAAGTACGAAGTTTTTTCCTCCAAAGATAAGCTTTGTTGTTTTTATTTTTTTAAAAATATATTATGCTTGTTATATGTAGTCGAGTCGTACGAATTCCGTTTACAGAGGCTTTGAAAATTTTTGAGTTAGAACTCGTGAGATATCCCCACAATTTCCCCCTCAGTCAAGCAATGATTTAAGCTTGTCCTTTGTAGTGGTCATCAGCAACCATCTAGGAGATATGAATCAAACTCTAACTGCAATCTTGGATAATGTTGTGCTAATCGGCGACTTGGACAAGTGATCAGGAAACATCATTATCACCATCCGTTCTTTGTTTTCACCATGGAACGTAGGGTCTAAAAAAACATAGGACTTTCCATAGTCTGATCAGGAGTTTAAAGAGTTTTAGTTTCATATCATAGTCTCATTCCAACTCATGAACCATTATTGCTTGCTTCTTTCTGTATGACGTTTCATCAAAAGGAGAGTCATTATGGAATATCATTGGTATCGTCTGAAGCATAACTAACTATAACAGTATTTATTTGTTATTAAAACGGTGGTTATAATTATTTCTCCAATTATAGTTGCAGGAAAATGTTATTGCATGCTGTGAAAGCATGTAAAAAGAAACAGAATTAGTAATTTTAAGTTTATTTCTGAGAATGTAATAACATATTCAGTCTTGTTGAATAGTTTTCAATCTTTTAATTTTTTTAACATGTAGAGGTTATAAAGTTACTGTTTGTTTCGTTCTTTTAATCTACAAAAAAAGAAACCACTTTAACCAACTTCCTAAAGGCCATACAAAGCTGTTTATTCTAATTATGTCGTAAAAGTTGTTAAGCTTAATAATGTCATTGTGGCCCGGGACATATTCAAGAAAACTTTGAGCTAAACCATTTGAAAAAAAAAACAATGTCATTAAACCAGGGCTGGAACTAAACCTGTGGGTCGTTATGCTCTGTCGTTTATGCGAACCTGGGTATCATTTACATGTAATCACCGGGCCTGTAGCTAAGTGTTGAGTTGGCTACAGTTGTAAAGTTGTAACAATGCCCAACAATACCTAACCCTCTTGCCTATGTTAGTTGTCTGCGTTTAACAATGCAGTCACTCAGACGTTTTTTTATTTGTATTTACATATGTTGTATCCCTTGGGTAATCTATAATAGGCTAGCTACCAGAGACCAACTAAAAAATAGAACAATACTTTAAAACAAAACAAAGATTACATTAAGTGTAGTTGTATCAATTAGTTTGGATCAGTCATGTAATTAAATATTAAATTCGTAATAGATCTAGACTAACAACAATAAATCTGTGCGATTAGAAATATTTTTACAAAGTGTTATAGCTTTCTCAATATGCTATGATCCTATCAATTGTCTGGATCAGTTGAAAGTGGTAGGGGGTAGAAATAATGGGGTTACTGGGTGATCGCTTTTTAAATGTATTTATAAAAGTTTTTTTTTTAAGTGAGCTACATGAATTCGAACTCGAGAGCTTAGGCCTTCTCAGTCTCCTCAAGCCAATACGGTAACCACTGTGCCAGGGAGCTGCCAATGAAAATAGCTTATATAGTTATTTATAAACCTTTCTTTCTACAAACAATAAAAGGAACGAATTCAACTTATACCATCTTATCTATCAGTCCATTAAAATTTCTTTCCCTTGTTGGAGATATCAAACAAATTAATTAATTACCAATAGTTAAATAACTAATTGGTTAATTTTTCTTATTTATTCATGTATTGCCTATGCCATGAATAATTATGCAAGGTTTCAATTTGATCCGAGTTTGGGTATTAGAGAAATAACGTGCGCAAACCTTTTTTTGTTGCCAGACAGACAGAGTGAGTTGATATAAGCTTTGTAAAAAAGTGAAAGAAAAAGAGAGAGAGAGAGAGAAAGGGAAAGAACAATGTCTTTCTGGTCACAGTAACTTTCCATCGTTTACAGTAACTTCATGTATTTGTGTCAATGTTTTAAGCATTATCTGGGGCATTTTAAAAAGTGCTGTCCCACAGATGTTTATTATAGTAATAGTAAGATTTGCATTTACTAATTGTATTCATAATAATACTTGTTTAACTTCAGATGAAAAGTTTGGATTGGACTATGGGCTTTTTAAGATGGGCAAAATATGGCTATTTGTTCCTATTGCCAAAAGTGTAACAAAAGTGAAACAATAATACTAGAAGTCAACAACTTGAGCTTATGGAGCAGCTGTAAACAAAACACTTTATTTTCCCTTCCTCTCTCCAGTCTTTGATTAACCTCCCTTCCCTCTCTCTCTCTCTCTTTCTCTCTCTTCTTCTCTAGCTTTCACTTCCCTCTCTCTCTCTCTCTCTCTTCTTCTCTAGCTTTCACTTCCCTCTCCCTCTCTCTCTCTTCTTCTCTAGCTTTCACTTCCCTCTCTCTCTCTCTCTCTTCTTCTCTAGCTTTCACTTCCCTCTCCCTCTCTCTCTCTTCTTCTCTAGCTTTCACTTCCCTCTCTCTCTCTCTCTCTCTCTCTTCTTCTCTAGCTTTCACTTCCCTCTCTCTCTCTCTCTCTCTTCTTCTCTAGCTTTCACTTCCCTCTCTCTCTCTCTCTCTCTCTCTTCTTCTCTAGCTTTCACTTCCCTCTCTCTCTCTCTCTCTCTCTCTCTTCTTCTCTAGCTGTCACTTCCATCTCTCTCTCTCTCTCTCTCTTCTTCTCTAGCTTTCACTTCCCTCTCTCTTTCTCTCTCTCTCTCTTCTTCTCTAGCTGTCACTTCCATCTCTCGCTCTAACACACACACACATTATCTTTTTATAAGGTATTACCGTTTTACATTAACCAACAAGGAAGTCTTTCAAAGAACAGGGTGTCAGGACATCCGCACTAGTTTTCATCAGAAGACGTCTTGGACATGTAATGCCACAGGTCGACTTTCATGGGACATATCCTATGATGATCCAATAGAGGGCAGGAGAGCAGCAAAGAGGGTCCCTATGTCTCAGACCATGAACACACAAGCATCTGAAAAAGGTTAAAATCGTTGCAGGTCTTGTAATTACATATGCCTGTGGGCACGACATGGCCTAAATTGTGCCGATGTGCCGAAAACCCAAATAACAAATGCCTAACACGTGACATGCATGTTTTTTCAAGTGTAGAGCTCCTTAGTCACATCAGACGTTGCGAGGTGAAGCTATTGTCTCTCGAGACGCAAAGCGCCTCAGATTAAATTGTATCAATTGAACTTAAATTTGAGAATACAAGACGGTCTAAATTTAAAATAAAAAGATGTATCCATAAATAAAGCTAACACTTATTTCCATTCAATTTTAAGTTCATTGCTAACTTGCCTTTCCTTCAGGTCAGGGGACTGGATCTACGCCTTTTGAATGGGAGTACGGTGATCTATAAGACTTTATTTGAAACAAATTTCTCGTTGCGGTTTGAGCGAGTTTACAAATTGATTTTTGAAGATAGGATACACCCTGTTCACATAGATGTTAAGGTCAGTCAAACATTCATAAATACAATATCAGATAAATGAAGATATTGAAGTCACTGCTGTAAAAATAGGTTAATCTTTTTTTCGGTTCCTCAAGGTTATTGTCGTTGGAAGTGGAAATGGTTTTAAGCGCCCCATTACATATGCAAATTTTCCAATGGCTTGGTTCTCACATAGCCTCTGACTCCAAATCCTGGCGTTTACATGGGGGTCAGATATTGGGTCCGGTGGAACTGTTATCACTAAGAACAGATGGGGCAAAGGGAGTAAACCAGTAAGATTTGGGCAAGTGGGGACCAAACAGCTTTGGCTACCCACCTAGGAGAAGGAAAACTCTGAATACGAACTTACGATGCCTTGCAGCTATACCCAAACAAGAGGGTTTGAGAGTCAATCCTGGGGAAAATCAAGAGTAGGCAACCATTAGACAGCTCGCAGAACACAGCGCTACAACCTAGCAGAAGATGTGACGCCACTGATCCCAAACTGTATCGGGTAGTTGCATGATTGGTGAGATAAACGGAATATTTTAATGCCTTTTTTTATTTCAATATCAGCAAATGTTAAAATGATCTAGTTATCATCTTTTCGCTTACAGAAAGTGATGAAAATTCCCATGAGTCGAGACTTATCGGTTAGGCAAGACACTCATCACAGCGTAGACTTGATCCTGGTTGGCTGTAAGCTGATCACCAACATGACAGGCAGAAATGACTCCTGGATCATCGCATTCTACAATAGTCAATTTGACTACGCGGAGATTCTTTCGATAAGTACTTATATAAGTGACATTAATAAGGATGAATACATAGTATTATTAGAATTATATTGTCTGATCACAGCAAAAAAAATATTTATAATTTGCCTCATTTATAATGTAGTCGATACTAATGAAACTCAAAAAGACTACAATAATCATTGGGAAAATAATCTGAATGTAGATACTGTTACAAATATTAAACCATAAGCCACCATTACAATGAAGTTTGGTTTCAAAGCTCATTAACGTTTACTGAAAAGTTATAGTTGAATTGTTTTTTTCTACAATATAAAAAGTATTTATGCTCATCCAACTATCGTTGCGGCGCTACACCCGTGGCCTGCTGCTTCTCACCATTCAGATCTCTTCTTCGCTTTTTGTTTTTATCCACCATATCTAAGTTGTAAATCTTTAACTTCATGTCTTTGTGTGCACTGTAACTTCATGTCTTTATGTGCACTGTAACTTCATGTTTTGGTGTGCACTGTAACTTCATGTCTTTGTGTGCACTGTAACTTCATGTCTTTGTGAGCACTGTAACTTTGTGTTTTGGTGTGCACTGTAACTTCATGTCTTTGTGTGCACTGCAACTTCATGTCTTTGTGAGCACTGTAACTTCATGTCTTTGTGTGCACTGTAACTTCATGTCTTTGTGAGCACTGTAACTTCATGTCTTTGTGAGCACTGTAATTTATATTTTTAGCTCTATAACTTCATGTTTTTTAGAGCCCAGTATCTTTATGTTATGAACGCTCTACTTTCATGTAAACTCGATAGACAAAAATCAATTGGGGACGAAACTATGTTATTATATGTCGTTTACTGCAAAATAAAAAATATTTAAAATATTGACATCATATTTATTATTATCTTATAAAATACAGAAATACTGTTTGTTTGTAAACTATTTTATGTTTCGCAGGTTTTTTCAGAGTTGAAGATAATCTGCTTCCTAATCCAAACCTCCCTCAGGATGACCGGGGGGGGGGCGTGGCAGAGTGCAGGGTATGAACCCGGGACCATCGAGACAACCTAGGACAGTACAGCGTGCATGCCACACGACCAGGCAGCCACCCTGTCAGTTTTCATCCATTGTCATCACCTCACCCCCCCACCCCCCGCCCCTAATTTTTTTCTTGATCTGCTCAATTTCGGTCAAAAGCGTCGACACTGAATTAAAATTGTAACAAAAGTCAAACTAGGTCAAACGCAACAAAATGTTGAAATAGATTACCTGGTGACTCTTTGGAACTTGAAGCCTACATGTCAACCCAGAAATAACAGGTTTACATCTGTTTGCACTATGAGCAATCGAGCGGTAGTTTAAAAAAAAAAAAAAAAGAAGATAAGAGATCGAACCTTATGCTATCTGACCTACTTGGCTGACCTGGACCCTTGATTTGTGAATAAATAAAGTCAGATGTCCTGAATAACTTGTACTTCAGTGTGTACAAACGTATTCATTAATACATTAAATACTCAACGCTAAAAAAATCACTTCTCCTGAATACACACTCCACAACCTCATCTATCAAACCCAATACCAACAAAACTCTCTATCTTTGTGAAACTCTACACTTTATATATATTGAATGATCAATGCATAAGTAAAAATAATAAAATGAAAATTTAAGTCGAGCAATAGAAAAAAAAGGAAAGCTTTAATAAGAAAAAAAGCTTATCTTAGGGAAAGAACCGTTAATTACTGCTATTTATCTGAAAATTGCACAGTTTACCTCCCTTTCTGTTATATAAAATAAAATAAATTAATTAGAAGTAATTGATTAGCTAATAAGTTAATTTTTTGATTGATTCGTATTTTGTCATCGACTATGAATAATTATACAAAATTTCCACTTGATCCTAAAATGGGAAGTGGGAGAAAAAACGTGTCGAAACGAAAGAAGGGGATTAAATCCATACATACATCCACATCTCACATTAAGTAGCATGATTTCACTTTATTTCGACGTCAAACAAAATAATTAATTACCAATAATTAATTAAATAATCGGTTAATTTTTAAAAAATTGATTTATGTCTGGTAAGGTACAATGAATAAGTGTGTGATAAGTTTCAACTTTTTCCGAGAATGGGAAAAGGGAGAAAAAGCATGTTCAAACTTTTTACCAGACAGACAGACAGACAAACAAATAGACAGACAGAGTGAGTTGATATAAGCTTTGTAAAAGCTTTTTGAGGACTCAGCGATGTTGAAGTCATGTGTCCTGATGTCCTAACATTGTTCTATTGAAGTTTCATGTCCTGATATCCTAATATTGTTCTGTTGAATTCACGTGTCCTGATGTCCTTACATCGCCCTGATGAAGTCACGTGTTCTGATGTCCTAGCATTGTTCTTGTCTCTACAGGTTGTCATGGCTCTGAAAGCAATCGCCCGATTTACTTCTCAATCCACGAGCATAGCTTCTCACTGGGCACTGGAGCCTCTGCCCTACACTTTCGCGGAGGACGTGAAGAAATCCTCCGCCTCTGCCCACCACCGCTGTAGATGGATTGTATTTGTACTGATAGTAGGTTTGAATGCTCTGACTGTTGTAGTCGCCATGTTCATCATGACCGAGTACAAAGTAGGTTCAGATTTCTTTCCCATTATTACAGTTCTGTGTTCTCCGAATAATGATAAGTCCAGCGGGCCGACACCAATCGTTATAGAAGGCCTGAACACTGGGCTTTGCAATGTCACAACCTGTGGGCAGTTTAAACCAATAGCTCGTTGCCACGTCACGGGGCTGTAGAACGTCGCAAAGACCTATGGTCTAAACTACCCACAGGTTGGAACGTTGGAGGTCAGTGTTCAGGCCTTCAATAACGATTGTCTTGAGCGGACAATGGTCACTGGACCACTTATACATTATTTATCCCCTACCCCTGGTCACAAATACAGATTGTTTCCCTTTATGTTGCCATGAAATGCAAAGATTTGAGATCGTGTCGTGCACGCATATCAGAAAAATGATAATCATGTTAGAGCCTCACATTTCTGATTAACGAGGAATGCTTCTAGATAAATAGTGCTGGCTACAAATAGATCTAGATCTAGTAGTAAATAAAATTACAATAGACTGCGGTAGCCTCGTGGCTCTACGTTGATAGATCGAATCTAGTTAACAACATAGTCAGTTGTATTGATGTTGACGTGTCATTGTGCAACATGATTTTCTGATATAAATGTCTAGATATCCTAATCCCGGGCATGCTACCCTGCCTCATAGTGGCGCCTGGGTGGAAACGATCGTAAGAGGAAACGATTAGGCCAGATGGGTAGCGAAACAAGACTCCCGTGGGGGTGCTTAAGGGGGTGCGAGAATATCATCATTGCTCTGTGCGGAGCTCCCACAACCTTATCAACAATCCAGGCGCCGTTCCTCAAAAGGTCGTTTCATAAATGGCGTGCCCCGCACGAATAGCCTGATATAGAATAGGAAAATGGCTGAGGTTCCCGTTATATTCACCGGAAATGACGGCGTCAAAATAGACACTCCTAAGATTCTCCGCGAGACAGAACACGCTGTTCAATTGGGGTCGTTGATACTTATTGAGAAAGAATATTTTCTTTACAGAAACGTAATTACTTGATTTACTGTAGATAGTTAACAATTAGGTTCAAAAAGTGTTAGAACAAAACGAATGCACAAACAAACAAGATTACAAAGAGAGTTTGTGTTGCCACACAAACTCAGAGGCGGCCCCCGTAGGAGACGGATCCCTGTCGGATCCGCATATTCGCTGGTCGACTGAGGATGGCATCGAGCAGGGTATGAAACCGAGATCGTAGAGATAATCAGTCCTGTGCGCTAACCGCTAATCTAATGACAAACGGGTTACAAACTAATAGCCTACTATTGATAATATACCTACACATTACGGAATGACAACTACCGGATATGTACAATATGTCAGAAGAGCGATTTTAGATAATCTTTTGGTATTGAGCATTTTCATTTAAATAGAATAATGAGGATGTAGATTTACCTAGATTAAACTAATAATTTAACACTCTCAATATCTATACTAGATCTATATCTAAAATATATATTTGGGATAATGTAGATGTAATTTAGATAAGATTTATATAAAAAACACTAGATAATCAATTAATAGACTAATTGCAATATGAAATATTGAAATAGTAGATTAGTTTTAATATTTTATAACATTGTAATATTGACATATTGACAATCTAGACTTTAGAAATAAAAATCTACACTTTAAGCCTAGAAATTAAAATTACAGATCTTGATCTAGTCTAAATCTTGGCTGTCTGGTAGTGCGGTTTGCGCGCTGGACTGTCGTTTGGATTCATCGATGGTCCCAGGTTTAAACCCTGCCCGCTCCCATCCACCGTCGTCCTACGGGAGGTTTGGACTACAACTCTGAAGGAGCAACCGATACATGTAAAACAACAAACATTCTGAACTAGACTAAGAAATTATAGATCTAGATTCTATAATGATTTTAATTAGAACTTTAATCTAAATTTAATTGTAATAAAAAAAAATCTAGCTCGTGTAAGAAAAAAAATCTAGATCTAGTGTAAAAAATTTAGCTCTAGTGTAAAAAAAACTAGATCTAGTGTAAAAAATCTAGATTAGATCTAAATCTAGCAACTGTTTCTTTTTAAAATGCGAGTCACATTACGAGGTTTAATAAACATTACAATACCGAGTTGTTTTAGCATTTAAAGAATTTATTCCATATGACGTCAAAGGAAAAAAAATTCCATTACGTCACACGTCCTAGTTAGACTAAAAAAAAATGTCATCTATACGAGCAGCTTGTCGAGTGTTCATAGACATTGGTGCACCGAGTTTGTTCTTTTAGCATTGTATTTAGACTTAATATATATATAATATAAATAGAAGGATTAAAGACGCTTTTTTTTGTTTTGTCTGTCAGTCTGTCTGTCCGTTATGTTAATAGCGAGAAAAAAAAGACTAAAAGCTATTGAAAATCTGATTAAAATTTAATTTCCCTTCCGAAACATCGAAATAGTTTTAAGTTTCTATTATAGATTGCCCCGTATGTTCATATATTTATAGTGAGAGATTAAATAAGAATTCATGATTAATCAAATGCCGTTAATTAAATGTGTGGGATGGTCTGTTATGAAAATTAGATGTACCATAGCCTTATGGATATTTTTTCAAACCATACTTTGGTGTTACGAAGTTGTTTTCCTTAAAAATCGTAGCATAATATTAACGATAATTAGAATATAAGTGTAATATTAGTCAATTATGCGATTTCGAACAATCATTTGACATAATTTATTTTTTATAAAACAATATCCGGAACAACTTTATAGTTAATGAAATATAAATCAGTATAGATATTTTTATATAGCATTTATATGCCATTTACATTAAAAAGCCGGAACAATATATTAAAGATCATGTGTTTCTTGCAACGTTTAAGCATGGAAATAAAATCTAATATAAGTTAGAAGAGCAAACAATAATTATTGGCATTGATTTGTTTTTCAAAAAACATCCGGAACAATTTATTATAGATACTTAAAACTATTGCAATATTTTTGAATGAAAAATTAAAGGTTAAATCAGATTTACAATTGCCTCTAGTGTTATTTATTAATCTAATCGTGACGGACAGAGCGACCAACAGACAAAACGCACAAAAATAAGCTTCTTTAATTCGGATAGGGGCACTAAACAAAAAAAATAATAAAATCTGATTTTTTAAAAAAGTTTAAGTAATTGGTTTAGCATGTGTACATATTGCGACGTTACGTTACTGCACGAAAGTCGCTGCATTAAAAGTCCATTTTAAAAAATGTGCGTGATATTTACATACAAAGTATCTTATTAGCCTTTATAAACAAACAGAAATGTTTTCTTTTAATTTTAGCAGCTAGTTGACCAGAAAAAACATTTTTAACTATTATTTTTATTTTTTGTAAACATTTGCTGTACATTTTATAGATACATTTGATTTAGTGATACTGAAAATACAGTATACAAAAATTGTCCGTCTTTGTTAGCATATTGTAACATTGCTTCCCTTACATTTACTTAATTGTTTTAGAATTGGTGTATTTTTATGAAAAAATCGCTTGCATAATTAATTTTATAAATTAAACGGTTTGCTTTTAGAAAACCAAAAGTAGCCGTTGCACCTAAACTTTTCAAGCCGAATTTAATGATGAAATAATATTTTTCATATCTAATCTAGTTTTCGAGATCTGAGTGGGACAGACGGACAGACGGATATTTTGCACAAAACCTAATAGCGCTTTTTCCCCTTACGGGGGCCGCTAAAAATTAGGACTATTAATTTAAAAAAGATTTCCCAAGTTTATATCAAATAGTGATTCAGAATTTTACGAATGACTTCTTTGCCTTTTGGCACCCCCCCCCCCCCCCCGCAATATGCAATCGGTACATGAAATAACTCCTAGCGCCCCCTTCGCTACGCTTCTGTCGCTATGTTCAGAAAGTGTCAGAGAGAAACGAATGCACACGTTTATTGGTGTAGCGATTTCTGACCAAAAAAAAATGAAAATTATCTTATTAGCATTTTCACATTTTAGCTTTAACATGTCCCTTGACTTTGTGTGTGTGTGTTAGAATAATAATAAAACCCCTTTGTTATATCAACCGAGGAGATAATGACAACTGCCGTCACAGATACCTTCAAGGCCCTTAAGATTCCGTGTAAGTCTCATCGAACTAGGGCACCGTGTTGAGAACTCTATTCTCTGATAACACTGACAAGGAAAGCGGCAGTTCTTCTCAGAGCTTCTCTGTCTCCGTACAGGGCCAGCTCTTCATGCAATCCAGTTTTTGCTTCACTCATATGGCCATGTTTGGGGTGTAGTGTTGCGCACTCGTAAAGGATGTGGTTTACTGTCTCGACGTCGTCCTGACAATGCCTGCAGCGAGAATCGAAGTTTGGTTTAAATTTAGCAAAATAGGCACCGATTGGACAGTGTCCCGTTCTGTACCTAGCGATTGTCACCTGTTCTTCCCTATTCAGCTGCCACCATTCGTCCGATTTTAAGGGCCCTTTTTAAGTTTTGCCAGACTTCCCTTCCCGTATTACCGTTTTCCCAGCTTTTGCACCATTTATCTCATGCCCATTCGTCCACTATCGCACGCGCCTGTTCAAAAGTCTGTGGCTTGTCCACAGGGTCCAGCTTTGTGCCGAGCTTGGCTAATAAGTCAGCCTTCGTGTTACCTTCGACCCCCGCATGTCCAGGTACGAATTGGAATGTCGTCCGAATTTCGTGTTTTTCTTGGAGGCGTCCCAAGCACGCCAGTGTTTTTGCCAGTGGTTCCGGGAGCGTATCGGCTGAGCTTTCAATGGCTTGTAGGCTCGACAGAGAGTCTGTAAATAGCACAATAGGACTGGGTTGTGCTGCTTCTCGTTAAGTCGTTCTTCAATGTACTCTACTGCATTTTGAATTGCTACCATTTCAGCTACGTAATTGCTCCTGCCAGAACACGAACCTAGAATCTCATCGTTCTCGGCCGAGCCAGGGAATCGAACCACCACACCATACCCAGAGATTTTTTGTCCAAGCTTCTCTCTCGTGGAACCATCTGTGTACATCTTAATGGAGTCGGCTGGGTACTGGGCGATAGTTTTCCTGGCTGTGTTTCGTAGGACAGTTTTTGTGCATTTCTTGTTAACTTCTGGGTCAATCAGCGATTTCCTCACCTCCGGGATTCCAGGAGCATTCGCCGAGAAGAAGCCCCATGCAGAGCGAGAGCTGCTCTGTTCTGGGGTAAATCGACTTCTTTGGACAATTCCCGCACCGAGTGCATGAAAGAGTTCCGTTTCAGCCGATTTCCGCCCTGCCAATTGTCGAACAGACTTCTGACCGGGCAGCCTTCTTCTAGCCGTTTGAATTTTTCATAAGCAATCATAACGGCTCGCTCCCTTCGTAGTCTCAGTGGTGGGAGATTTGTCATGACCTCACATGCCGCAGTTGGCGTCGTACGAAATGCACCACAAATGAGTCTAATTGCTTGATTCTGCTACCTCTTGCATAAAGACTGTTACCTGGTCCATTGCACTACGCCGCTGTCTGAAACCACCCTGCTCCTGGCAAATTAAATTGTGGGACTCAAGGAGCCACGTAAGCCGTCGGTTAATGATTCTCTCCGCAACCTTCTCCACACACAATGTGAGGGAAATTGGTCTGTAGCTCTCAGGACTGTTCGCATTCTTGCCCTTTTTTAGAATAGGAACAATGGTAGCCAATCTCCACGCCTTGGGGAAATCCCCTTGAATCCATGTCCGATTTAGTAAGCCGTGTAGGAGGCCAATCGTTCCAAGATTTTTGAGCATCTCAGCGCTGATGCCATCTGGCTCCACTGCCTTGTGTAGTCTAGTCTTTTTGATAGCGAAAGCCACCTCCATCATGGTAAAGGGCTCCGAGAATGTTTCCGTCCCAGCCTTGCCGTCGACCCATTTGCCTTTTTCATTGGTCAAGGGCCATCGACACGGAAGATTTTTGTGAGCTTTAGAGACTCCAGCAAAATGTTTGTTCAAAGCCTCCGCTCTCTTCTTGTCAGTAATAACAGGGCCACCTGGCGTTTGCAGGGGTTCCGCTACCCTCGGTTCCCCCACTCCAGCCAAATTGTTTAGTAACTTCCATGCCTGTCTCCCATCCGCAAGGTCCAGGTTCGCAAAAGTATCCGACCACTTTTTAAGCGATTCTTCTGACACCGTATCCCTTACCAATGCCGTAAGTTTATTGTAGGCTCGTCTCGTCTCTTCGGTTTTTTGTCGAGCATGCCTTCTTCGTGCCGCTTTTCGTTGCCGGACAAGACGTGCCAACTTTCGAGACCAAAAGGATCGGTACTTGCGCTTGCCACTGGTTCGCGGAATGGCCCTACGAGCCGCCGATAAAAGAGCCTTCACAAAGAGACTGTAAGTTGCGTCAATGTTTTCAAAATCAATATCAAGTTTTTCCAGGAGCGCATCCGATGAACTCCTGAAAAGTTGCCAGTCCGCCTTAGCGTACACCCACTTACGTCTAGGGCAGGCTGATTGTTTTGTCGTACCGAGATCAATTGAGACCATTAGTGGTAGATGATCCCGGGACGTCCAGTCGACTCTTAGCAATTATGTCCGCAGACACCAGGCACAAATCTGGTTTCGATTCTCCTCCATGCCCGGAGTGAATGAATGTGTTTGGGGAATCCACATCATTGAGGAGAACCAAATTCGTTCCGTCGCATATGTCGAGTACCTTCTGTCCCGAGAGATCGTTGTTGTACAACCTATGACCTGGATTTTGGCATTGAAATCACCTGCCACTATAGTTCTGGTGCTGGAGAGGCTTTTGTTATCGATTGTAAGGACACTTCGCGGTGGTTTATAGATATTTAGGCATTCAAATCTCTGTCCGTCCTTAAATATTTCAACCAAGAGCGTGTCGGTCTCACCACATCAGCGTGAGGCGGTTCCCTTCACACGAGCAAGCAAAGTATTCCTGACAATAGTGACTAACTTTTGACATTTTACACAGGAACTGGTAAAGGCCGTGAAGCCCGAGAGCGAGGGCACACAGCTCCGTTTCCAACCAGCGTTGCCAGCTTCCTGCACCAAGAACACATCGACCTCGAGTTCCGACAGCAGTCGTACAATTTCAGGCTTCTTGAGTCTCAATTAAATGATATGATTCTCAGTTGCCCAGTACCTTTAACATGTTTGGGCTTGGAAGGATCGTCCCTCCTGAGTTCCCTTTTTGAGCTTTTCTTGGTCACATTTGTTATGGGGTCACGACTTCCCCGTCCGTGGTTTTAGTAGGGTAGCTTGGCTCGACTTGCGTCGAGGGGCGTTGGCCACCCGGCAACAACCCTTGGTTAGTTTTTGTTGTCAGTATCGGTGAGCTTTGTGGGCGGACATCTTGAAGAACAACGACGGTAGCTAACTTATCGAACATCAACCCGTCGTCAGAATTGATAGAACGGGGCCTATCCGATGAAAAATGCCCATACTCGGGTTTAATAGATAAATTTTGTAAAGCCATATGAGTGAAATAACCCGAGTGCGGGCGAAACTGGTTGCATGTTAGACTGTTGGATTCGATCTCCTCAGATGGGATCAATGCTACCTACCCAGGAACTCGTGTTCGCTGAGCTAGCTTCCAATGTCACGCTTGCCGCGAATACCTTGTGGTATAATGAGAGATTGTCTAGACTCGTTTCTTTCACCGCCAGAAAGTTCGCCATCAGTGAGGCGACTGGCTGCAATGTCGTACATCTGGGAACGTACCTTCTAGAGCCTACGGCATTTATGGGGCGCGCCTCACATTCCGGCGCACCCTAATCCAGCTTTTAACCAGGCACCCACACATTGGGTTGGACATCCTGGATTTTGCAAGCTCTATCCACTTGGCCTTGGACCGTGGACAGAGGGGATCCCCGTTGGCCGCTGCTAGAGGCGTTCACAGCGTTTCCAAGGTCCGCCGCGAGGAGTCCGGGATCACCAAAGGACCTCCCTTAAGATTCCTAAGAAGATTCTTGTTGCCTGTCAGAGGGCGGTACTGCTGCAGACCTGCCACATCACCAGAAATCTCCTCAGCGGACACTGATAAAGGGACTACAAAGAATTTTGTTTCTCTTTAATAACGAAACTTGACCCTGGAAGTGCCACAAAATGAATACTCATTCCCTTATAACATAATATTAATAAGGCTTGATCTTCAATTCCTAAGATTAAGGATGAGTGCAGTTTTGTTTTTTTGTGACCACTCAAACACAGTTGTGACCTGCATATTTTGCCACATCTGATAAAATATATTGTTTATTTAGAGATAAGAAATAGAACAGTTTTTATGACAATGTCAATCCCTTAATGTGCTTTAAATGCAATACACTTACAAATTGGACTCAACCAAGATGAACACATTTTATTGGTTTAAAATATTTTAAAGGACATTAAAAAAATTGTTTGAATCGCAACAAAAATTTGCACACCCCATTTTAAAAGTCTGGTCGGTTTCAGCTTTCAGTCTATAAAATGTGTTTCCTTCGCACACATTTGACATGAAACAAAACATTTCGCAATGTTTAAAATGTTTGTTAAAATGTTTGAAATGTTTCGTATGTTCCTTCAGAGCTGAAGATAATTTACTTCCTAGTCCAAACCTCCCGCAGGACTACGGAGGATGGGAGCGGGCAAGGTTTGAACCCGGGACCATCGATAAGTCCGAACGACAGTCCAGCGCAAACCGCCCGACCAAAAACTACCGGGTCTTATCCAAATGTTCCCAAAACTGCTAGTTTTAAAACTTTGACCACCACCTCAAATATTTTTATCACTGCTTTGAGTTTCACAAGACACCTATCGCATATTTGCTTGAAATTTCTGGGCATACAAATCACAGCAAACGGCTAAGACTACTTGACACAGCAGACGGCTTAGAACACTAGACAATGATAATAATAAGATCACAAGAAACCAAAAAACTAGCTGTTACTATTTTTAACCAGATAATAATATATTTTTTTTTATGTTTTATCCAAACGCACTTGTTGCTTTAAGTTGGGAATAAATAACTCTATGATCTTGAATAAAAACAAATGACACGTTGTTTTAGTGACTCTAGAAAATATTTAAGTTTAAGTGTTTTCTACATGTAATAGATGTATTTCCCCAAGGAAAAAAAACAAAATGGGGGGGGGGGGGGGAATATCGCTATTTTTTCTTTCTGTTTATGATTTAGATTTACAATGGTTTAAAACTACCCCAAAACAGCAATAAGACAAGGTGATCATTGGAGTTTGTGTTACATTCAAGCTCGTTGGCGATCCCAAGCTCTGGTCGTATGTAGCCTACACATTACGCCTCCCTGCACCCGACATTTTTTACCCAAAATGTGTCGTAACAATAAAATTATGTGTACTTAAAGCAATCGTACAAATACAATCAAAACGTATATATATATATATATATATATATATTAACAAAACAAAAAGAATTAGTTGAAGTTATGCTATGTTTCCTACTTGAGGCTGATATTCTGTTTTAAGTTTTGTTCTATTTTTTTTTTGTTCTTTCTTTTGTCGATGTTCTATTTGTAGTCGGTGTTCTATTTGTAGTCGATATTCTATTTGTAGTCGATGTTCTATTTGTAGTCAATATTTTATTTATAGTTGATGTTCTATTTGTAGTCGATGTTCTATTTGTAGTCGATGTTCTATTTGTAGTCGATGTTCTATTTGTAGTCAATATTCTATTTATAGTCGATGTTCTATTTATAGTCGATGTTCTATTTATAGTCGATGTTCTATTTATAGTCGATGTTCTATTTATAGTCGATGTTCTATTTATAGTCGATGTTCTATTTATAGTCGATATTCTATTTATAGTCGATGTTCTGTTTGTAGTCGACGTTCTATTTGTGGTTTATGTTCCAGCATGGTTTCCTACGTCTGCAACATATCAGTGGAATGTCGCACCTGGACTACTTTTTGTCCAACTTTCTCTTTGACTTTGTGCTGCACACTGTGGAAGGATTCCTCATCTGTATCGGCCTGGTTTGGATAAGGAGGTGACTCCCTATTGTCTTACATATAGAGATAGTGTGAGAGCTGGTGGAGTTGTTTTTAATGATTCCAAATTTTATAAATTTGTAATATCGTTTGTTGATTTTAATTCAATGCTAAAGCGTCAATCACACGTGTTTTTTTAAACACAATCGTGATGATTTAATGATTGTTTTGTGATTCAATATCTATACATATTCGGGTAGAATATGATACACATTTCGCCAGTGTTATTGTATACAGACTGCTGCAGTGTTGACAAATTCACTAAACATTTGAACCACAGTGTTTGCTGTTTCCTTCGTTTCATACACCTGGAACTGTGCCCTAAAGTCGAGTTACTTTCAATACTATTTGATGTAGTTACGTGGCCATACCGTATACATTGTATGGCGTGGACAATATTGATTCTATTGTTATTTAGAATGTAATAGTATCTGTACACTATGGAAAATAATGGAATAGTTTGTTGTTGTTTACATGCTTGTATATAAATCTTTGTACAAAGTTCGCAACAACATTTTTTTCATGAAATTTTTTAAAAATTCTACATGCTTTTATCGTCTGAAAACATTAAATAGGAAGATTTTTGGTGTTTCCGGCGTACAAATGAAAAGACGTGTTGATGAGTTACATTTCTATGGGACGTTAATTAAATCTTTATTGCATTGCAGTTTTCAGCAGTTTAGAATCAAATATTTTTGTAGCTTTTCCATTTCGAACTTTTATTCAGTTGCCAATTTTGAAATTCAATTTCGCGTTCTTGACATTGTTAAGTTTAATGTGTGCAATACTTATACAATTTAAAAAAAAGGAATGTTCATATTTTTCTTTGCTTCGTCATGACCACAGGTATCCTGCGCCCATGATATATGATGCAAGTGGTTTTTTCGTGATCATTGTCTTGAGCGCACTGGCTTCACTCCCTTGTGTTTATAGTATACAAATGCTGTTTCCAAGTTTTAAAACGTTTTTTTGTACCTACTTGCTTGGACGATTTAGCCTAGGTAAGTTTTATCACGTGACTTCCTGGAGTGCAGATGTTCATCTAGTTAACGTCCTTATCGACCGAAACATCAACGCTACATTCGTGCTCCTCCCCATTACCCACCTTGGGGGTGTCTGTAACTTCCTCAGAAAGGTACGTGAGGGTCAAGCCTTTTCCTTTATTCAGAAATTCATTCTCCTGGCGTCTACAAAGCACTAATTCTCCTAGTATCAGGTCAAGTTAAATTAAGCAAGAGTAGGACGGGCTGAGACTGAAGTGTGAGAACCATTCGAGAAAGTCGAGCCACTACGTTTGTAAGAACTCTTCGCGTTTAGCGAAACGTCTTGTAAAAGGGGGTGGGGGTGGGAGGCTGTTTGGTTTGTTGAGTAAACCAGACCGAAAGGACGCGTGATGGGAGCTCTGCCGTGCGGAGCAGGCAGTCCTAGCCCAGTTCCGAGTTGGACACTGTCCAATAGGCGCCACTGCGTCGAGGACGACGAGACAATAGAGTTGATTAGAGCACATTCTTTATGAATGCCGAGCTCTGCATGGGGGACGATCGGGACAAAGAATTGAGAGAGAGAATACTGGTGGCAAGATGTCTGTCCTTGTACAGAATTGTAGAGAATTATTATCTAAGGTAATAATTCTCAGCATGGTTCGTTACAAATAGGGTTTCTGATTCGGCTGTTTGGTTCACATAAAAGACGTCAAAGGAGTGATTGTACTTGTACGTAACTCGGGAGAATTGTTTTCTATTCTGATGTGAACAAGCAAAAAATAAAACACTTGAAAAAAAAAAGTGTATCTAAGGGGAAGAACTCTACATTTACAAACTATGTCTCTCAATAATGTAGAATTTATTTCCCTTTTTCGATATCAAACAAAATAATTAATTACCAATAATTACGTGACTAATTTGTTAATTCTTTTTAATTGATTCATGTTTTGTTATCTACAGTAAATAATTATTTAAAGTTAATCCTAGAATGGCTTTTGGAGAAAAAACGTGTACAGTTATCTTAATCTCACATATTTAGCCATATTTATTAGTACTGAAGGATTATTTTCCCTTTTTGGTATCAAACAAAATAAATAATAATTAATTGACTAATTTTTTTTTTTTTTGTGTATTGACTCATGTTATGATGTTTTGTGAGGTAAAATAAATTGTGTAAACCATCATCGATGTTAATATTGAAAAAAAAACTCAATGCTTTAATGATAATAATATTAATCAAGTTATTACCTAGACCTGTATATAAGATAAGATAAGATAATTTGTATTGATCCAATCCAATGGAAATTTAGTTTGACTACAATTGACAAGCTCAGAGAAACTACTGTACAAAAACAATATAGATTAAAAATTCGAACAACATTCACACACGAAACACATACACGCTCACAACCAGCTCTTTATGAATTTGACTTCTATGTACTTCTCGATGACGACAGCTGATCTTGTAACACTCTGACCGAAAGTGGGATGAAGGAGTTTTTAAATCTTTGTTTTAGTTCTAATGGAAAGGAGACGACCACTTCGTTCAGATCTTATGTAACATTGGTTTAATGGGTGCAGGTTGTCTTTATCATATATCATATCATAAATGTAATAGTTAATTTATGTTTATGTTAGCAGCCTACATTCCTGAACTTACATCCATATTTTTCAAAGGTTTTAGGAATTTTTTTTTTTTATGTAAAAGTAACTTTTTTTCCACGTATCCTTATCTTATCTTATCTTATCTTATATAATACAGACGTTACTTCAAAAAAGAAGATGATTACGTCCTACGCGTCATGCATTTAGTCATGCATATTAACCAATGACTTAAATTCTGCCAAGTCACTGGTTTTTCTGGCTAGCTCAGGCAACCCATTCCATGCTCTAATAGCACTAGGAAGAAGGAGTATTTGTACAAATTTGTCCTAGTATATGGGACGAGGAATGTGCCTTTATTTTTTGTCTTTCAGAGTATTTTATTAGATTTTGTTTTTGTATTTGAAGATTATGGTTCAGTGTTTTATGTATAATTGCTACTTTACTTTTGAGTCTTCTGTCCTGAAGGCTTTGTAAATTTAGTGATTTTACTAATGGTGTTACTCTAGTCAAATGTGAATATTCATTTGTTATGAATCTCACTGCTCTATTTTGTGTCTGTTCCAGTTTCTTAATGTTTTCTTGAGTTGAGGGGTCCCATAAGGAGGATGCATATTCTATTATTGGCCTAACCAAGGTTAAATAACATTTTAGTTTTATGTTCTTATTTTATTTATAGAAATTTCTTTTAATAAATCCTAATGCTTTGTTTGATTTTTTTTATAGTTTCATCAATATGTTGATTCCATGACAGTTTTTCATTTATTATAACACCTAGGTATTTTGCGTTTTTAGTCTGTGTTACTGGTTCGCCATGAATAAGATAAGTGGAATTAATTTGTTTTAGTTTTTTTGTTACTCTTAACAACTGACATTTTTCTGGGTGGAAAGACATGCTCCAATTTGATTCCCATTTCTGTAATTCATCTAATTCTCTTTGTAAAATATCTGTGTCTTGTATTGTTTTTATTGTTCTATATATTATGCAATCGTCTGCAAATAATCTGACTTTTGTTCCTGAAGTAATGCAATTTGTAAAATCATTTATGTAAATTAAAAATGGTAGTGGACCCAGGACTGTTCCTTGAGGTACACCTGAGTTTACTGTTATCGGTGTTGATTTAGAGCCATTTATTATTACAGTTTATTCTCTCCCTATCAGAAAATCTTTAATCCACTGATGCAGTGGACCATTAATGCCAAAATATTTTAATTTTTTAAGCAAACTATGGTGGTGAACTTTGTCAAAAGCCTTAGAAAAATCTAGTAAGATAGCATCTATTTGTTCACTATTATCTAAACCTTTAGAAAAATCATCAATTAGTCCTATGAGTTGTGTTTCACATGATCTATATTTCCTAAAGCCATGTTGGTATGGTGTGAGGACATTTTGTTTGTCTAAGTGGTTTATGATGTTGCTACATATTATGTGTTCTAGGATTTTACATGTGATGCTGGTAAGTGATACTGGTCTGTAGTTTCCTGGATCCGCCATTGACATAGTAGTAGATGACATTACCACCACAACTATGAGAAGCAGATCATACAAATCCTGTTTCTTTTTTATTGATCACCTTTTAGTCTGTTTATATCTGGCAATTTGTTTTGTACTTCTACTAGCATAGTAGGAACCAATCAAAGTTTCTTGTTTTTCATTATTCTGATCAAATCCAGCGCCTGGGCTTACCACTTTTGCCAAATCTGGACATTATTTTTGAAGTATTTGCATACATTTTTTTCTTTCCCTTCTTTCTCTATAAGCCGGAGTAAATGTGTTAAAATTCCTAGTTTTTGTGTCAACCACCCTATGACCTCGACCTGGATCAAACGAACTCTGTATTGACTACCGCCCCCTCGTTCACGTGTTTCCTGTTATGGTCTATTTCATCATCAGAAGGTTTGGAAAAACAAAACAGTCTCTACTGTCTGCTGTATCGCCTGCTGCTTTGAATGTGTACTTCTTGATCACACGTAAACACACAATCAACCAAATATACGCAAGGAGAACACATTGTGTTAAACATGCTAATAAAATCACACATATATAGGGGCCTACATTAGATACAAAACATAACCACAGATGTTGACTAATGCACGAACACAAACACGCACACTCCCACACACGGCCCACACGTACACTAAACAAACACTCCATCGCAGAACAAAATATGAACATTGTTGCTGTTGGGACACTATGACAATACCAACCTTTTTTTTTTTAAGTGCATAGAAGAAAATACTAGTACTACTAAAACTAAGTGGGTGGTGCAGTCGGTAGTAGAGCAGCTCAGTGTCTGTGCACTTCAACACAAGTCTTTGAATGGTCAGCTCTCTTATAGCGGATATATATCCCTTTATTCCCATGTTTCTCTTCTCTTTCTGTATTTCTCTTTTTTTATTTCTCTTTTACGTTTTCTCAGGTTTTCTTTCCTTTTCATCTTTCTCCTTTTCGCCCTCTCTTTCTTTTTCTCCTTTTTTTTTTCATTATCTCTATATTGTTATCTTTCTCCCACTCTCTTTTTCTCTCTTTTTTATGTCTACTACGCTGCTCTCTCTCTCTCTGTCTCTCTTGAGACACTATGACAATACCATCCTTTTTTTAAGAGCATAGAAGAAAATACTAGTACTACTAAAACTAAATTGGTGGTGCTGTCAGTTGTAGAGCAGCTCAGTTATATGCACTGTTTCTCTCTTCCTCCTTCTCTGTTTCTCTCTTCCTCCTTCTATCTCCCTCCTTCTCTGTTTCTCTCTTCCTCCTTCTGTCTCCCTCCTTCTCTGTTTCTCTCTTCCTCCTATCTCCCTCCTTCTCTGTTTCTCTCTTCCTCCTTCTATCTCCCTCCTTCTCTGTTTCTCTCTTCCTCCTTCTCTCCCTTCTTCTCTGTTTCTCTCTTCCTCCTTCTATCTCCCTCCTTCTCTGTTTCTCTCTTCCTCCTTCTATCTCCCTCCTTCTCTGTTTCTCTCTTCCTCCTATCTCTCTCCTTCTCTGTTTCTCTCTTCCTCCTTCTCTCCCTCCTTCTCTGTTTCTCTCTTCCTCCTATCTCCCTCCTTCTCTGTTTCTCTCTTCCTCCTTCTCTCCCTTCTTCTCTGTTTCTCTCTTCCTCATTCTATCTCCATCCTTCTCTGTTTCTTTCTTCCTCCTTCTCTTCCTCCTTCTCTTTTTCTCTCTTCTTTCTTCTATCTCCCTCCTTCTCTGTTTCTCTCTTCCTCCTTCTATCTCCCTCCTTCTCTGTTTCTCTCTTCCTTCTTCTCTCCCTTCTTCTCTGTTTCTCTCTTCCTCCTTCTATCTCCCTCCTTCTCTGTTTCTCTCTTCCTCCTTCTATCTCCCTCCTTTTCTGTTTCTCTCTTAATCCTTCTATCTCCCTCCTTCCCTGTTTCTCTTTTCCTCCTTCTATCTCCCTCCTTTCTCTGTTTCTCTCTTCCTCCTTCTATCTCCCTTCTTCTCTGTTTCTCTCTTCCTCCTTCTCTCTTCCTCCTTCTATCTCCCTCCTTCTCTGTTTCTCTCTTCCTCCTTCTATCTCCCTCCTTCCCTGTTTCTCTCTTCCTCCTTCTATCTCCCTCCATCTCTGTTTCTCTCTTCTTTCTTCTATCTCCCTCCTTCTCTGTTTCTCTCTTCCTCCTTCTCTTCCTCCTTCTTTTCCTCCTTTTCTGTTTCTCTCTTCCTCCTTCTCTTTCTCCTTCTCTTTTTCTCTCTTTCTCCTTCTCTGTTTCTCTCTCCCTCCTTCTCTGTTTCTTTCTTTTTTTCTCTCTTTTTCTCTTTCTCTCCCTCATCTAATAAAGAAAGAATAAAATTTACACTGGGTTTTCAATGATCGGTTAAGGATTTAGATGTAGGCGTTGGGGGTAAGAATAACATCAAAGTTCAATTATTAGAAGAAATGAAGAGAGATTCCAATCTCTTTTATTTCATGTTTGTGTTCACTAAGCTTAAGACGGCAGCTAATTTAAAGGGGACTAATTCAACTTACATTACCACTTCAGTTAAGTACTATTTCTTTCCACTTTCTAGATACCAAAAAAGTATTTTTTTTAAATTGGCTCTTCTATTGTCAGGTAAAAGAAATAATTGTTCAAAATTTCAGCTTCATCCGAGACTGGGTTTCGGAGAGATAACGTGTACAAACTTTTGGCCCTCTCCCTGCTTAAATGTAAAGGGGCCACGTTTGCTGGGTTTCAGCAGCGTTTGTTGGACTTGTCTGAAAGGTGCCACAAATGAACCATAGTGCCTGTGATTTTACTCGGTCGAGTGATTCGAGGGCAGTTTTACTAGCATATACTTGAACTGTATAGCTGTACTCAATTTGTGATCTGACTGCCCCTAAGTACAATGTCAGCTTTGGCACCCCACTTTGTGCTGGCCAGCATTCTTAGTAACGCTAACTTTTCCGAGGCTTTTCTTTCAACTTCCTAGACGTGCTGGAGCATTGACAACTTTCTATCCAGGGTTACCCCTAGATATTTGGCGTGTTTTCAAGTTGGAGTCGCAGCCCACCGAGTTGAAGCTCGAATAGAGCCTTAAGAATGTCGATCCCTAGGCTGAACAGGGACCAGGTTTTGGTAACGTTTATCTAAAGCTGTCATTTGTCGCAATACGAGAAGATGGTTTGGAGGTCTGCTTGCAATGTCGCCTGTATTTGGTCGGCTTTCTTCCCGGTTGACTAGAGGACAATGTCATCCGCATAAAGCAATTTCTTTGACCGCAGTAAGGTGCGTTTCTTAAATTTCTTAAGTCTAAAGAAGCATCGAGACAAAACATCATTGCCAGAGTCCACCGACTATAGGCGAGCTGTTATTGGGTATGAATTAACTGAACAATTAAAAGCAACAAAGCAAGATGAGACGGTTATCATTGAATCCAGAAAAAAAATGATGAGGCCGACATCCTGAATGATGAAAAAGAAGAAAATAATTCAATACCGCAGGTCCTAGAGACTAAAGGATAGCACACAAGCAAGTCCTCAAAAATTCATACTGAAGAAGCTGAACCATCAGACAGTGCAAACAATACAGAAAGCAGGATAATAAACTCTAGACTGAACGACATTGGAGATTGGCCTTATGTCATGACATATAATATTCGCATACACCTTGTCACTGAAGGATCTGAAACAGTTCAGCGTATGGACAGTCAATTATGAGAGGCGTATAGACATCAAGAATCAGCAAAAGGAAAGGCTAGAAAGCTTTCAAGGCTTGGTTTTTCTGGCAAATATCAAACGGCGAGAAAGTTCTTAGAAAGTGGATGTCAAAAAAATTCGCCAAAAAAAAACAAGAATCCTTATTTTGCTTCCTCTGCATACTCTTCTCAACAAGATCAAGTACCAAATCTTCATTTAAATCCAAAGATGGATTCAATGAGTGGTGGAGGTTATCCTCGAAAACAGAAAAACATGAGACCAGCAGAGCTCACATTCAGTTATCGCTTGGAGGGAACTTGAAGTTCGCCTGAGAGTAGGGAACAGTATTGACAACAAATTGATTATACAAGAGACGAAAACCTGGAGAGTTAGTAAAATTATTATCAAAGTACGATCCACACTTGAGGGAGCATGTGCTTCGAACTAAGCTTTGTTCCAGACCGAATACATACATGTCTCCACAAATACATAATGAGTTTATTACAAATTGGGGGATCACGCTAAAAAACAAATCATACAGCAAGTAAAACAAGCCAAATATTTCTCTATTATTTTTGACAGTACACCTGACATCTCAAAGCTGGATCAAACTTCCCAAATTTTACGGTACGTTGTCATGGATAATGACGGGGTGCAGGTTCGTGAGTCTTATGTTGACTTCATCGACACAAAGGACAAGCATGCTGCTGGAATCGCTGAGATGATTCTAGAGAAACTGCGTTCGGATGGCTTAGACATAATGGACTGCAGGGGTCAAGGCTATGATAATGCTGCGGTCATGAAAGATCAAAACTACTGTGTCAATATTCATTGACTGCTTAAACCATTCAACACACCGCTGGGATATCCTCATCCAAATAACCAGAACTAGCCTTAAACGTTTAGTTGAGACCCGCTGGAGCGCCAGAGGAGAAGCCGTCAAGATGGTTAGGGATAAATTTTCTAAAATTATATAAACACTGGAGACATTAACTAGCAGAGATGAAAATTCATCGACTAGATCTGAAGCAGGTGAATTATTGGTTGCTATTCAGTCTTTTAATTTTCTCACCTATCTTGGATTTTGGGCTCCTGTATTAATTGAAATAAATGATGTGCAATTCTACCTTCAAAAACAAGAATTGTCTATTCGAGACTGCTCACCTCACTCAAACTAAAAACATTAGAGATATTTTTAAGTAGTAATCGAGAGGACATCGCTTAAGCCAGCATTACCTTTGCCTAAAGCGTGTGTTCAGATCTGAGAATCGGTTCAGAACCTCATTGGGCATAAGAAAAAGATGCCTGGTGAGAAAAGTGACTACTCTGAACTTACACACAAAGAAGAGCTACGAAGGGAAATTTATTTAACCTTGGAAAGGACAGTTCAAGAAATAATCACCCGATTCGAGCAACTTCATGATGTAGTAGATAGATATGAATTTTAGTCGCCTTCCCAGCTATTAAATCCTCAGGTCGAAATCAATCTCGATAGTACTCCTAGCGACATTGATAAAAACGAATTTCTGCTGGAGCGAAAGAGGCTTCAACGGTTTGTCACAGTTTCATCAGAAGCCTCCGAACTTCCAAAACATGGACCTGTTGAGCTCTTGAAATTTATTTAAAAATATCAGCTAGATGATTCAGTCCCGAATATCGTCATCATGATTCGCAAATTTTTGACTATTGCGGTGAACGTCACTACATGCGAGAGAAGTTTTTATCTTCTTATCTTATATAATACAGACGTTACTTCAAAAAAGATGATTACGTCCTACGCGTCATGCATTTAGTCATGCATATTAACCAATGACTTAAATTCTGCCAAGTCACTAGTTTTTCTGGCTAGCTCAGGCAACCCATTCCATGCTCTAATAGCACTAGGGAAGAAGGAGTATTTGTACAAATTTGTCCTAGCATATGGGACGAGGAATGTGCCTTTATTTTTGTGTCTTTCAGAGTATTTTATTAAATTTTGTTTTTGTATTTGAAGATTATGGTTCAGTGTTTTATGTATAATTGCTACTTTACTTTTGAGTCTTCTGTCCTGAAGGCTTTCTAAATTTAGTGATTTTACTAATGGTGTTACCCTAGTCAAATGTGAATATTCGTTTGTTATGAATCTCACTGCTCTATTTTGTGTTTGTTCCAGTTTCTTAATGTTTTCTTGAGTTGAGGGGTCCCACACGGTGGATGCATATTCTATTATTGGCCTAACCAAGGTTAAATAACATTTTAGTTTTATGTTCTTATTTGATTTATAAAAATTTCTTTTAATAAACCCTAATGCTTTGTTGGATTTTTTTATAGTTTCATCAATATGTGGATTCCATGACAGTTTTTCATTTATTATAACACCTAGGTATTTTGAGTTTTTAGTCTGTGTTACTTGTTTGCCATGAATAAGATAAGTGGAATTAATTTGTTTTAGTTTTTTTGTTACTCTTAACAACTGACATTTTTCTGGGTGGAAAGACATGCTCCAATTTGATTCCCATTTCTGTAATTCATCTAATTCTCTTTGTAAAATATCTGTGTCTTGTATTGTTTTTATTGTTCTATATATTATGCAATCGTCTGCAAATAATCTGACTTTTGTTCCTGAACTAATGCAATTTGGTAAATCATTTATGTAAATTAAAAATAGTAGTGGACCCAAGACTGTTCCTTGAGGTACACCTGAGTTTACTGTTATTGGTGTTGATTTAGAGCCATTTATTATTACAGTTTGTTCTCTCCCTATCAGAAAATCTTTAATCCACTGATGCAGTGGACCGTTAATGCCGAAATATTTTAATTTTTTAAGCAAACTATGGTGGTGAACTTTGTCAAAAGCCTTGGAAAAATCTAGTAAGATAGCATCTATTTGTTCACTATTATCTAAACCTTTTGAAAAATCATCAATTAGTCCTATTAGTTGTGTTTCACATGATCTATATTTCCTAAAGCCATGTTGGTATGGGGTGAGGTCATTATGTTTGTCTAAGTGGTTTATGATATTGCTACATATTATGTGTTCTAGTATTTTACATGTGATGCTGGTAAGTGATACTGGTCTGTAGTTTCCTGGATCAGATTTTTCTCCTTTTTTAAATAGGGGGGTGACATTAGCTTCTTTCCAGTCCTTTGGTACTCTGCCCTGGTTAAGCGATGCCTGAAAGAGTATTTTGAACACTGGGGCTAGCTCATTGCTTAGTTCTTTGAGTAATCTAGCTGGAATACCATCAGGTCCAGACGCTTTATTTTGTTTTTCCAAACTGAAACTGATCAAGAATTACTTGCGATCAACGATGATAAATTTACGACTCACTATTTTGGCCATTTAGTCCATTGAACACGAGCTGGTGGACAAAATTGATTTCGATAAAATTATTGATACTTTTGCCAGCAAGAAAGCGCGTAAAATTCATTTGTAGTATGTTTATGTAAAAGTGTTTTTTTAATTAACAATATTTTAGTAATGAATACATATTATTTTGAACAAAAAAGTAAGGTTTTGCAATGTTATTAATTAGTTAGTTGGTTTGTTGTTGTTGTTTTTTTTTTTTGGGGGGGGGGCATCAAGATGAGGTACCGCACCAGGCATCATATACTCTAGCTATGCCACTGTCTGCATGTCCTAACATTAGGCCAGATCATAAAACATTGTAAAAGTTTAATAAAACGGGGTGCACCACACACACACACAAAATGTTTTTCAACATATTTTTTTGTATTGTGAAAAAGTAGCGGCTTTCGAAATGTGGATAGCATTTTGTTTTTCGGAAATATAGCGATTATATCTAAGTGTCACGCACACTATATCTATATTTAGCCATAGTCTATATTTAGCTTGTCGGCAGAATTTTAACTACCTCGGGATTTTCTATCACGCAACTAAATAATGTTTTGAAATGAATATGATTGGTTTAAAGTATTAATTATTGTACTTTGAGCTGCATTTATTGGTTGGCCTTGCAGCGGAGAGATGTTGGTCACGTGATAACGATCTAGAGCCCGGGACGGATTCTAGATTGCGCCAGTCTCGTGCGGAACATGTTAGAGAAAACATGTACTAAAGTTTAGTGTTAGAACTCAAGAAAGAAGACATAATTATATTAGTGTGTAGATCTTTATTCTATTCAAGTACATTTAACCATTGTAATTATTTGTGAATAGCTTTTCCAAGTTTTGAATTAAAGTATTTGTTTAATTCAAGAGAAGTTGTCAACTAGTAACTTCTCGATGATCCTCTTATCAACTGGGCAACTTCTAGATGATCCTCTTATCAACTAGCAACTTCTATATGATCATCTTATCATCTGACGATTTCTGAATCCTCGGCAATTACGATCGTTGATTGTGCTGTTCAGATCAATATAATCTTCAACGTGACATCTATCTTGGCATCAAGTTTGATCGTGACATTAGCACCATTGATGATCGTAACACTAGGATTCTTTAAATGGGGCCCAAGAAGTTAAGCTACATTTGTTCAGCCTTTTAATGATGAATTTATTGAGTAATAAACAGACAATCTGGTGACTGAAATGTTTTGCTCGCCTTGACCTGAGAATACAGCATGCTTACAAACAGTTGAAACTTGATACTGCCATAGAAGATAATTGGGGATAATTGGGGAAATCGTGGGTACGCGCTTGTGGACAAGTGCTTTTTGATCACAGCTTGGAACTGGTGAATGTCAGCTCGTCTGTACGGGATTGAATATCAGTCTTCATCCATCTATATGCACTCCAGGACTGTGCACAGAATTCAGGACACCAGTGAATGCATTTGTGGGAGGGGGAGGAAAAAAAACCTTAGGCTTTCTCTAATTTCACCGTAATTGCATTACACAATAAACTTAAATACACCTAGTTCAACGTTTCGGGAGGGGGGCATTTAGGAGCAGACCTCAATGAGATTGCACAAATTAAACTTTTCATGCCATTTGAAGGCCAACTGGCAGAAATGAAAGATTGCAACAACAACAAAACTTACTAGTCAAAACATCCCTTCTTTTACTAGGTGGTAAGCATTCTTATCGGTAGGCCTATATTTCTGATATCGGCTTTAAAAAAAATCCTCACAACATGCATGCATATTTCTACTACATGCTAAGTCTAATTTTATGAATTTAAATATAAAGCTAAGTCCTGAAACAAATTAATCCAAGGTCTTTGGTTCGGGCCACGGTCGGTGCAGTCCCTTATTTTCGTCACATTTATTTCACTATTTTCTCTTATCTTATCTTATTTAATACAGACGTTACTTCAAAAAAAGAAGATGATTACGTCCTACGCGTCATGCATTTAGTCATGCATATTAACCAATGACTTAAATTCTGCCAAGTCACTGGTTTTCCTGGCTAGCTCAGGCAACCCATTCCATGCTCTAATAGCACTAAGGAAGAAGGAGTATTTGTACAAATTTGTCCTAGCATATGGGACGAGGAATGTGCCTTTATCTTTGTGTCTTTCAGAGTATTTTATTAAATTTTGTTTTTGTATTTGAAGATTATGGTTCAGTGTTTTATGTATAATTGCTACTGTACTTTTGAGTCTTCTGTCCTGAAGGCTTTGTAAATTTAGTGATTTTACTAATGGTGTTACTCTAGTCAAATGTGAATATTCATTTGTTATGAATCTCACTGCTCTATTTTGTGTCTGTTCCAGTTTCTTAATGTTTTCTTGAGTTGAGGGGTCCCATAAGGAGGATGCATATTCTATTATTGGCCTAACCAAGGTTAAATAACATTTTAGTTTTATGTTCTTATTTGATTTATAGAAATTTCTTTTAATAAATCCTAATGCTTTGTTTGATTTTTTTCTGTGGCATTTTACGTCTCGAGAGACGATCTTTTCCCTTTGCAACTTTTTGTGTGACTAAAGAGGACAATCCTTGATACACAGCTGCGATCGCAGGTTGGGCATATATAATCACCAGGCGCCGTTGCATTTTCACCCTTCTTTCTGCTTCTGTTGTGTATGGCATCTGCAATCTTTGACCCTTCCTTTATGCTCTCTCTCTATGAGGATCTGTCCAGTGCCACCTCTTCCCAGTTGCCAGTGTCGATTTTGAAGAGCTTCATGTCGCGTTTGCATACATCCGTATAACGTAAAAGTGGGCGACCAGCGGCTCTCCTGCCTTCTATTAGATCGCCATACAGGATGTCCTGTGGAAGTCGACCTTCTGGCATTCTACGAACGTGGCCAAGCCAGCCAAGGCGTCTGCTGCTGATAACAGAGCGGATGTCCTGGCACCCTGCTCTTTGTAGCACTTCCTCATTGGTTATCTTATCTTGCCACCTTATTTTAAAGATCCGCCTTAGGCATCGGAGGTGGAAAACATTCAGCTTTTTTTCCTGCCATGAGTAGGTTGACCATGTTTCACTTCCGTACAGCAAGGTGCTCAACACACAGGTCCGGTAGACTAGGGCTTTAGTACTGTTAGTCAGCAATATGTTGTCCCAGACTCTTTTCTGCAGCCGTGACATGGTGGCCATTGCCTTGGCTATCCTGTTGTTTATGTCTTTATCCAGTAGAGTGTTGTTGGATATGATGGAGCCAAGGTAACAAAAGTGATCAACAATTTCTAGTGGTTGGCCATTAATGCTTACTTGAGGTGCAGTGTTTGTGTTTTGAACAAGTATCTTAGTCTTGCTTTGACTGATGTTTAAGCCGAACTTCTGGCAAGCAGCAGATAATTTGTCAACCAGGCACTGTAGCTGAATATCAGAATCAGCCACAATAGCTGCATCATCAGCATACAGGAGTTCCCTGACGAGTAGCTTCCTAACCTTGGTTTTTGCCCGCAGCCTTGAAACATTAAATAGTTTTCCAGAGGATCTTGTATGGAGAAACACACCTTCGTTTATGTCGTTGTACGCATAATGCAGTAGACAGGAGAAGAATATGCCAAACAGAGTAGGTGCGAGCACACATCCCTGCTTGACACCACTGCAAACCTCAAAAGGTGCTGATTGGGCTCCATTGAATTTGACAGTGCATTTAGTTTCCTCGTGAAAACACTCAATGAACTGCAGTAGTTTGGGAGGGCAACCTATTTTCCTCAGGAGTTTGAAAAGGCCACTTCTGCTGACCATGTCAAAAGCTTTAGTCAGATCAACAAAAACGATGTAAAGGGGTATGTCTCTCTCTCTGAATTTCTCCTGCAGTAGTCGTAGAGAAGATATCATGTCTACAGTGGATCTACTACTCCTGAATCCACACTGAGACTCTGGGTAGACTCTAGAAGCTATCACTTGCAGCCTGGATAGTGCCACTCTAGCAAAGATCTTGCCCACTATACTGAGGAGAGAAATACCCCTGTAATTGTTGCAGTCACTCCGATCCCCTTTGTTCTTGTATATTGTGACTATAGTTGCGTCACGCATGTCCTGTGGGACATGACCTGTTTCCCAACAGCGGCAGAGGAGAATATAGAGTTCAGGGAGCAGGAGTGATTCGTTGACTTTCACTACTTCCACTGGGATACCATCACTCCCAGGAGATTTTCTTTTTTTTATGCAGTTAATTGCTTTTTTAAGGTCACTGAGGCTCGGAAGATCATCTAGGCATTCCAGTACTGGAAGATCTGGTAGAGAAGCCAGGGCGACATCGTCTACTGTGTTCTGTGTGGCATAGACTTCGAGGTAGTGTTCTGTCCAACGTTCTAGCTGCTTGGTTTGATCTGTAATTTTTTCTCCTGATTTGGATAGAAGGGGGGCAGGCTTAGACACTGTTGGACCCAGGGCCGCTTTAATGCCATCAAATAGAGCTTTGCTATTTCCTGAGTGGAGACTGTCTTGGATTCTGTTGCAGGTATCCCTCCAAAAGTTGTTAGCACATTTTCTAGCCATTTGTTTCGCCTCTTTATTAGCACTTTTGAAGGCCTCCAGAGATCTTGGACTTGGCTTTGTCTTGAGAGCGAGGTGTGCAGATCGCTTTTTCTCGATGCAAGGTTCCATTTGTGCTAGATTCGCCTCAAACCAGTCTACATTTTTGTGTTTTTGAGGCCCAAAGGCGGTGATTGCCGAACTGTAGATTACATCTCTTAATTTCTCCCATCTGATAGAGATGTCTTCTTCATCACTTGATTTTTTTATAGTTTCATCAATATGTTGATTCCATGACATTTTTTCGTTTATTATAACACCTAGGTATTTTGCGCTTTTAGTCTGTGTTACTGGTTTGCCATGAATAAGATAAGTGGAATTAATTTGTTTTAGTTTTTTTGTTACTCTTAACAACTGACATTTTTCTGGGTGGAAAGACATGCTCCAATTTGATTCCCATTTCTGTAATTCATGTAATTCTCTTTGTAAAATATCTGTGTCTTGTGTTGTTTTTATTGTTCTATATATTATGCAATCATCTGCAAATAATCTGACTTTTGTTCCTGAAGTAATGCAATTTGGTAAATCATTTATGTAAATTAAAAATAGTAGTGGACCCAAGACTGTTCCTTGAGGTACACCTGAGTTTACTGTTATCGGTGTTGATTTAGAGCCATTTATTATTACAGTTTGTTCTCTCCCTATCAGAAAATCTTTAATCCACTGATGCAGTGGCATGCGCGCTGGACTGTCGTTCTGTCGTCTCAATGGTCTCCGGTTCATACGGTTCCCCAGTTTTGGGCAAGGATGGTAGAATGTAGGTTATCTTCAATTCTGAAGGAACATCCGAAACATGTCAAATATGTTACAAACAAAACATTATACAAATATAGTTGTAATGTTATTAATAAATATTGGCGTGAGCATTTGCTTAATGCCCACTAGCAACCCATTAGCGCCGAACAAATAATTATACTTAATTGCTGGGCTGGCTACATCACATTAAAAAAGAGTATCGATTGAAAATAGTTTTTTTAAATTCTAAAATGTTAGATCAAGATCTATGTGGAACAAGAAATTACTGCAATGTGTAATTTGAATTGCCAACTATTGATTTACATTATATTGAACACGCAGCATCAAGCTATCCAGTATTTTTAGCAAGCAACTTTGATGATAAAGTTCCAAAATTAGTATTGTAGACTGTAGCAGTGGCGTCACTAGGAGCGGGATATGCGGGCCCCACCGGGTGACACCGCCCTTAGTTACGCCACTGTAGACTTGTGTCACGGCTAGTGGCTTAGACTTGTATCACGTCTAGGAGGGAATATTTGTGTCATGACTAGTGACGTAGGCTTGTGTTACGTCACAGCTAGTGGCGTAGATTTGTGTCACGGCTGGTGGGTAGACTTTATATGCTATACACTAGTTTGTTTGTAAATTTGCTTTAGTACGAATGGGTAGACCTTACAATGAATGATGTATCATTTTGTTGCAGCTCGAGTATCGCTGTATATTCATGTCTATATAAACGGATCGCTGTTAACTATTTGTTACGTTGGTCTTCGTTTGGGTTGTAACTCCAGACAGTAAGTCCAGCTAACCCGTGTAAGCTTGTTACATAAACTTGAATAAAGCCCAGAAAAAAACTTCTTTTTAAGAAAAATAAACACGTGACTTTCTTGTACAGATATTTGTAGAAATGTTTGGAGACGCCAAGGAAATGAAGGGATCTCAAACGATTAAAAACGATTCTGCAATTCACTTCAAACATTTTGCTTTTCAGAAATGAAACACACGAGGTCGTCTCTGACTTCAGCCTCTAAACTTCCATCATTCGTTCAGCTCCTTTAACCTCCTCATCCACCGTAGCCTAGCTCATTTGATTACATCAGAATCTGTTCAGCGTATACAAACACGTATACACATTACTTAACAACTTTTTTTTGTTAAGGTGTCGAGAGGCTTTAAAAGATGCAATTATTTGCCTAAAGTACACTCAAAGCAGAGAAGAATGTTAGTCATTGGATCTCAAGTAAAATTGTACCAGGGGCTGTGCCACGTCTAAGATGAGGGTGTCGTGCTGAGGCGAAAACAAAACGTGATTTGATTTTGGAGTACATATAATGTTACAGTAAAGGAGAGAGAGAGAGAGGAGAGAGTTCCTTGCTATCCACGAGCCCACCTCCTGACATTTATCTTTATCGCTTTCTTTTGAATTTTCTTAAAACTCTGCGCCTGCGTGATAATTGACTAATGACATGCAGTGTGTTAATCAATGATGGTTGAGTAAAGTATCCGTCAATCCTTCGTCATAGAATATAGAACATAGCAGTCCACTAGACTTTCAGAACTATTGTCTAAATAATGAAAAGGCACATTTGTTTTCCCTAGAGTTCATCTTCATTCACTATATGTACATCTCCACGTACTTGACACCCATACAACGAGCTATTATTTGGGTGCTCTTCTGATGCTTTTTGTTTTTTACATATACGCCCCATCCCTGCCTGTATATCTAGATAAAGTGTCAATGATGCCATCTGTTTAACTACTTATTAAAATTGTTGATCCACCCCCCACTGACAATTTTTTTTTTCATTTTTTGTTTGTACATAGTATACTTTTTTCTACCCCAAGTGGCGGAGCCTTCCAAACGTCTTTATTTGCATTCCCAATTGTATTAGCCTTAACGGTTCCTTTCTCTCTCTCTCTCTCTCTCTCTCGCACACTGTTTTTTTTAGTTGTCTTTTTCTCTCTCTCTCTCTCCTCTTTCTCTCTCTCTCTCTCTCTCTCCATGAGTGAAAAGTCATGCAGAACGATCGTCTGACCAATCTTCCAAGTCTCTTGATGTCAATAGTCGTCCAGTTCGACCCCTTGACCTTTTTTTTGCTGCCGTAACTCACAAACTCTTGAGAAGAAGATTTCATTGTTCTTTGGGTTCGGTCGAAGGAAACAATGGAATCATTATTTTATTTCTGAGTGGAAATTAGTTTGCAGGAAAAATAAACAGAAAAATAAAAACGTCTTAAGATGTAGAAAGTAAGAAACGGGAAAAAATGACATGAAATATATTTCTCTTTATTTCATACAGATCTATTCTCCATGGCGATTGTGGGGGTATTCCCGGCTGCCATGTCCATCCAAGACATACGCCACATCCTGCTCCGCGCCCTGTACCCGCCATTCAATGTGTTCATAGAGCTGTACTCTAGCTGCACCAAGAGAAGCCGGCCCCTTCAGCTGATGTCAGAGCAGTTTTACAGCAATAACTGCACGGGCGAATGGAGTAAGTTGAAAGAGTATTGCTGTGTTTATTTCATATGTGCGGGAGTGTCAGGACGTCTGTCTGTGTGTGACTGTGAACTATAACCTTAATTTTACATTGGATCTAAAGATGGACGTAACAATGATACAGTAAGTGGAGGCCCTTGGCAGGATTGTTGTGGAGATCCTTTCTCTCATTAACGTCTGATATAAGAGCAAAGAATAGGAATAAAGCATTGGGCGTGGGGGTTGAGTGGTAAATCGCTTGACCTCCTAACAGAGGAGTCTTGGGTTTGAATCTTGAGGAACCCTGGGACTTTTAACTTGGTAGATTTTCAGGGCGCCCCTGAGTCCACCTAACTCTAATGGGTGTCTGGCTTTAGCTAAGGAAAGTAAAGGCGGTTGGTCGTTGTGCTGGGCACATAACACCCTCTTTAACCGTCGATCATAGAATCAGATGACCTTGACATCATTTGCCCTATAGATGACAAAATTTGATAGGGAACTTTACTTTTTCAAAGCATGACATTGAATATCATGTTTCCTCTTTTTTCTTATATTTTCTAAATATTTGGTTAAAATTGTATGTTTTTGAAATGTGGAGGCCCACTTTAATGGTTAGGCACTGTACAGCTCCACTGTGGTTAATCCAGCCCTGATAGGATACATATATGTACAATAATGGACACAGGTGTGAATAGAAATGTACAGAGGTATAGAAACATGTACAGGTGTATAGACATGTGCACAAATATATACAGAGTACTCTGCTGTAAGGAACAGTTCAGAGTTTTGCTGAGTAACGGTACTAATAAAGGCTTTTTTTAAGTTATGTTTTTAGAGAGACACGTCCAATTCCATGACTATTTGACGGGCCGCTATTTTTAGTGGGTACATAAGGGTTCAAACCTTTTTTATGGCTTCTGTGTGACCTATTTTAGGGCTTCACTTTGTACCTGGACACTTTATTGACTTTCTCTGGCCATGGCCCACTTGAAAAACATCCATCATTAGTTCGAATACTTCAATGAACTTATAGAAGCCAACCAAGAGAGCAGTCTTACATTGTATCATGTTTAGTTGTCTGCAATATTTCACTTCTGTAATTCTCTGTTGGTTTTCTGTGTGTTTCAAAAATACAAGAGAAGAATTAAGAGTTGTTATTATTGATTTTAAAGCGTACATATCTATTTTTAACTTTATATTACATTTGTTTTGTAGCTAAAACTGGCTGGTTCCATTAGGATAATTATCTGCCATATTGAATGCGGCCATAGTTATTATTACAAAGAAACGTGCATTTGTAACCTTAAGAATAGGACTTTGAAGGTGCAACTATCATGCCAGAAAGATTTCTCTATTAATTCTTGCTAGATAAAGATTATTAAAGGACAATTTTTTTATTTCATTTTCAAAAATGTATTATAGTAATAAGTCTCGATCCTCAATAGACCGACATGCTTAGCCACTGAGCTATTCAAGCAATTATAAAATATAAGGTTTTTATAGTTTAAAATTTTAAGCGAGCTACCTCTTTCTCTACATATTTTCGCTTATCCCCCGTTAGCTTAGTACATTTTCTATATAAAGCAAAATTAAATAATTACGACTAATTGATTAAAGCCTTGGTTTATATTATATTTGCAAAGTTTTAACTTGATCCGAGAAAGGGGAGTGGGAGAAATGACGTGTAAAAGATTCCAGCCAGACAGAGTTCAAATCAGCTTTGTAAGGCGCAAAGGTTTGGTTTCTTCGTTTAAGAAAAAAACAACTAAATTAAGAAATAAGATAAAAGAAAGTTAATTCAATGACATCGTATTATTTAGTTGGCATTGTGTTACGAAAACTGCATCAAAACTGATTGAAATTTATTGATTATGTTACGTGAATCTTTTTAATATCGTATGGAGGATGGTTTCTACTTTAAATCAGATCTTGTATGCTAACAATTTACCTAGTCAATGGGAAAAGACCAGTGTGGGTAGGTGAAGGACTAATTGTTTAATAACTAATTTAACAATGTTCTTGTCTTTTCACAGGCGTTCTATTTTCAGTGCAGTATGTCATGTTTATAACCATTCAGTTTGCAACATGGCTTTTGCTGGTGTGCATAGCAAGCGCTGTGTCTACAATTAGGTAACATATATGTTTTAAAATACACTTTTGAGGTAGATTCTTTATAAAACTAAATACTATGTGCACGAAGACGCTGATTGTTCAACGGAACGATAGTCATTAACTCAACTCAAAGCATGCAGCAGGCTATGGTGGTATCGATTAGCTTTACTTTAAAATGTAGACTTCTATGACATCGAAGGAAAATGAACTCACTTTTAGCTGGTGCGCTGCGGCCTTCTTGTTAACAGAGTCGTGTCGAGAGTTATTTAATCACTTGACCAAAAGGAAGGATTTCTTCTAGAGGACATGAATGAGAGATAAGCAGAACATGTTGATTATAAAAATCACTTTTTTTTGAGGTCGTTGAGCCATCATTGCCAATCTGTACTTGCCTTGACGGGGCCCAAGAATGGGTCATTTTAACTTATACAACGATAGAACCACCAACTGTTTGAATGCCGCCACTACAGATGTGATGCACTTGAGGAGCGGGTTGGCGGAAGGGACATTAGTTGGGGATGGAGGCCCACCTCTGGTTTAGTGTGATCATAAAAGAATAAAAACTCTCTTTGTAATTCTGTTAATTGTAGTGTACACGAAACACCCTAACTATCGAGATGGCTAGCAAGGTAAAATGTTACTTATGTTTCTATTCAAAGGCATTAATTTCAGTTTATTTAACAGCTTTTAAAAATATTACATTCTATGTAGACTTGCCTTTAATTAATACATTTTACATTCTTTTACATTACATTTTATAATAAAAGCGCTATTGCATGGATTTATTATGCTGTTCTGTGTCGGTATTATTAATGTTTATGGTGAAGTTTTCTGTGAGCTTTATTGATGCTGATATTAGTCTATTATATCGAGGCGCATCGTTATAGAAGTCCTGGACACTGACCAGCAACGTCACAACACGTGGCAGATAAGACCAATAGCTCGTTGACACGTCTCAGGCCTGTGCGACGTGGCAACGAGCTATTGGTCTAAACTGACCACAGGTTGTGACGATGCAGGTCAGTGTTGATGCCTTCTTTTATGACTGGTCTCCATTATATTACGTAGACTTACCTTTAGACACATACCAACTATAAAACATACTTGAGTAAGACGTGGAGATGTTTAACATTGAATATTTTATATTGAAAAGCGCCAGTCCTTTGTCATCTAAGTCCTTCGTCAACAAAATATATGAAGTCTCAAGCATTTATTGTCCGTTGAATTGTCTCGTAGCTAACCCGTGTTATGTTTTTTTTTGTTAATCTATTGTCACGTCACTACAAAAATTCCCGATTACTTCTGCCGAGACCGTTCGTTGTAGAAGGCCTCAACACTGCCCTGCAACGTCGCAACCTGTGGGCTGTTTACACCAATAGGTCGTTGCCACGTCGTAAGGACCTGTGACATGGCAACGAGCAATTGGTCTAAGTTGCAGGTCGGTGTTCTGGCTTGGTCTCGCTGCTACGCACAAACCTTATTGAATCATTACAATGTGAACAAAATAAAGTGTAGACAAATTTTGACATATTTCACATTCGACATCTTTAACTATAATTTAAAGTTGAATGTTCTTGCTATCATCTCTTGTCACTTAAAGAGATTTCTTTCCAGTCGATGACTGCAACAGAACATTTTGAAAAGAGGGGAAATAATTGTGATTTATGCGTGAAAAAAATAAAAGTTATCTTTGCATTCTGTACTATAATCTGTATTTTGAATTTTTTTCCCCTCTAGAAAAAGTTCATTTTGTCGATCCTGTTTGAAAGCATTGTATCTAGTGAACCCAACGGCTTTTAAAGAAACAGAAGTTATGAACGAGTTGATATTTATTAAAGGTAATAGTTATCAACACATTTTTCAATGGTCGTCTAGACATTCCACAATAGTGATCTACTTGTTCATTCTGTTAGCTTTATACTTAACTTTCCATTTTCCAATTTGGTTAACAATAAAAAAAAAGAGCAACAATTTTATCCAGAGTTATTCCCATGAAGTATTAGGGCTTTCAAGTATGAAGATTTAAGGAAATAGCAGTATTTCATATGGAAACGTAGTCCCAAATATGACCTATATATTTTTCCAATATGACGATTTCAATTGTTTTTCCTTCACTTTCGTTCCTCTCAGACTCTTTTAAACTTTCCCGTTAACGCCCCACTCACTTTTCTCCAACATTAACCATTTTATTTGTTCTTCTCCTCTCTCCCTCTTTTTACAAAACTTGTATGTCAACTCTGTCTGTCTGGTCAAAAGATTGAACATGTTTTTCTCCCATTTCTCATTCTCGGATGAAATTCAAAATTTCCAGAATTATTTATTGTCCCTGATAAGACCAAAAAAAAACAACAATAAAATTGAACTATTAGTTAATTAATTATTGATAATTTGATTGATATTGAAAAAAGGGGAATAACTGCTACTTAATGAGAGATTTGGATGAATATATGGATTTAATCCTCTTATTATGTTTTTGACACGTTTTTTCTCCCAAATTCCAATTCTAGGACCAGGTTAATCAATCTGTACCAATTAATTAATTTTGTTTTATATAGCAGAAAGGGAGCTAAACCCTGCCATTTTCATATTAATTGCAATAATAAGCGGTTCTTTCCCTTAGATAATTCTCTCTTCCATTCTCCCTCTGTGTCTCTGTCACCTCTCTATTTCCCTCTTTCTCTCGTTACTTCTAACCCTAACCCTTACTTTATTCCTCTATCGTTTTAAACATGTACAAAATTCAAACACATGATTCTATTGCTGTGTTTTTTTTTAAATCGCTTTATTTCTATTTTTCATAAATCCATGTAGTTATTTTTTTTTTATTATCGATATAAAAAACAAACAAAGTAGAAGTCAAAATAAAAACATATGAACTGCACAGCACAACAATTATTTGTTTTTTATTTTGTATAAACTTATATCTACTGACACTTTCTGTCGGTCAAAAGTTTGTACACGATTTTTCTCCCACACCCAATCTCGGATCACGCTAAAATTTTGCACAATTATTTCTGTTACCGCACAAAACATGAATCAATTTTTAAAAATTAATCAATTGATTAATTAACAATTGATATCTCGAACAGGGGAAAGAAATTGTACTTGACTGAAGTGGTGGTATAAGCTGAATTAGTATCCTTTATAGGTCGCCGCTTCAAAGTATGTTTATACAAACAATAGATAACTACACAATCTTTTATTTCCGTAGGCGCCTCACTAGCAGCGTTGTTAGCTTGTCGGCATGTCAAGGCTTGAGCCATGAGTTAGAATTCAGGTTCTCTCCCCCCCCCCCCATTTTTTATAAATGCTTTTGAAAAGCGAATGCGTTAAACATTCACCCTGTTATCTCTTTCTTTCTCCCCCCCCCCCCCTCAATTTTACCAACTTGTTCAGATAGGTGATAGAATTATATAGAGTATTGAGAAAGTGATAGAATTATATAGAGTAGTGAGAAAGCTAAAAGCATGAAATAGCGCTAAACAAAAAAAAAATGGGTAAAAATATTTCTAATCGCACAGATTTATTGTTGTTGATCTAGAATCCCTCGATCTATTTCAAATTTAATTACTTGACTGATCCAAACTAATTTACACAATTACATTTAGTATGAACTTTGTATTTTAATAAATTTTATTTTTTAGTTTTTTTTCATTTTGTGTGTTGTTTTCCTTAGATTTCCAAACAATAATCAAGACAGCTCCCCATTTGGTGCCAAAATGTAACATTCGTAATAACATGGTCTACGGACTTGTTGAACCAACAGGCTACGTGAAGATGGCATTCATGAGAAAGTTTATTAATTATTATGCGAAATCTTTAGTGAGTAACAACGATACATTGAATTTGTATTTGCAAGTCATAGAACATTCCTAATATTAAAACAAACATATCATGAGTCTAGCTTGGAGGTTTTGGAATTCATCCCCCCTCCAGAAATAAACATCCAATCATTTATTTGCTGTAGTCTGCTTTATTTTTTTAGCTGTTTGAGATTTAAACCCCTCCCTCCCCTTGTTGCCTATCGTTGCCAATTAACAAAATTAACGCAAAACTACAGCACCGAATTCTTATGTTTGTACAATGTTTGACTTGTTTCGGACGTTCTCTCAGAGTTGAAGATGATTTACTTCCTAGTCCAAACCTCCCGCAGGACGACCGAGGATGGCAATGGGCAGAGTATTCGTCTTCGTTCTCATTTTTTCGTGTTGGAGGGTTCAGATCAGTAATTCTATATCTGAGATGAACTGCGCAGTGGTTTTCAGATCAGGGAGTTGAAATCAGTAATTCTATATCTGAGATGAACTGCGCAGTGGTTTTCAGATTAGGGAGTTGAAATCAGTAATTCTATATCTGAGATGAACTGCGCAGTGGTTTTCAGATCAGGGAGTTGAAATCAGTAATTCTATATCTGAGATGAACTGCGCAGTGGTTTTCAGATCAGGGAGTTCAAATCAGTAATTCTATATCTGAGATGAACCGCGCATTGGTTTTCAGATCAGGGAGTGGAAATCAGTAATTCTAAATCTGAGATGAACCGCGCATTGGTTTTCAGATCAGGGAGTGGAAATCAGTAATTCTAAATCTGAGATGAACTGCGCATTGATTTTCAGATCAGGGAGTGGAAATCAGTAATTCTATATCTGAGATGAATCGCGCATTGGTTTTCAGATCAGGGAGTTGAAATCAGTAATTCTATATCTGAGATGAACCGCGCATTGGTTTTCAGATCAGGGAGTGGAAATCAGTAATTCTAAATCTGAGATGAACTGCGCATTGGTTTTCAGATCAGGGAGTGGAAATCAGTAATTCTATATCTTAGATGAATCGCACATTGGTTTTCAGATCAGGAAGTTGAAATCAGTAATTCTATATCTGAGATGAATCGCGCATTGGTTTTCAGATCAGGGAGTGGAAATCAGTAATTCTATATCTGAGATGAATCGCGCATTGGTTTTCAGATCAGGGAGTGGAAATCAGTAATTCTATATCTGAGATGAATCGCACAGTGATTTCCAGATCAGGCAGTGCTCCAATTATTTTTTTTCTATATGTGGATTTCGGGGCCAGGGTCTTGTTCGGGCTTCTTGATAAAGTATGCAGCTTTGAAGGACATCGTCTGCCTTCTCTGGTGATGCTCCACAAGGGTATGTTTCGCTAGTCCCGACTTTTATCTTCCGTAACATCTGTTGTCTCATTCTGTTGTGTCCTGTTCTTAGACGAAAAATTAAATATTTGTTATGTCGGGATAGCTTCCTTTTTTTTGTTACTGGGACGTGAGCTCGTGCAATTCTCATTGATTCTATTCCCTATCATTTTCTTCATTTCTGGGTATTGAGGAATTTTCATTTTGTTTGTTCAATATTCCAGCTTTGGCCAGTGTGTCTATTTTTTTTCATTGCCTTCAAATTCAATGTGTGCTGGAATCCATTTGAGAACAGCTTCCTTGCTGCTGATGTTAAGATTTACAAGAGCTGTCCTGAGTTACTTTATATAGGAAGTATAATTTTTGAGGTTTTGAAAGACTGTTTTGGCATCGGTCAGTATGACAATTTGGCTGTTTCGTGAGAATGAACCCGGGACCATTGAGAAGACCGAACGACAGGTCTCAGAGCCATACAAAAGTGTGGTGAGAACCACTGCTTTATGAACATTTTTTTTTAATAATAATATTAACCGAGGAAATAGTACCATTGACATTTTCGAAGCCCTAAGCATTCCTAAGAAGATTCTCGATACCTGTCAGAGGGCAGTACTACTGCAGACCTGCCACATCAGCGGAAAATTCCTCAGTGAACACAGTTAAGAGGACTTCAGTGAATTTTGTTTCTCTATTAACGAAGCTTGACCCTGTAGTGCAAGAGAATGAAAATTAGTTCGTCTCTACAATAATAATAAAAATAACAATAATGATGACAATAATAATAATAAAGCAAAAAACATGAAAGTATTCTACTAGATAAAAATGTTATTTTTCTTATAGCTTTGTTTAATATTACGGTAAATATTCGCTCATTAAGATACATGAATTTATAAATAAGTTGACAGTAACACAATGTTTAGTGTTACAAACAGATGTATAGGCTTCTTAATGATCGTACAGGCGTGCGCATTATCCAACTGTTTCTAACATATCCTTACAATTTACCATAACTGACAAATTCAAGTAAATCTAATGATTTGACCAAATATAATAATTAGGCTCCAATAGTTACTTATTTCTTATTCTATAAGCTATGACAAGGTTTTCTTTCTTTCCTAGTGGAAGACACGTAGCCCATTTCTTCCGTTCCTAAAAAATAAATAATTTAGAGCCAACTTATTTTCGATCATTTAATTGGTTTGTTTTATGTTTGTATGGCCAGTGTAGACACAGAACTGGTTATTGCCCCCATGATGTTGCCTTGCTAGACAAGCTGACATGTTTTGAAACTCTGAAACTTTTCGGTCGACTCAGGGGACTGGGGACGGATGATTTGTACTCTCAGATCAAAGCCTTTGTTGCTATGCTTCAGTTCAATACCATTTTGCACCGGAGAGTATCACAGATAAAGTGAGTTGAGCATAACTAATGTCGTTACATGGAGTCAAAAACTTCTTTTTTTTTCCCTTTATATAGAAAAAAGAATCGTGTAAAAAGTGGGATGGAGAAAGTAGTCGAAGTCGAATACATATTTACATTTCGTTAATTTATTGAGCTCGCTGAAATTTTATTACATATTTAGTGTCTTTTTTTTTTACTACGGCAGACGAGCGGAGACATTTTGGGATATTTAAGAAGCCCCTGAGTCTACAAAGCTCCGATATGTAAGGTACCAGGGTACCCAGCATTACTTAGGGGAAATAAAGACGGTTGGTCGTTGTGCTTACCACATGACACCCCTGTTAGACTGTTCAATTTCATTGTTTTCCCTTGTACCCCTCTCTCTCTCTCTCTCTAAATATATATATATATATATATATATATATATATATATATATATATAATAGAATAATAGTCGGATAACAAATGTGAATTAGCGTAATGAACAACACTTGTTTTGATCGGCCATCTTTGACTTCCTCTGTTTCTGCATCCTGTCCTATGGGTACACAATATCGCGCCAAATGACAGTGCGCAATGTAGAGTCATAACACTGCCCCCTCCCTAGTTATGTTCGTCCCGAACATGACCAGATTTACGACAAGGCTACAGAGTTGTCAGTACAGATGAAGTTCTGGCAAGAAAGTGATAGTCCCACTGGAGGCCAGATCATTTAGCACACAGTCATTTTCAGCCATCTCAAGAAGATATTCCCCTCTATACATATTCATTAACCACATTATCAGTGTCCAGGTTCCGCTGAAATTGACTCATCTTTTATTCTTTTTGGTGAAGGCAGACGTACACACGTTTGTCAAGTCCATACCTGTTGATGGTTTTTCTGGCATTTGAACTGTCCATTTGAGTTGCCGACCGTACAGTTCTTATTAAATTTCTGTCTGCAGTTAGTACTGGTAGACAAACAGAAGTATTGGACACAGACCCAACGTGGTCCGATTTGGTCATGCCCATTGAAGCACTCGTATCAGGTACATCGAAAGCAATAGTTTCACTAGGATTATAGGTCACTCCTATAGTTCCTTCATCTTCATTTTCAAGTCTGCACGTATAGTTGAGAAGGTTGTCATTTTCCTTATCTTGAAAGCTAGACTCATACGACTTGTCATTACGATCATCGACAGTGCTGCCACCACCAACACCTTCGTTGTAACTACCCGTACAGCACATCAATGATTGGTTAATGTTTCATTCTCCGCTTTTCTAGAATGTAGCTGGCCTTCCAGTTTGTCCTTTTTATGACACCTGTTTACTGACGGATTAGACAATTTTGGTATGGTCGTATGTTCGACCGATAAGATTCTTTTCACCTTCCACACCATCATCAAGCAAACGGTGTCCATATTGTACAGACTATCGCGCCAAACGACAGTGCGCAATGTAGAGTCATATAAATAAAGTAGAATGTAAGGCGTATGTATGTGTGGATGTATGTATGCATGTGTGTTTTTATGTATGTACCGAATAGAAATCAAAACTGTTTGACCAATCTTGATAAAACTTGTTCCTTGGGTACTAACTGGGACCTTAGTGTATGTATTGTAGCCCTAAAACAAACTTAAGACCCCCAATCCCAAAAAAAGTTGACCGACTCTATGAAAGTATAGTATCTTATAAATCTAGGCCATGTTTACCATGCTGACATGAGAAAAGATCGAAAAGATTTATATCTAGATCTAATTTTAAGAACTACACTTTGCACAGAGAGTTTTTTACTTTGACACATGAAAATTACAAAATATAGTCCATTGATTTCATTATTTAATCAAATCAACCTTCAAATTTGTGTTTCAAAAGCATTTTTCATAAATTCGTTCCTTTTATCTGCGAATTTAAAATTCCTGATGTACATTCTTTCATTAAACATTACCCGAAAGGTTACACATCTCTCTATTCCTAGGTCTAAAACTCTAATTCAACTCTAAGATGATAGAACTTCTTTTCGCAAAGATAGTTTTATACATACACATTTTATTCACATGAACATACTAATTATAGCCCATACATCTCATATTTTAATCAAATAAACAGTCAAATTTGTTTTTCTAAAGTATTTTTTATACATTCGTTCGCACTCTCACTGACTATATCGAAAGTGACACGCCAAGTAACACCCGCGAGTAACATATGGCTAGTATATATATATATATCTTTGACTTCCACACTTATTTTCTATCTCTCTCATGTGTCTCCTGGTGCGCAGTCTCACACCAAGTGACAAAGTGCACTGTAGCGTCATAACAATATATATATATATATAATTCCGTCACATCCTCAACTTAACAGGACCTGATTCCTCGAGCAAGCAAGCATAAGTAATTGCGGCATTGGCACCGCTCATTGGTTTGAAACTGTAACCCTCATCCTCTAAGCGTTTATTAATCTTTGATTGTTTATTCATCTTTGATTGTTTATTGATCTTTGAGCAACATTTTCCTTTAGGCCTCTTATCTTGGTTGTTTTCATTCCATTCTCCCCCATCCCCCATTCCCCCCGGTCAGCGTGCACGACAAGAAAAAGCTATATGTGGCTATCGCTCTGATCGGAAATCCGGCCATTCTAATTCTGGATGAGCCAGCCGAGCTATTGGACTCGATGACAACGAACCTGGTCTGGGGAATGTTGAGATACTTGAGCAGAGGACATCGATTTATTCTCATTGCCACCAAGAAGTACGTTACAAATTAAGTTATACTAAATGTTTTAGTTTCGGTCAAAACATTCTGTAACAGGACACCGTTAGTTTTATTGCAATTGTATTTTTGTAAATCTACATATACGATTGTGCTTCTTAGCTAGTAAATTTTCTGAGCTTGCTTTAATGACATAGTTTAAGTAATGGGACTGTTGATTATTTTAGTACTACTTTCACTTGTTAGTATTGATATAACGCTTTATACGAATATTTGAGTTTTATAGATTGAAACTGATGTTTAGAATTAGTATTTAAAATGAATGATGCTTTATTAATAATCTTCAGTTCTGAAGGAACAACCGAAACATATTTAAAAAAAACATACCTCTTGCGTGTTCCAGTCTTCTTATCTTACAGAGATTCCGCCCTGACGGCGACACCACAAATTTAGCCCTGTCGTCAGTTCGAAAACATCCTAAGCATATAAAACAAACAAACATAGGACATTAAATGTAAAACATAATGTAATGACCACTCATTTCGTCAGTTCTTATTCACGGTTAGGAAAATCCGTATAGGATACTGAAAATGTTGAGATCTAAATATTTCACTAAAGTTCTCTTTTGGAAATTCAGTTTATTACTTTCATTTACCATCTCGGGCCCCTAGAGAAGGAGGTCGTTACTGATTAGGACTGTTCTTTTTTTCAAAAAGAAAAGAAAATAATTCACCAAAACATCAGCCAATGTTTCGGTACATGTTATCAATGTGTTCAAATTATTTCATCTTCAAGAAATCCTTTAATACATCGAGCTACTCTGACCTTCACCTTTCATTTACTTCCCAGGGCCAAAGGTTGTGAAAATGTCTGCACAAATCTCTCAATCTTGTTCAGCAACCAGCTGGTTGTTCAATCGGACACGGAAAACCTGGCGGTTAAATACTTTCACGGCTACACGGCCATCCTGAAGTTTAGCTTCATTAACGGGCAGAGATCAGAGCACCTGAAGATGTGTTTCTTGAGGTTGTCGGACATTTTCCAGGACGTGGAGGTGAGAATTTCTGGTGACACCAATTTCTTCATGTTTGCAAAGAGTCGTAACAAAGTTAACTGATTTTGTAATGCCTTTAAAATAGCTGGAAGTGAAGCTGAAAGCTTATAACTTTTTTCATTCTATGCCGTTCTTATGTATAAGCTAGCAGCAAATGGTGTATGAAAGAGACAGCTAGAGAACTCTTACAAACAGGGCCTGATTTAAGTATGTAGAGGCCCCAGGGTTGGATTTTTGTGGCGGCTCCAACAGCTTATAAAGATCCGCTTATGAATGGAAACACTTTTCTATCTAAAAGCATGCTATATTTTAGAAGAAAGGAATAGAGTTCTTAAAATTCTTTCTTTCGTTTTAAAAATATATTTAATTTGCATATTTTTTTATTTTGTGGGAGGGTAAGGTTGACTCACTGTCGTAAATCCGGAGCTGTATTTACTTATTTCGAGCATGCTATAAATGTACACACTTCTTCATCACGACATTTTGAATAGCCGTAAACATGCGATAAAAGTGTTAGAAAAAAAAACTTTCTGACCCGTCGAAATTTGAATATATTTTATCTTGTGGAGTTCCCCGGGACTGTAGCCACGCCTATCCTCCCTTCAATCCGGCCCTGCTTACAACGCTTGAGTGACAAACATTTGATAACAAAAAAAGCCCTAGCATAAAACAGTCGCAGTCGTCGGCAATAAAACTTAACTAGACGCCCTGGGGCAACGGCACTGTCTGCATCAGATGTGGAAAAATATGCAGGCCGCAACTGGGTCGCGTGAGATGCTCTTTTTCAACCTTCGGACTTGAAGGCAGTCCAAAAGTAAATGGACAGTAAATAATAACATTTATTTTGATTTATACATACAATTCACATTTAAAATATTGAATATTTTGATATTCTGTCCACCTACTTTTGGACCACGCTCTCTTTCTCTCTCTAAATATATATAAGCCGAATTGATTAGGGCATCATCAGGGGCCATGCTCCTCCAGAGGACAACATTCATGTTAGTCAAGTCTCAGAAATCACACTTCTTCGAAATGTGAAGTGTGACACTGGGTAAAAAAAGGAAAGACAACTGTAACTTCTCTTTGTAGTTACAAAGTTAATGATCGTGATAAGTCTTTTCACAATAAATAAGTTCCCTATATTCAAGCAGATTTATAAACATCAGTAGTAGAACATGTTTAGTTACAGGGAATATATTAACTCACTCCGTCTGTCTGTCTGTGTGGGTAGATTCTTTTATGCTTTTTTCTCCCTTTTCACATTCTCGGATCAAGATGAAATTTCTAAAAAATTTTCATTGTCAATAAAAATACACGAATCAATTTTAAAAATTGCAAATTAATTGATCAATTAATGGTAATTAATTAATAAGGTTTCATATCGATATATGGGAATACAACTTGCAATATTTAGATATATTGCAGTGATTGAGGCCTGTAGGTTGGACTAATGGCTGAGTGGTAAAGCGCTTGACTTCTGAACCAAGACGCTTCGAGTTCGAATCTCTGCTTAGACTGAGATTTTGAAATTTAATCTCTAGGACGCACATCAGGTGGTTAGTCGTTGTTCTGGCCACATGATACCCTCGTTTACCATTAAACATAAAAACATACAAGCCCCCAGCCTCAGTAGAAAGTAAGGTCTGAAGGGGGTACCATTACTTTTTTTTCTTTTTAAAAGTTTAGCAGCTCTTCCACTAAAAGCTGAGACAACCATAGACATTTAGGAAGTATATATTCCAAAATAATATCTATGGTGACCAAACCAAATGATGCTGTGCCGATGGTGGAAGATAGAGTGTAACAAGGACAAAAAATAACATTCGTTCTTCTAACCCTGTGTTACTCCACAGATCTACTCATAAAAGGTCTTACTTCTAACCCTGTGTTACTCCACTCATCTACTCATAAAAGGTCTTACTTCTAACCCTGTGTTATTCCACTGATCTACTCATAAAAGTTCTTACTTCTAACCCTGTGTTACTCCACTGTTCTACTCATAAAAGGTCTCACTTCTAACCCTGTGTTACTCCACTGATCTACTCATAAAAGGTCTTACTTCTAACCCTGTGTTACTCCACAGATCTACTCAGACGACAAGTGTACACACGTGTACTTTTCCTCTGACGACACAGATGTCTCGAAGCTGTTTGCATTTCTGGAGGACTCCAAAGTATATTATTCGCTGTTGGACTACACGATCACGCCGACGAGATTGGACGAGATTAGTTATTATCTGGCGGTCAAGGCCACGGAACAAATCATTGAAATTTTGCCGGACTTTTGAACTCTCAAACATTCATGCGGGGGGTGTGATGTGCAGCATAAATTATTCTATTGATAAATCTGGTCATTTATTATTGGATTTAAATTTTTAAAAAACTAAAAATATCCACCAAACTTGCTCTTTTTTTTTTTTTTTTTTTTAAATAATATTACAAGACTGATTAAAAATGTTTGTAAATAAATAAAATGTTTAAACACATTTCATAATCATCGAAATACTGCACTCTTTTTTCATCTTCGGACTCAAACTACTTCCTTACAGTGACGTCACTTCGGGGGGTGCGGTCCGCACCTAGTGACACCACCAGGGGTAAGACGCCAAAGTGGGGAAAATGCACTTTTCCAAAATGCAACTTTTAAAAATAAAAATTACAACCTCAAATGTCTCTGAAAGTTTTGTATCAACATGCCCCAAATCTTCTTAATTTAATTCTAATTGACTTATAATCTTCCTATATAATAACAAGATTACAAAGAGAGCTTGTGTTGCCACACAAACTCAGAGGCGGCCCCGTCGGATCCGCATATTCGCTGGTCGACTGAGGATGGCATCGAGCAGGGTATGAAACCGAGACCGTAGAGATAATCAGTCCTGCGCGCTAACCGCACGACCAGGCATTGCTCTTAATCTAATGACAAACTGGTTACAAACTAATAGCCTACTATTGATAATATACCTACACATTACGAAATGACAACTACCGGATATGTACAATATGTCAGAAGAGCGATTTTAGATAATCTTTTGGTATTGAGCATTTTCATTTAATTGGAATAATGAGGATGTAGATTTACCTAGATTAAACTAATAATTTAACACTCTCAATATCTATATCTACAAGATCTATATCTAAAATATATATTTGGGATAATGTAGATGTAATTTAGATAAGATTTTTATTTTTAAAAACTAGATAATCAATTAATAGACTAATTGCAATATGAAATATTAAAATAGTAGATTAGTTTTAGTATTTTATAAAATTGCAATATTGACATATTGACAATCTAGACTTTAGAAGTAAAAATCTACACTTTAAGCCTTGAAATTAAAATTATAGATCTTGACCTTTCGTTGAGGATCCCACTTCTGACACCAATTGCTATAACTTAGCAATTAACCTAAACGAAAGTGATATAAAACAGAACCTTTAAAAACCAATTATAAAATACATCTAGAGCCAAACTTAGAATCACATCTCAGGCCTTCTTGTTTACATCTCTAATCATCGGCCATCTTCCTTCCTCTGTTCTCTATCGTGTCCTCTGGTACACAATGTCGCGCCAAATGACAGTGCGCAATGTAGAGTTGTAACAATATATATATATATATATATATATATATATATATATATATATATATATATATATTATAAAGTAGAATGTGAGGTGTATGTATGTATGTAAGTATGTATGTATGTATGTATGTTACTTATAGACATCAAAACCGCTTAACCAATCTTGATAAAACTAGGCAGGAATGTTCCTTGGGTACTAACTTAGAGCGTAGTGTATGTAATGTAGCATTAAAACAAACTCAAGACCCTCAAAAAAATAAAGTTGTCCGACTCTATTACAGCTATAGTATTTTATGGATCTAGGCCAGGGTTAACAATGTTGACATGAGAAAAGATCGAAATGATTTAGACCTAGATCTAATTTTAAGAAATACACTTTGCGCACATAGTTTTTTACTTTGACAAATGAAAATACAAAAGAAGGTCCATTGATTTCATTATATAATAAAATTAACCTTCAATTTTGTATTTCAAAAGCATTTTTTACATAAATTAGTTCCTTATATCTGTGACTACAGATTTCCTGACGAACATTCTTTCATTAGACAATACCGTAATGAATCGCGTACTAAAAATTAATTCGTTTAATTGTTTACTTTATAATCCCATCCCTAGATCTAAAACTCTAATTCAACTCTAAGATGATAAAACTTCTCTTCGCACAGACAGTTTTATACTTTAACACATAAACATATTAATTAAAGTCCATTCATTTCATATTTTGATCAAATAAACATTCAAATTTGGTTTTCTAAAGCATTTTTAATACATTCGTTCGCTGTTCGCTAAATAAAGCTGCGTAGCCGTGTTAAGATAGGCCTATATTCATTCATGAAAAAAAGGTCACGCATGCGGAACACAGAATGAACTCTATAAAAGCCAATTTTTAACTCTAGATTAGTGTAGATTTAGATCTATGTCTACCTTAAGATCTACTTTATACTGTAACACATGAACATACAAAATTAAGTCTATTCATCTCAAATTTTAATCAAATATATGTAGGCCTACAAGCAAATGTTTTAATTTGAACAAATGGATTTAAGCCTATTAGCTATTCTGATTTGATAGCTTCATTCACACTATTTTTACATTGACACATTCGCTTTACTTATTACATTATTATTTCGTTTAAATGTTTACAAAACACTCTCAGTGACTATATCGACAGGAATGCGCAAATAAAGACCCGCGGGTCGCGGGTAACATATATATGGCCTACTTCAGTCTCGAAGCGACTATGGATCATCTTGGTGAGATGAATGCCTGGGCATTAGCTGTGGTCGGAACGATGTCGCTCACACATCAGTTCCCCCCTCTCCATGCAGCTGATGTATCCAAAGGAACGGCAGTGCCGATACAGTTTGGGGGTCAGCGGTGTCGCAGGTTCTGCCAGAGTGTAGCACTGGGTTCTGCAAACTGCCTTAGGGTCGCCAGCTCCTGATTTTTCCTCAGGGTTGACTCCCGAAGCCTTTCCCATAATTGGGTATAGCTGCAAGGCAACAGAGGTTTGAATTCAGAGTTTTCCTTCTCCTAGGTGGGTAACATATGTCTAGTATATATATATATATATATAAAGGATTAAAGACGCTTGTTTTTGTTTTGTCTGTCAGTCTGTCTGTCCGTTATGTTAATAGCTAGAAAAAATATTGTCAATATTTTTGAAAAATAATAAAATTATTTGACATAAATTTGTTTTAAGTTAAAAATTCGGAACAATTGATATTGATAAATAAACTATAGTGACGTAGTGTCAAAGAATATAAGTGTAAGATTAGTCAATTATGCGATTTCAAACAAACATTTGACATAATTTATTTTTTACAAAACAATATCCGGAACAACTTAATAGTTAATGAAATATAAATCAGTATAGATATTTTTATTTAGCATTTATATGCCATTTACATTAAAAAACCGGTACAATATATTAAAGAACATGTGTTTCTTGCAACGTTTAAGCATGGAAACAAAATCTAATATAAGTTAGAAGAGAAAACAAATATTTATTGGCATTGATTTGTTTTTCACAAAACATCCGGAACAATCTATTATAGATACTAAAAACTATTGCAATATTTCTGAATGAAAAACTAAAGGTTAAATCAGATTTACAATAGTGTTATTTGTTAATCTAATCGTGACGAACAGACCGACCAACAGACAAAACGCACAAAAATAATCTTGTTTTATTCGGATGGGGGCACTAAACAAAAACAAAAAAAATCTGATTTTTTAAAAAAGTTAAAGGAATTGGTTTAGCACCTGATCATGTTGTGACGTTACGCTACTGCACGAAAATCGCTGCATAAAAAGTCCATTTTAAAAAATGTGAGTGCATTATTTGCCTTTATAAACAAACAGAAATGTTTTCTTTTAATTTTAGCAGCTAATTGACCAGAAAAAAAACATCTTTAACTATTATTTATATTTGTTGTAAACATTTCCTGTACATTTTATAAATATTGTAATAACTTAAGTGAGGCAACTCAACGAGACACGACATCACAGTTACACAAAACAACATCTATCTTAGGCACAATCTCTCCATATTGGCTCTCTACTTTGGCGGAAATCGTTCTCCTCTTCTAATGTTGACATCGTTTTAGGTCTTGTCTATCACAGTGCGCACCTTCTAGCACTAGCCTGGATGGCGGTGCACATGGCAGAGTTATAACATTGCCCCCTTCTTAGAGCTTTTCGTCCCGAAAAGAAACAGTGCAGTAGAGGTTTCACAGTTCAGGTGGAGGTCGATCGGTGGGAACCACAGAAGGTAGGGTGCCTGTTGCCCACGAAGCCATCTGCACAGTTTTCCGCCACCGTTGTTTTCTCTTCTTCTAGTTGGCCAGTCTATGCTTGAGGCGATATCGTGGACGCTGCTTCGACCTCATGACGATAGTCGCTGATGCCAGCCAGCTGACACAGGGAGAGTTAGTGGAGGTCAGGGTTGCCATCCACTTAACACAAATAGAGGTTGTGGCGACCAGTGTAGCTCCCAGGGCCGTTGTTCTAAGACGCCAAGTCAGCGGATCTTTTCCATGGACGTCTCGTGACACATTTGTAGGCCCACAGGTAGCCATGGTTTCCAACACATAGTCTTTCTCAGCTTCATCTGTAAGGTATGCCCATGGAGTCTCGTGACACAGTTGTAGGCCCACAGCTAGCCATGGTGTCCAACACATAGTCTTTCTCAGCTTCATCTGTAAGGTATGCCCATGGACATATCGTGACACAGTTGTAGGCCCACAGCTAGCCATGGTGTCCAACACATAGTCTTTCTCAGCTTCATCTGTAAGGTATGCCCATGGACCTCTGGTGACACAGTTGTAGGCCCACAGCTAGACATGGTATCCAACACATAGTCTTTCTCAGCTTCATCTGCAAGGTATGCCCTTGAACGTCTCGTGACACCGTAGTAGGCCCACAGCTAGCCATGGTTTCAAACACATAGTCTGTCTCAGCTTCATCTGTAAGGTATGCCTATGGACGTCTCGTGACACAGTTGTAGACCCACAGCTTACCATGGTTTCCAACGCATAGTATTTCTCAGCTTCATCTGTAAGGTATGCCCATGGACGTCTCGTGACACAGTTGTAGGCCCACAGCTAGCCATGGTTTCCAACACATAGTCTGTCTTAGCTTCATTTGTAAGGTATGCCCATGGACGTCTCGTGACACAGTTGTAGGCCCACAGCTAGCCATGGTTTCCAACACATTGTCTTTCTCAGCTTCATCTGTAAGGTATGCCCATGGACGTCTCGTGACACAGTTGTAGGCCCACATGTAGCCGTGGTTTCCAACACATAGTCTTTCTCAGCTTCATCTGCAAGGTATGCCCATGGACGTCTCGTGACACAGTTGTAGGCCCACAGGTAGCCATGGTTTCCAACACATAGTCTTTCTCAGCTTCATCTGTAAGGTATGCCCATGAAACATCCTTGTAATGTTCATCCACACTACATCAGGCTTCGCCGGAAATAATTCACAACCGTTCAAGTCACTCTTACTGATGTTGTCTATCACCTGGATGCAGCTGCCAGGCATCGGGTTCTCTCTTATGCCGCTGCCAAAGTCAGATTCGTTGTTTCTGTCTAGGCCATGGTTGGGGCCCGTATTTGCAATTTCACTCGACAAGGCAAGAAATCAGAAACGGTCTTAAGGCTTTCAAGGCTAGAGTTCCCGTCAAAGGTGCTGACAGATAAACAGAGGTCTTTAAGGTCCACAGAAGCAAGCTTGGACGCAGACCCAACGGTGTCTTGATCTGTCCGGCTCGTTGCAGGCATACCAGGAACAAAAGTTTCAGGCACAAAACAGACTTGTCTAGTTTCTTCATTTGTTTCTTTTCTGTCAATTCCGTATATCCCATTGAGATCGTCGCAGCAATCGTTGTCACGTTTCTCGCCCTGAAAGTCATCCCCGCCAGACTTGCCCACAACACAGTCACAGACAGCGCTCCAATCCCCATGGCCTCCATCACCACTGTTTGTGCAGCCACAGTCCTGACCAGGCAACTGCTCCTTCCCAAACGAGTTTATTCCTCCTTTTTTTTGCGACACGATTTTATCACTTTGATCTATTTGGCATTCTACTTGCAATACACTTTCATCTACCTTGTTCAACATTATGTTCCTACTCATGTTCCCCATCATGATCTTAATCGTGTTCATTTGTTCCTTAAATGCATCCCCACAGTCCTGAATCTTGCTAATGACATCAACAATCCCAGGTTCAATTTCCAATTGATAGGTCTCCGGATCTTCTTCTTCATCGATCAGAGCTTGCCGCAGACGAGCCGTGAGTGTTTCCCTGCTACCGACGGGTTTTAAACCTCGGTCCCGAAGCTCTTGTCTTAGCTCTTTAATTAAGAGCTGATGTAATAGCTTCAACGATGCCATAGAGATCAAATCCTACCTTCTCTCGTCGAGTTGCCTATAAATCCCACTTCTGACACCAATTGTAATAACTTAAGTGAGGCAACTCAACGAGACATAGACGTTTATTTACACGAGGTCACAGTTACACAAAACAACATCGTTCTTAGGCACAATATCTCCATATTGGCTCTCTACTTGGGTGGAAATCGTTCTCCTCTCTAATGTTGACATCCTTTTAGGTATACTTTATCAAAGTGCGCACCTTCTAGCACTAGCCTGGATGGCGGTGCACATGGCAGAGTTATAACAATATATTTGACTTAGTGATACTGAAAATATACAAAAATTTTCCACCTTTGTTAGCATATTGTAACATGGCCTCCCATACATTTACGTAATTGTTTTAAAATTGATGTATTTTTATGAAAAAATCGCTTGCATAATTAATTTTATAAATAAAACGGTTTGCTATTACAAAACCAAAAGTAGCCGTTGCACCTAAACTTTTCAAGCCGCATTTAATGATGAAATAATATTTTTCATATATCTTCTAGTTTTCGAGATCTGAGTGTGACAGACGGACAGACGGACATTTTGCACAAACCTAATATCGGCTTTTTCCCTTTACGGGGGCCGCTAAAAATAATACATTGGAGACGCAAGGAGAAAGAGTTTCTGAAGTTCATAAATGTAGAAAAACATCGACAACTCTGAGTGAGCTTAAGGCGCTGTCCCAAACATCTTATCTTATCTTATCAGCTGACTGGCGAAAGTAATATTTTTATTGTAAACTGTTAAGAACACAATGACTTAAGCCCCGCGAGAGCCATTCGACGCTTAGGGCTGCTAGATCACTCTACAGAAATCAGTTTAAGGTGACTTTCACAGCCTCTTCTCAGCTGGTGCCCACAAAACTCAGGACTTCTATAAAGGTGTGACGGTATACTAGACGTGAATGACCATTTTATTGTGTTGCTCTATTCGGCTTTCATGTTAGGGCTGACTTCCACGTCTCAAAGCGTAGGTGGCCATTGGGACAATGATTGTATTGAGTAGGTGGATTTCAATCTCCAGGTTTATTGATTGGTTTGTTCAGATAGGCCGTACATTTTGAAAGACGGCTCCTGCTTTCCAATCCGACATGCAACACGTGATATGCAACTCCATCGCTTGAAATAGTGCCTAAATAGGTAAACTTTTATACTTATACAAGATCTGTATGACCAATGATGATGGGTACTGGGTAACCTGCATTGAATATGCATAACTTTGAGGGCGTCCTTATCCATCATCTCCTGTATAAAATACATTGTATTTCAAAGTAAATCTGTGCAAAATCCAACTTGGTTAGGTTTACCCCATGGGAACCCTAAATGCAGCCTGTTAATGTATTTTTATGACATCGTCGAGGGTTACAAGAAAGAGAAATGGGGATAAGATGCACCATAATCTCATATCAATATCGATATTGAAGAATTGCAATGTGTTGTGACACAACAGTTTGATTTGATTTAGACATGTCACTGAATCTGGACAAATTGTTGCCAGATGCTTTTTTTTCTTTTTTTTCCAGATTGACGCTATACAACTTTTTTTTAAATCTACAAAACTGATTAACATCCTTGTTGGTATTCCAGACTTTGCACGACGATGTTTTGCAGGAGGTAAACCTGTTCAGTGTTTGATTTGCCTTTTTGGAAGCAGCTAAGAAACAATAGTATAACTTTAAAACTTTTCCGCCAGGAGCTCTTAAATAATCTCGAATAAAAAATGCGATCAACTCGAGGTTTCTAAAATTTATAACTGTATTTGTTTTTGTGTCACTATCAATCAATTAGATAGCAGGTTTATTGTTCACTATAAAGAAATAAAATAAACACTAGTTGTTTGCTTTTTTAGGGGGGGGGGGATTATTTCTTTTTCCTTGTTGGGAAGGGGGACACCCCGAACATACCGCACCAGGTGACACCGACCCTAGTGACGCCATTGCTCCTTCTGACATTCTCTCCACCTCCTACGGAAGTATTTATACTATTTTTGTTTAGACGTACATGCCTCGGATTTATTAACGTATTGCGTGGTTCATTCATATTAAACATAAATGAACAGTAGCACCAGGGACCAAGTATTTAAATGAGAGAAAGTGTTGAATTGAAATGCGACGAAAATAAGGGACTGCGCCGACCAAGGCTAGAAACAGTGACGCTGGGCATGACAAAACCGCCTAGCGATAATGCAGTAAGCGAACTTAACCTCTAGACCACCGGAATGTCCAAAAAAGCATTCTTCTGGTCCAGAGTCATTTCGCCCGTATGCAAATTACCACCCCAGTTGTCAATGGTCACAAGCCGCCTGTATATACCTAACCTACTGACAAAATGCCATATTTTTTATGTGACGCTGTGCTATCTGGCCCATCAAAACTTCTGGCCATACTGCAGGATATATAAATGGCCCCCTGGCAGAAAAATCTTGGCATCATTGGTTGAGAACCACCACGGGGTGATATTTATTATGTAGTGTTACTATAGTATTTATAAAGATTTTTATTGTTAATGTTTAAGGTGAGCACTAGATACTTATAACTTATTTTATCCCTGCAGAGTTGTCAAATGTTTCTCTCCTTTTGTTTATTGTATGTAGATCTAATTGGAAAACGTCAAAATACAGCACAACATATCGACCGACCCACACACACAGACAAGAGAGAAAGAGAGAGAGACAAGTGAAATGGCTAATTGTGCACTAGCTATTTTAGGTATCTGGTCATGTGACAAACAGCTGATAGATTCTATGTATCAAATTACAGACTTGCTATGTTGTCAACAGACTTGGATAGTTACCACTGACAAATACTTGCAGTGCTTGATAGAGAGAATAGAAATAGCATGAGCCATCAGGTTTCAACAAGAGCAGCATTGGTATTGTCTACGCTGCAGTGATTCCAAAATGTTCTATATAGACCCCCGAAGGTTTACTACGACTTATAAGAGCTCTGAGACAGTGGACGTTGATTAATTACTAAAATAAAAATACAACCTTTTAATTTTAACCTTGAAAAATAATTTGAAAGGCTTCGCCTCCTCCACATTTGTCATACCCCCACAGTTTGAGAAACACTGCAGTATAACATGCAAGTTTTTAATGGGCTTGATTGTCATTTGATTATATTCGTGTTTAGCTTATAGCAAGACTGTTCTCTTCACGTAACAGACGTCGATAGTACGATTGTACGTCAGTCAAAAGAAATTTATTAGTTCCTCCATAAGAATATAGAAGACTTTAAAATCGCCTTATTGAAAACGCCATTGGTAAGTCTTATTTTAAAAAAAAGTTTTAAAGGTTCTAGTTAAAATAATTTATTATTTAAAATTTGGGCAATAATGCCGTTTTATTTTATTGATAATAAGATGTGAAAAATTCCAAAATTCCAATGCCAAATTGTCCTTAAAAGAAAGACTATCTTTGCTTCCCTAATATTCAACACTTAGCATTTTGGACATTTGTAGGCCTACTGAAAATAAAGTAAATTAAAATATATAGTTCAAGTATTGTAATAACTTAAGGGAGGGCAACTCAGCGAGGCACATCTGTTTATTTACAGGACATTACAAATACATGTAGAACAAAATCTGTCTTGATCACATCTTTATCAGCTCTCCACTTGACCGGAAATCGTCCTTCATTTCTCGTTCTCGTTCTGCTAATGTCAACATCCTTTCCTGACTAGTTTCTGGCCGTGTGCATATCTGCATTGGATGGCGGTGCGCATGCCAGAGTTATAACAGTATATTTGGGTTTCTAGCTAATTACTTTTTTTCTTCTAAGTTGTCTGTTTTTTCCAAAGCGTAGTTCTTTTGTGAACCTGGTGCGGACCACATCCCCCGCACGGCTTCATCTGCCTAGTGACGCCACTGCTTTAGCCCACAGTTCGAATTCAGGTTGTTGTTTTTTTATTTATTTTTAATAAAGGTTTTTTATTATTGTTAGACTGATCCAAAACCAACTAATTTATACAAGTACGCTTGTACTCAAGTGTATTTTTTTTAAAGTATTGTAGTGAGAAGATTACACATTGACTCTATGACTGCGCACCAGCGCACTATAAAGTGATGACTAAATTAATGGAAGAAAAGGAAGTAAAATGTTATAGATGGTTTTTGATATAGGCTTTTTTCTGTGTGATCTATTTTATTAAATTTGTATTTTCATTGTTCCCCTGCTGTTGAGTTGCTCCCTGTAAATGCTACAGTGTTTATGTGGACTAAAGCCTTCTCATGCTTCTCAAGCCAAAGCGGTAACCACTCCACTAGCGTAGTCTATAAACATGGATGATTGCTTCTATTTTATTCGGAGAGACAACGAGTTCAAACTTTTGAACAGACAGAAAGAAGGAATGACTTGAATGGTTATATTTTTTTTTATTTTTATAAGTTCTGATTCATGTTTACACAAACTTAAAATAAAACAGAGATAACTTAATTATATATGATATAATATTTGATGTTAAAATGTGAACGCAGTAGAAATACTATAGTTCTACACTTTGGAATAACTTATTTAATAAAAACAATATTTGGAATCACTTAAGCCTAATAATGGATCTAATAATTATGTCACATTAAGATGGTACATTATAAAATTTGTTGCTCTAGGTCTCATTTTTGTCTTATAGACTATTAGTTTTTAGAAACTCTAAAACAGTCAACAACCCTTACAACAGCAACATATAAACCATTAAACCATCCATCCAACCAACCAAAATCACATAAAATCAACATCCAACCATCAGACACCTTAACACAACCTTCCAGCTAACCATCTATCCATTCAACCACAACCAAAAAACCACTGCCAACCAACAAAAAAAATCACAACCATCAATCAAATCAACCAACAAACTATCCATCCAATCAATCACAATCAACCTACCAACACCATCCAACCACTGCCAACCGAAAAACCACAGCAAAATAATAACATCCAACCATCAAACATCCTAACACAACAATCCATTCAACCAACCACAGCAAACCAACATCCAACCATCAAACACCCTAACACAACCATGCAACCAACCATCAATCCAAGCAAATAACCAACCAAAAACATCCATGTTTTAGGCCTAACCATCGGTGGTCTAGTAGGGTCCTGTACGACAGGTGGTTGTGGAGGTCTGAAAAGAAAATGTAGAAATAGATATTTTGTTGTTGTTTAGTTGTTTAGGTGTTCCTGTGGTTCAAAATGTTTATTGGAAGTGTAAGAAGTACGCGTATGAGCAGAGTTATAGCAATATGATGGTAATAGACTCCATTAGATAAATCAATGGGCCTAGCTTGTGGATAAATCTAGTCCCTACATAGTTCTTATGTTTGCATTCTTGTGTGTGTATATTAACTTAGTTAAGTAGTTTCAAAACAAGTTATTAAAACGTTTCTAAATATACTAACCTTTGTTCTCTGACCTCAACTGGTCGACCTCCAGAAAGCCTTCTGAAAAAGTACATGTAGAAATGGAGTTTGAGTTGTTACCGTGATTCAAAAAGTTTTATTGAATGTAAAAAAAAAGGGGGGGGGGTTAGGATCAACGTATTATTATTAACTTACGAAATAGTTAAGTAGTTTCAAACATGAAAACGTTTCTAAATATACTAACCTTTTTCCTCTGAGACGAAGTTGAGGGCCAGGCGATTGAGAGCTGAAAAAAAAATGTAGAAATGGAGTTTTAGTTGTTACCGTGATTCAAAAAGTTTTATTGAGTGTAAAAAAAAAGGAGAGGGTACGGTCAACGTATTATGCGAGCAGTACGATTTGCAGGATGGAAAAGTGAAAATATCATAAAGCCTATCAAACATTTCAATATACATGAAAAGCAGCAAATAGTGTAAAAACGCTAATTTCGTGCAAGTATGCACATTATAAGTACGCGTATGAGCAGAGTTATAGCAATAAGATGGTAATATGGCTCCATTAGATTATTGCAATATATAATGCCATGTGTAAATCAATGGGCGTAGCTTGTGGGTAAATCTAATCCCTTCATAGTTCTGTGTGTGTGTATATTAACTAACGAAATAGTTAGGCCTAAGTAGTTATCAAAATAAGATAAGATAAGATTAAGATAAGATAAAAAAGTTACAGAAACGTTTCAATATATCCTCACCGGGAGGCTTCAGGTTGACCAACAAATGTCACTTGTAAAAAGCTGCCTTTGTAGTACTTTCCGTGCAAATCATGCAAAATTTCATAAGCGTCAGATAAGGACGCTGTCCTAATCAAGGCAAAGCCTGCGAACATGCTATTATTACTTGCCAAATGCACATAAAAAGTATAGTACTTTGTTAGCAAATTTAACACTTCCGGCTTAGTACAGCCGTAATGTAAGTTGGAAAGTTTAACACTGCAATTATTCATTTTAAAAAAAAACATTAACCATATTTATATAAATATATATTGTTCTAGAGATCTTCTTATCTTATCTTATATAATACAGACGTTACTTCAAAAAAGAAGATGATTACGTCCTACGCGTCATGCATTTAGTCATGCATATTAACCAATGACTTAAATTCTGCCAAGTCACTGGTTTTTCTGGCTAGCTCAGGCAACCCATTCCATGCTCTAATAGCACTAGGGAAGAAGGAGTATTTGTACAAATTTGTCCTAGCATATGGGAGGAGGAATGTGCCTTTATTTTTGTGTCTTTCAGAGTATTTTATTAAATTTTGTTTTTGTATTTGAAGATTATGGTTCAGTGTTTTATGTATAATTGTATGATGAACAAGTGGAAAACATCCGGTTTGCACCAAATTAAAAGAAAATCTGTTTAAATAATCTAATTTTCAATATTCTTTAATGCTGCGCATAAAATAAAGTGTGACAGATTAATTACTCTTTATTAATCTCTACATTTGTAATTGCACTGATTCATATGAAACGGTTCCCTGATATCTAATCATACGAGTCATTTCATAATTGTAACATTTCATCACCATAACATTTCATCATTGCATAAAGTGCATTTTGCAAACATAAGTACATGTAGGTGTAATTAAGTAATTAACATACTGAGCAAGTTAACCATAATCCTAACCCAATACATACATAAATTACAGCTAAATGATGAATTGCTATAGTGATGAAATGTTGCAATGATGAAATGTCTCGTATGATGAGGTTTCTGATCACCGTAAGAAACAGTTCTTGGCGTTTCAGTGACATTTAAACATTTGATATTTGTGGATAAAACGGAACAACAATTTCGAGTAAAGATAATTATTATTATATCTTTTATATAGCGCTACTTTCATGCTTATAGCATGCTCAGAGCGCTTTGGTTCAATCTCATTTGTGGACCAGTGGGGGAGGGGGGGGTATCTAGGAGTTGGTTTTCCGTGCTGCCCTTTAGGCGCTCAGTTAACGCAACTCTGCCCGAGTCGGGTGTCGAACCTTGAGCCCCCTTTTAGGTAGCCAAGACAAGCCAAATTCCAGCGCATTTAGCCTTTCAACAACTTTAGACTTATCATCTCGAAGTTATACATGATAACATCCATGTATACTGTAGAGGAACGTTTTGTATGATCATATACTTTATGCAGGTTAATATTCTTTGCAATTTTGTATTTTGTAAAGTGTGGTAGTGACTATTCACAACACATATATAAGTTTATATTGTATATATTTTAAATTAGGTTAAACAATATATTTATATTTGTATTCTAGCCTTTTAATAGCTACAATAAAATCTAAATCAAGCCTAAAGGAGGACGGCGTAAGCGCTATAAAGATCAATTTAGACGCAATTTCGCCCTCACTGGCATAGAGGAAAGTAGCTGGCAGCAGGGTGACCTCTGATTGAGACAGTTGGAGAGCTCTCATAAAGCCTGCAGGACGAACGTGTGAGACCCAAAGAAAAGTCATTATTGAAGACAGGCGCAGAAGATGGAAAGAAAAATTAAATAGTGGACAACGGCTTTGTCTGCACTCAACGAGACAAAGACGTTTATTCACACGACATCCCAGGTACACAAAACAACATCTATCTTAGGCACAATCTCTCCATATTGGCTCTTTACTTGGGCGGAAATCGTTCTCCTCTTCTAATGTTGACATCCTTTCCAGTCTAGTTTATCACAGTGCGCACCTTCTAGCTTAGATGGCGGTGCGAATGGCAGAGTTATAACTTGTTACGACACAAGACTCTTCAAAATAATAATAGACTCTCAGGTTATTACTCTATAAATACTTTAATATTACAACAAATTATGTAAATACGAACATTTCATTTCTCTTCCTGTCAATTTCTCTCGGCTTCTCCTTTTACACATCCCTTCCATTCATTACACAAATTCGCACCATTATTCATGCACACCGTGCTGCGCTACGACCGTAACACTACATTGCACGTAGTCACTAGGTGTGAGGCTGCGCACCACGAGACACGGGACAGAGACAGGAAATAAGTGTGGAAGTCAAAAGATGGCTGATGTAAACAAGTGTTGTTATTATTCGAATGTGTAATTGTTATCCGACTAGTAGTCTATTATAAAATTACTGTTTTTATCTATCACTTTCGTTGAGGTTCTTTGGGCTCGCTGTAGTCAGAGTTACAGCAATTGGAGAGAACAACCAGCAGAGACTAATACACATTACTGACACACTTAAGAGTAAACCGTGAACACGTAAACATACTGAACAGTAGAACAAGGGAGACTACAAGAAAACAAACACACACACACACACAACATACATAAACATAAATACACCTATAAATGTAACAGTGTAGCTATGAAAACGCATGAAATGTAACATCTAAGGTACTAAAGTTATTAAGATAAGAAGGTGAAGAAAATATGGAGAAACATAGGCAGACCCAGACGGGGAATTGAACCCGGCGTCATCGCCTAACAACGACCAGGTACCAAACTAGCAACCATTTTCGCCATCCCGCTCTCAAAAAGAGTACGAGTATGGTTAGTTGGCACCGGGCCGGGTTTAGTGATTTGGTTTCGTATTATTTTCCTCACCTTATTCTTTTAATAGCACTACGGGAGGATTGAGTATTTCCTGCTCTGATTTGTTTTCAATAGGAGTTCATCTTAGGTTACCCCTCCCAAACATGCACACTCACATTCTCTCACTAACAAAAATACAGCACAGAACAACAACAAACAGTCGTACAAGAGACACATTCTCTTCAAACAAACAAAAATACAGCACATAACAGCAACAAACAGTCGTACTAGAGACACATTCTCTTCATACAAACAGAAATACGGCACATAACAACAACAAACAGTCGTACTAGAGACACATTCTCTTCATACAAACAGAAATACGGCACATAACAACAACACTTCAAACTCACGTCACTTTCTCCCTATTCCTTTCCCTCCCCTCCTACGACAAAAACGTACAAGGAAAAATAATAAAAAGGATGTCACATGACAGTACATATCACCGGAAGCAATCCCAGCCCCATTTTATCTTGGAGCTCAATACAATTACACTAACGCTCCAACCTCCGAGTAGTATATATTTTTAATCATTACATTTAAGCGCAAATATTCTGTTCTAGATTAAAATTGTCTCTAAATATATATCTATATATAATTGAGGATGCATATGTAGAATGCATTGCAATAAATGCTAAAACGATTAATAATGGATAAAAAAAAATTCTGTCGGTATAAGCAATATGACAAATCTACATACTTTCGACATATGACAGCATTCGAATGAAATAAATGCCCCTAATATTTCGGCGTATTCGTTTGATGTTACCTGTTTGTTGATTTTCAACTGTGGATCCAAGATTATGAATAAATTCATTTGTAATTGCACTGATTGGTATGAAACGGTTCCCTGACATCTCATCATACGAGACATTTCATAATTGTAACATTTCATCACCATAACATTTCATCATTGCATAAAGTGCATTTTGCAAACATAAGTACATGTAGGTGTAATTAAGTAATTAACATACTGAGCAAGTTAACCATAATCCTAACCTTAACCCTAACCCAATACATAAATAAATTACAGCTAAATGATGAATTGCTATAGTGATGAAATGTTGCAATGGTGAAATGTCTCGTATGATGAGGTATCTGATCACCGTATGAAACAGTTCTTGGCGTTTCAGTGACATTTAAACATTTGATATTTGTGGATAAAACAGAACAACAATTTCGAGTAAAGATAACTATTATTATATCTTTTATATAGCGCTACTTTCATGCTTTTAGCATGCTCAGAGCGCTTTGGTTCAATCTCATTTGTGGACCAGTGGGGGAGGGGAGGTATCTAGGAGTTGGTTTTCCGTGCTGCCTTTAGGCGCTCAGTTAACGCAACTCTGCCCGAGTCGGGTTGTCGAACCTCGAGCCCCCTTCTAGGTAGTCAAGGCAAGCCAAGTTCCAGCGCATTTAGCCTTTCAACAACTTTAGACTTATCATCTCGAAGTTATACATGATAACATCCATGTATACTGTAGAGGAACGTTTTGTACGATCATATACTTTATGCAGGTTAATATTCTTTGCAATTTTGTATTTTGTAAAGTGTAGTAGTGACTATTCACAGCACATCTATACATGTATATTGTGTATATTTTAAATTAGGTAAAACAATATATTTATATTTGTGTTCTAGTCTTTTAATAACTATAATAAAATCTAAATCAAGCCTAAAGGAGGACGGCGTAAGCGCTATAAAGATCAATTTAGACGCAATTTTGCCCTCACTGGCATAGAGGAAAGTAGCTGGCAGTAGGGTGACCTCTGATTGAGACGTTGGAGAGCTCTCATAAAGCCTGCAGGACGAACGTGTGAGACCCAAAGAAAAGCCATTATTGAAGACAGGCGCAGAAGATGGAAAGAAACTTAAATAGTGGACAACGGCTTTGTCTTCACTAAATGTGGAAAAATATGCAGGTCACAAATGGATTTGCGTAGTCATGTGACTAGATCTAAGTACAGAAAAAGACTTGATGCAGAAGAGGAATTTCTTTGTCATCTTGCAAAGACTGCCCCGAGAACTTCTGTTCTAGTGAAACAAAAAAAAGCTTAACCTACGCATTGGATTTGGCTTGTTTGCACAGACTGTGGCAACCATATTGCAATATTGGTCTCACTATTCCGTTGGTTTCGTCTCCTAGCAGTAGTCTACAATGGACGCGCCTTTTGTGTGCAAATAACAGGAACAGGGCAGCTACAAGACGTCTTGCGTAGACACGATGATGTATTTGTCAAATAATTTTCACAACACCATAGACTCCAAGTTACAGACACACAGAGTTTATGTAAAAAAAACTTTTCAAAGTTTAGTATTCATCTTAGACCATGTGATCTATACGGCAGACAATGTATAGGTCATATGTTTGTGTGGCACGTGGTTAACGAGTGTGTCATGCGGTCAGCACAAAGACCAACCGCCTTTACTTTCCCCAAGTAATGGCAGGTTAGAACTAGAAGGACTCAGGCGCCCTATAGATCCCGAAATTAAAAATCACAATCTTCACCAGGATTTGAACCCGGGACGCCTCGGCATCATTGGTAAAGGCGCAGGAATCAACACAAAGAGTTAATAAGCATCTCTTAAATCTGGATAACGATTTTGTCCCACATTGATGACTGATTAGAAATACTTTAATAACTAATTAGAAATACTTTAATAACTAATTAGAAATACTCTAATATCTTCATTAGATCAAATTCTAGCATTACACACCCGTTCATTAATTCCTATGTTTATTTTGACAGGAACATTCCACCCCAAAAATTTTTTTAACTTCCAATAGATGGTCCTAATTTTAACAATGAACACGACAAACTTAATAGCCCGTTACTTCTAGCAGTTGTTAGGTCTACATTAAGTTGGAGCGGCCCGCTCTCTTTCTCTCTGGAACCGAATATATATATGCAAGGGCAAATGTGTACAAATACTCCTTCTTCACTAGTGCTATTAGAGCATGGAATGGGTTGCCTGAGGTAGCCAGGAAAAAAAGTGACTTGGCAGAATTTAGGTCATTGGTTAATATGCATGACTGAATTCATGACGCCTAGGGCGTAATTGTCTTCCTTTTTTTTGTAGCAATGTCTGTATTATATTAGATAAGATATATGCATGACTGAATGCATGATGCGTAGGGCGTAATCTTCTTTTTTTTTTTGTAGTAACGGTCGTCTGTTTGATATTAGATAAGATATATATATATATATATATATATATATATATATATATATATATATATATATATATATATATATATATATATATATATATAGAGAGAGAGAGAGAGAGAGAGAGAGAGAGAGAGAGAGAGAGAGAGAGAGAGACAGAGACAGAGACAGAGACAGAGAGAGAGAGAGAGAGAGAGAGAGAATTATGGAGAGAAAGAGTTAAATTCCAAAAGTACAAGACAGGGTATCAGAAACAACTAAAATAAATCTAGCCAGGTTTATGATGATTAAAAACTACTAGTTAGGTTGGCTTGTGGAATTATTAATACAGAAATTAAAAATTCATAAAGTGTAAGAGCTTATGACATAACGTAATTAAAATATGATATTTAAAGGAATCACAATTTCTGAATTCAATGCAAAAAAAAGCAAAGATATGACTGTGAGAGGACCACTATGGATAAGAAATGTATTAATAGGATGAAGGATGCAATGAAGGAAGGAGTCATGATTTATTAAGAAGAAGAACACTTCTTAGGGTTTCTTAGGATCAAAGGATTAAGGGTTTCTTAGGATCAAAAGATTAAATTATTATTTGATTTAAGAATAATAAAAAAAAATATAACATGTTGAGATTAAGCAGATTTTTTAAAAAAGGTAAAATAAAAATAAGAAGAAAAAATAAACAAAACAAAACAATGACTTCACCAAAGAGCTTAAGATAATATAAAAATGTGAGTATATCTTAAAGGTAAAATAAAAAGAAGAAGCAAAGTAAATAGAACAAAACAATTTATACAGAGACACTAATCTATAATCAGTTGAACTTTGCAAATAGCTAAATGTAATAAGCAAACAAAAAAAAACAAAAAAAAACTTTGGGTATAATTTTAGAAATAAAGTGCGTTTTTATTTATATTTCCAATTTCAAAATGTGGCTTCACATTTTGTGTATAGTGTGCTGCTAACAATGTACATGGGCTCAATGTAAAATAATGTAAACATGTAGCAGTTATTATGCATCTAATTGAATGAGATTCTTCATGTTAGTATTTACAAAATCGTTTAAAATGATGACAGCTCAAGTTTCAAGTCTAAGATGAATAATGCTGGTAAGTAATATGACTCAAACAGAAACATGTGTCCCTATTTTTTAATTTTTAATTTTAAATAATTAATTATTCTTTTTTAAAAATCTGATTAGAAATTCATGAGCCAAATGTTTTTTTTAAATTGATGAATTCCAAGAATTATATACAAAAAAATTAATGCAAAGAAACTATTTGACTCAAGCTGCAACCGAAAAAAAAAAAAGTTTAATTTCTACTATAAATTTTTAAGAAGAAAATTTTGTTTTCGTTTCCCAATTTCAATCCAATCTGAATACTATTTGTATACATCTTCCCATTCATTGTCATGGTTTTGAAACAACTCTACAAAATGCTAAATCATTTCTAGGTGCTTTCATTTTTTATTTGCTTTATGGACCATTTTGATTTGGGAAAAAAAATTCAGTTTTGGAATGTACATGATGGTGAACCTGGCACAAGTTTTAATGCTGATTGCTTTGTAAAATAAAAATATGGAATAGTTATCTTTCTAGCAGACTGATGAAATGTAAAGAATATCACAATTTAAGAATTATGAATTAAAGCATTCACAAAAAAAAAAGATTATATTAGCTGAGGCCAATCACTAATATGCATTTCGAAAATGAGAAAAAAACACACAAATTTGAAGGTAGCAAACTAACATAATACTAACTCATCATCTTTCCTTTGAGTTCCTCATGGAACATAGACCTCACTTAAAACACGCCACTCTCCATGGTCTCTTGCTAGTTTTTTAATGGCTTTCCTGCCCTCTCGGCTGCATCTAGTATACTGCGTCTCCATGTTCTTTTTTATCTTCCTCTACGTCTTGTTCCCTGGGGGGTTCCACACTAAGGCCTGTCTAGCTCTGTTGTTGGTATCTTTTCTAAAGGTGTAATCAGTCAATCCTCACTTCCTCTCTAAGATCTGCACTACATATTTTTCTGCCCACTCATCTCCCACAGTTTGGTGTTGTCTACTTTGTCGTACCAAAGTGTATAATTAGGATATTTCTCAGACATCTGTTAATGAAGGTATGTACTTTTTTTGTTGTTGCTTCAGTTGTTCTCCATTTTTCAGAACCATGACATTGGAGTTAAAGATTCTTATTTAAGTCTTTTTTGAGATGAGAGGAGATTTCCAGGTTGGTTTTAGGTGTGTAAATGTCTGACGCGCTAGATTTATACGACGTTTAATGTCTTCATCTGTTCCACCTGATACATTGACTACACTCCCAAGGTATAGAAAATTATCTACTTGATCTAACATAGTACTAACTTATTATTTGAATCAAATGCAATTTATAAATAAAGAACTTTTTCTTATCAGTAATTTTTACACTTCAAAAAATAATCTTGTTTTCTTGTGATATACTTTGTTGTGTGACAGGTTCACAAAACAAGTGTCATGTTTTTAGCTTTATATAAATAGATTTAATAGGCTGACAGAACAAAAAAAATTGCTAAAAAATGCTAAAATTTATATAAATAAGTAACTTATATTAATGACAACATTCAAGAAAAAAATCTGAAAAACATGAAGGAATATTTTTTCTTAGAATTTTCTTTGCACTGCAAAGGTCAAGGGTTCAAGACAAGGCATGGTAGATAACTAAAAAAAAGATTCTAGATTTTAAAAATGTAATGTTCCTTAAGTCCAAGGGTACATGAAAAAATATTATTACAATAATATAATAATAATATAATAATATTTAGAAGAAGCATGGCCTCTGAAAACAATTAAAGAAAGTCAAGATAGGACTGCAAGTGAGCCACTATGGATAAGAAATGTTCAGGTCTAAAAAAAGCATGCAATGAATGAAATAGTCAAAATTTAATCCGAGGGATTTTTAGAATCAAAAGATTAAATTTGTTATGATTTAAGAATTGTTAAATAAAAAATATAACTTGTAAAAATAAAGCAGAATTTTTTTTTAAAGATGTAAGGTAAAACAAAAATAACAAGCATAGTAAACAAAACAAAAAATGACTTCGCCAAAGAGCTCAAGAGAATGTAAAAATGTGAGTACAGCTTAAAGGTAAAGTAGAAAAAAGAAGCGAAGTAAATAGAACAACACAGTTTATACAAAGAGCTCAAAATGTGAGCTGTATTTTGAATAAGGGTAAAGCACTTGATATTTCTAGTTCCTGCAGCACCTCAAGAGTAGGAAGGAAACAAATTTAACCAGATTAAAGCTGACAAAACCAGATAGTGAAAAAAAAAAAGAAGAAAATGTATTAAAAATATGGAATGGAATCTTAAAGAGTTACTTCAGCATGCTGACACAAAAGGCAAAAAGAAGATCAAGAGGAATGCAACAACACTGAAGCATATACAGTTCAAATACAAAAGATATAAAATAGAAAGTAGATAAATAAAATGTCTACATTAACAATATATTTTCAAGAATTTTGTTTTCATATTAAAATGTATAATATTTTAAATTCTTAATCTAAACATTTTCATTAAATAAATTTAAAAAATTGAAGTACGATACAAATGAATAATTATTAATCCAAGATTTTTCAATAATTAACCAAACCAAACAATTATAATTTTTTTTAACAAATATATTTTGGACAATAAAAACAATAATTATGAATACCAAGTAATTAGAATTGAGTGCAGCATACAGACAGAATGTATAATTGTACAACATAAAACTGTATGAGCTTAAATACTTTGTGATGGGTCAGGCTGCAGTAGGACACAAACAAATCTTCAAAATATCTGTACAGACAGGTACTTCTGCATCATGTACACACAAAAAAGTATAGACTAGTACTTCTGCATCATCATGTATCAACATAAAATAAACTGATGAGACTGATACTCCTGAATTACCAATCAACATGAGACTAATACTCCTGCATTACCAATCAACATAGACTGGTAATTCTGCATCAACTATAATCTTTATTCGTGAGAACACATTGGCACTAAAAACTATATTGAAACAACCTTGTACATGACACCAATTCCATCTAGCAGGGAAGGGAAGAAAGTCAAAACTTATTGCAAGAAAAAATGTTTGAAGTAAATCTAGCGTGAACTTGATAATGGGAAATTACAAATACTTGAAAGAATTAAATTTTGCGTTGCCAGCTGCAAACAACAAACTTTGAAAAAAAAGTCAGACATTAAGTTTGAAAGAAATCAAACAGCTGCCTGCTCATTCTAAGTAAACAGATGACTTATGTGTGTTGATATCTATGCCAATTGAAAGTGGAAACAAAGTTGACTTATCTCTCTCAAAAGACAGGCATTCAATTATCATATAAATAGTACAATAAAAAATATTTTATTATAAAAAAAAAAATTTTCTCTGTAGACATATCTCCTTATGATATCCCACCATTACAGGGTTTATTGCCTATTCAATTAAAATAGTCTCAAACAATTTATTCTGAACAATTAATCATTGTTATTATATTTCTAAAAAAAAAATTTTCACGATATTTAATCATTTTAAAAAATCACGTAAGCATTTGTGCCCTCTAGTGTAATGACACCTTTAAATTTATTTTTTTTTAAATTCATTTTATCTGGTGTTTCTGCAAATTCACTAACACAAGAACTTTTTTTTTTAATTAAGAGAGTCATAGCTAGGTTCTCCCAGGCTGAGGCTGTGCTTGTGGCTTGATGTTGTTTCTCTTCATATAAGATAGCAACTGCTCTGGTATCTCCTCTAGCACCTCTTTGGCTAGTCTAGCATGAACAGATGCTATATCTTCACCATTGCTTCCCATAAAGTCACGAAAAGGGACAAACTGAGGAGATATGAGAAAATACAGAAAAAATATTTTCTTCAACACAACATAAAGGATGCAACATATGTATAAAAACATACATGAAATTCTTTAATCTTGTGATCTATGAGGCAAATGATGCAAAGGTCTTTCTGTTTCTGTCACCCACTGTTAACAAGGTTGTGTCATGTGACCAGTGCAATGACCAACCAGCATTACATTACCTCAACTAATATCAGCCACTCATTAGAGTTGGGTGGACTCAGGGGTGCCCATAAAATACTGAAATCCAAAATCTTAGTCTTCACTGGGATTCAAACCAGAGAATCCTCAGTAACTTAACTTTAAATTGTGGTATTTGTTATTTATTTATACAAATTTTACTTAAGTATACCTGCACTATGTCTCTTTCTGCAAACTTTCCTCTGGAAGATAACCTCACATCATCACCATCCAATACTTCCATAGCTAGACAAAAAACAAACACATTAAAGATAATTTGAAAAAAAAACAACTGATAGCATGAGAAAATATTTTGAAAAATAAAAATAATTGACTCAAAGACACATTAGACATTAGACATTTTCTTCATTTCAAAGCAATAAAAAGGAAACCACTTTATATGTCAGTAAGGATAGGAAGTCTACAAAATAATAATGAGTCGATAAATTAAAGAAGGAGCATGAACTATTTTAAAACAGGTGAAAAAAATTGCTAAAGGCATTGTCTTCAACTCTGAAGATTAAGGATGAGCGCAGCATTTCATGTAACTATGCAGAACCCATTTGTCACCTATTTTGCAACATCTGATGCAAAGATCATTTTTTCTTTTCATTGTCTGCACCTGCCAGGGTTTTTATTAGGGACTCAAATGTAAGTACTGCAATATTCATTAGACCACTTCAACAGTCTCTTTCTGAGTCGAGTTGCTGCCAGTGGCTTTTTTCTATGCCAGTGAAGGCAGTGGTGCATGGTGCACTTTCAGTGTGGAGGGGGCATTTCTGTTAAACTGTCCTCCTTCAAGGTTGCCAGAAAAAGATCAATTTTGGCATTTGATCACCCTATGGGGTTAGGTGTACAACCCAGCACAAAAGAAAAATAGAAATACATCTACACTGTCCATATTGGCTTCCAGCAAAAGATGTTTTTTGTAAGGTAGTCTAGCCAGCCTTGTTCCCATTATGGAGCACAGGCACCTTTCATAGAAGCATTTGAGAAGCCTTATATACTTGGGTATAGAGCACCCAGATCTCAGAATCACTGCTTTATAGACAATGATTTTTGTTGGCAGGCAGAGAGAGACCTATTCCAAGAGTGATGAGAATCACTGCTTTAAAAAAAATGAATTTTGTTGGAAAGGCGGAGAGACCTGGTCTACCACAATAAAGGGGTGGCCATTCACATTGATTTTTGGAGCTGAGTAATTAATTTGTGCTGGAAGACTTCTAAAACATGACTTCCATTTTCATGAAATTCATAGACCAAATGAGGCAGCAGCAGCAGCAAATTAGCTAACAAGTTGAAGGTCCTGCCTGGTGTGTACAAGAAAGGTTCAATTATCAGCACAAAGAAACTCTGAAACTATTCTCTCTTTAATTTAAGTCATTAAAAAACCAACTAGATTAAAGAACACATTAGATTTCCTCTTAACCAACAGACCTGGATTAGTAGTAGATTATAATATTATCCCTGGTCTATCAGACCATGATATCATCAAAATACACAGTCAGATAAAAGCAGTAGCCAATACAAAACCCAAAATAAAAATCTTACTCTGGAATGAATGCAACCTAACACACCTTTAATCTTTAAACTGGAACAGACACAAAATAGAGCAGTGAGATTTATAACAAACGAATATTCACATTTGACCTTTAGTAAAATCACTAAATTTAGAAAGCCTTCAGGAGAGAAGACTCAAAAGTAAAGTAGCAATTATATATAAAACACTGAACCATAATCTTCAAATACAAAAACAAAATTTAATAAAATACTCTGAACGACACAAAAATAAAGGCACATTCCTCGTTCCATATGCTAGGACAAATTAGTACAAAAGCTTCTTCTTCCCTAGTGCTATTAGAGCATGGAATGGGCTGCCTGAGCTAGCCAGGAAAACCAGTGACTTGGCAGAAATTAGGTCATTGGTTAATATGCATGAATAAATGCATGACGCGTAGGACATAATCATCTTCTTTTTTGAAGTAATGTCTGTATTATATAAGATAAGAAGATAAGATAAGTATGGCAAAGTAGATGCTGTAAGTTTGAAATAATTGTTGTTGGCCTGCTTCTGTCGCTGAAGAACTATAACTAGTACAATGTTTGACCATGCTCACATCTGCAGTACTTTAAGTTTCAACATCTCTGCCTGGTTGGACAATCTGAACATTTAACATCCCAAAGGAAATATAAGACACTGATCACAAAAACAAATAGACACAAGAACTCTTTTGTTCCTTTGGCAATAAAATCATTGAACAAAATGTAACTTACTTTGTAAATTTCACATGTAATGTCTGTTTAAGAAAAACTGGGGTAAAGATGTATATTTTGTGTGCTATTATTGTCCGCTCTAATATAGTGTTGTTATGTATAATGCACAATTGTAAAACAATTTCCTCATGGAAGATTATTATTTTTATTAATCCCAAACTTCTTACCTTGAAAATCAGCATCCCCAACACCAACAATAATAATTGACATTGGGAGAATAGATGCCTGTTAACAAACAAAAAAATAAAAACATTATAGAAGATGGAAACTTTATAACAGATTTTAAAAATATTCAAAAGTAAATTTAGAACCGAAAAAAAAATGCTAATTACATTTTAAATAAACAACAAACATTGTACCCCTTAAAAAAATTATTTAATGAGTTATTTAAAGTTAATTATTTAAACTTAATTATTCTAACTAAGGATGAAACTTTTCTCTAAGTCAAACAGAAAAAAAAAGTGGATTTAAAAAGCAGTGCTTGAGCATAAGTGTATGAGATCAGTAGAATAGCTTTATATGGTGCTCCTACAGAGATGCCTACATGAACAAAATGTATATTCTCTTTGGTTAAAGTGATTAGTTCAGTTAAGTATTTTAGTGTCTGTTGTATGCTTTTTCTAATTATACAATAATCAGTCTCTTAAAGATTACCAAATGTGTACCGGTACCATACATTAGTTGGGGAAAGTAAAGCCAGTTGGTCATTGTATTGTCCACAGAAAAAGATGACCTTTACATCATCTGCCCTATGGATCATAAGGCCTGAAAGGGGTACTTTTTTTGAAGAGCAGAATCATTGAATAGTATACAATAATGCCACTTAAATTTCAAGTCTGTTATCTTTATGAACGAATTAACCTTTATTGATAAATGTTTTATTGGTATAAATAACTTGTGAATTAACAATATAATGTTTTCAAGCTTATTTCTTTAGTATACTTATTAAGCACTAAATAAATAAACTTATATATGAATTTTAACAATGTAAAAAAAACACAAGCTATTTATGATGACACCTAAAATAACTAAATAGGCTACAATAGCTATCCCTAAATCTCATAGAATCTAAATTAATAAAAATGGTGAACAAGGAAGAAGGTTCTAATAAAAGAAAATATGTGTTAACTTCTTTGCTACTTGGCCCTAACCCTAGATTTCATTGTAGAGAAAATAATAAGTAAGATAAGTTATAGGGGAATTTTTTTCTACCACTCTTACCTAAGTGATTAGGAATATCTCACTATTTATGGACCATCTAACCCTAGCTGCAGTAATGTACTGACATAGAAGGAAAGAAAGATTTAAATGTTTCAAGAACAAAAAATATGTATTTGCATTGTTAATTACAAATCCATATTTGAGTATTAATGAAAAAAAAGCAAGATTATTACCAATTTTTTTATTTAATTGTTTAATTAACTACAACAAGAATGATTTAAAACATTCTTTTCAAGAAAACATTCAATACATCTTTGCCAATGTGATTCTAGAGTCTATCAGTTTTTTTTACATCAGAATGGTCATATTTCTCCTGAATGATGTGCTACATATTTTGTGTAATATATATTTCTATGTATAATTAAATTACCAATTTTGAATTTTATCTTTACGACTTATATTTATTTTTTATAGCCCTTTCACCATATACACCCAGTATACTTATGTGGCAATTTGAAAAGCATGGCCAAAAAAAAATTGTGCCTAGACAACTAAAATGTTTGAAATCATTCTGATATATTTGTATGTGTCTAAATTCAAATGACAATAATAATGTGAAAAAAAAGTTTCCTACAGTGGAAAAATTAGTGAATTGTTTAGCTTTACATGTTAGAGTAGACAAAAAAAAAAAAACTATTGTCCAATGATCTTAGGCGACCCTGGCAAATCGCCATTCAACAACCCATATATTGAAAACCCCTGTTATAGAAGGATCTTAGGTATCACCTACAAAGACGGCATCACAAATGAAGAAATTTGAAACAGGATCACAATTGCAATTGAGTCCACATAGACCTGACCACAGTCAGAAATGCAAACTCAACTTTTATGGTCATATCATGAGGTCTTCAGTGCTCTAAAAGACCTTCCTGAAAGGAACAGTACCATGTAAAAGAAAGGGCAGGAAGAGAAAGTGATGGGAAGACAACATCCAAGAATGGTCAGGTCTATCATTGGAAGAGATTCTAGCCCATGTGAAAGACAGGTATGGATAAAGATGGTCAACAGATCAGGTGTGGTGCCCCAACAGTCCCACAGACTAAGGGATAGGCAAAGGTGGAGCTAGATGGAAAGTCAGAATATAATAATAATGAAAATCTTTATTACAGTATAGTATTAGTCATTTGCTTCAAAAAATTATTGAATTGTGTTTCCATAGTCATCTTTGTAAACCTCATCATGTTTGAGATTGATATACACAATGGTGTCTTGCATCTTAATACTGTTACGATCCTCTCTCCTACTATCCAGGCTCTCTTCAAACTGCACCACAGGATACAACGAACTTAAAGAACCTCACAACTCATCAGGGCTCCAAAGTAACAGTAACATTTTTATTTCAAATACATTACAAATACTGTACAGTTGGCAACAACATCACACTAACTGTCCAAAACCTAGCCTTGCTCCGCCTGACTTCACACACCGTCTGTCTCTAACTTCGCCTCGTCTGGTCACATTGCGAGGTAACGTGAAGTCAAGTGATTCTGACACCCTCGCTCTTATATAGTGTCTCTACTGGCCTTCTAGAATTGGATGGAATGTTCTTGACCCCTCAGAATGATCACAATCGCTGTGACTTGCGTGCGTAATATTTACACACAGGTCGTTGCCGAACTGGCGTGTACTGTCACTGGTCACAGTTGATCGCTCTTCCTGCGCTGGACTGTGGCAATTTGGGTATGCTGAAAACACACAGCACTACCCCCATCGGTGTCACCACCAGGTTTACATCTTAATAGTTTTTAATTTTTAAAGGATGAAAAGCTGCAATGGCTAGAACTCCTTGTACATTATAAACTCCAAACATATTAAAATTGCTAGCTATTGAATACAGAAATTTCTTTAAAAATATTAAGTATGTTGTTAAATATAAACTGTTTCATTTGTGATGTCCCAACTTGATGACTGTTGAAATGACTTAAGTAATCTACACTATAGGGGTGTCAAGGGGCATTATCAATTGTATAACATGGCTTTGGTAATCTAAAGAATATTTATTTAATAACTAAATTTTATTTTGCAATAGTTAGGGCATTCTGTTTCTTTGTCAAATTAAAAGCAATTGTTAGAACATTCCAATTCTTTGACACATTAAAAGCAATTGTTAGTAGATTCTATTTCTTAGTCATATCAAAAACATGCAGGATTTTAAAACTCAATTATAATACATTTTTCAACAATTTTTTTTTACACAATCATACATTTTTTGGTAAAAACTAATGAGAAAGAAAGATTAGAGTTTGAAGCTTCCTGTTTTAAAGTATTATCTTTTAAATCCAAATATCAATCAACAAAGAAGCCTTTTTTTTATTTGAGTGCTAGTTGTTGGAAGTTTTCTTAATGAAAACAGATTTTGAAATGTCGTATGATTTACAGTCAGTATTTAATTTGGTTTTAATAGTTATTCATCATGTAATATCTGCAAGATATTTTTAACCCTAACATTAAAATCATTTTTTTATTTAAAATTTAAATAAACAAACGGAAATCTGTTTTCTATTACATCTGAGCCAAGCCAATAGTATTTTATACAGTACTCTCACTGGACAAGGGTTTTCCTTCATCTCCGGTGAAACTGACTTGATTTAAAGAAAAATAAAACAAAGCAAAAAACAATGTTAGTAGCAATTTTTTTAAACTATACATTTTTGTTGATTTATGTTTTTCCATTTAACGTTTTTGTATACAAATCTTAATAGACTTACTCAAAATGTTTTTTTATGAAATGACCAGCATTATAATTAATTCTAAGAAATTGTGTTTAAATCTGCATTATATATTAATGTGCTGACTAAACAACTAAGGTCTGTTACAATAAAATTATCTTTTTCTTTCAATAATTAGGGTAATACTTTCCATTCTACCACAACCATAATTTTTTAAATATAAATTCACTAGTCGACCGGCGGTGTAGCATACGCCACTATTTTGCTGGGCCAGCCTTAGGCCACTGCAACCTATGGGACCGCAGTGGGCCCTGCACTCTCACCGCACTTTCATAGCACCCACACTTTCATAGAACCCGCGCTAATTTAAGGTGTATAAATTATTAAATTAAACCATTTTATAAGTTAAAACAGATTTCCCGCATCCTCCTGTCGATTTACCAGGAGCTCCTGGAAATCTCCAGAAATTACAAAATACACAAAATAGTCCTTAAAATATACGGAAATATGTAGACAAAAATTGTCATTTTCGGATGTCATTCAATTTGGAAAACACCAATCCTACGTGCGATATACTGTGTGACTTTGCCACACGCAAGGCTCGTAAAGTAATTCTGTACATAGTAAAGAATGAATAAAATGCATAGAAGAATTTATATTCTAATACAAACTCTTAAATTTCACTTATTATCCTCTTCCCTACCCAAACTTGGCTCCGCGAAATCCGTTTCACATGGGGCCCCACAATGGTTAAGTCCGGCCATGCTATTTAGTGACCTGTAAATATACATAGTAGATTACTTGTTCTCTTTCCATGACTTCTTGGTCACAATGGTTAAGTCCGGCGCTGCTATTTAGTGTTAGTAAAATGTTTTACCTTTCGAATATTCCTTCAGAGTTGAAGATAGTTTACTTCCTAGTCCAAACCTCCCGCACGACGAAGGGGGATGGGAGCGGGCAGGGTTTGACAGTCCAGCGCACAACCATCCGAACGATGTGTGGATACCCACTTGTTCTCCCCCCTCTTGTTTTTAGTGGGGTTACTATCCGCAGAAATAAGAGAGTGATCTTTCCTTTACTTCTTGCTCATCCAAACTGTTGAGGGAAGAAGAGAATTATATATATAGATTGATAATAAATTAGTACTTACATTGACTATAGCTTCGGTGGTCTGTGGCATGTCAGTGATTATGCCATCAGTAATTATCAACAGGATGAAATAATCCTGACCATTTCTGGCACCTGCTGCAAACCTTAAAAAGATAATATTAATGATGATTAGACTACATACATTAAATGACGCTGTGTAATATTTACATTGATCAGACTAAATCTTATCTTATATAATACAGACGTTACTTCAAAAAAGAAGATGATTATAACCTATGCGTCATGCATCTCGTCATGCATGTTAAACAATGACTGCTCAGGCAGCCTCATTCCATGCTCTAATAGCATTAGGGAAGAAGGAGCATTTTTACAAATTTGTACTAGCATATTGAATGAGGAATGTGTTTTTATCTTTGTGCCTTTCTGAGTATTTTATCAGATTTTGTTTTTGTATTTGAAGATTATGGTTCAGTGTTTCATGTATAATTGCTACTTTACTTTTGAGTCTTCTCTCCTGATGGCTTTCTAAATTCAGTGGTTAACAACATATTGGCAACTTCAAGTGGAATGGAGATGTCTTCTGGGGGGACACCGTAAGAGATGACCTATAACACTGTTTAGTATTTCATAGTCATTTTCAATTTTTTAATTTGGGTTTCAGATTCAGGAAAGGTTTAGAAACCATTTAACAAAAATAGAAACCACTAAACCAAACTAGAAACACTGAGATCAAATTAAATGACATTGATTGCATTAGGATGTCAAATCAACATTTTATTATTCAGTACCTGGCAACATGATTGATGCATGGTGCAAAATTAGTTGGACCATACAACTGTACAGAATAGAGAGTTCTATGGTAGGCCTCTAGTACTCCTGCAACTCCTGAGCAATAAGGATTCTGAGGATTGCCATTCTGTCAAAGACAAGTACAGAGTCTGTTAATATATTTCTATATTTTATCATGTTCAGAGGGTTCATGTATGAAGCTTACAAAGTCAAAAGCTTACAAGGCTTATATGTGACCAGCAGAATGATAAACTGAATTCCCTGGGCGGCACATGTCAAGTGCACATTACAACTAGATTGATTCATAGATCTCCTCAGCGAATGAATAAACTATACACCAGGATTCATACTCAAGACTTTTACTTTAGTAGTCAGCACTGTATAGTTCAGCCAACACATTTCATATTACTAAATCTGTCATAATTCTATTGGAACAAAAAAGAATGTTTCAATGCTGCTCCAGTAAAAAATTTGAAATTCAATTTATATGTTGGTTGCAATTTAAATTATGCAATATCATGTTTTATTAAATATTCTGGACAAAAATTAATTCTAATGATAATATTTTTAAATATTACCTATCATTTGTTTTTGAACACATTTAGTCTTTATAAGACTCTGGTCTAAATTAGATATATATGTATAAGTCCACAAAAGGTTTAGGTGATTTTTAGTTCTGATATTGCCCCAATTTATTCCCATAAAAAAACGAATATTATGTAATTCTGTTGTGTATAAGATGTATTGCTGATAATTAGGAGTACTCTATGATATTTCAACTGCGAGTAACAACAAGTGTTTATGTATAAAAAAAAAAAGAGCTGAATATCAAAGTTATTTGTAAATGAATAGATGTTGCTACTAGGTCTAGCACATACTGAGCCTTGTCTCTCATCAATTACATTACTAGTCTCTAGGCGTCCTCCTAATGTAGTGGTAAATGAATAAAAAATTAAATCTTTTATAGCATAAATAAAAATTGTAGCAAAGCTGCAGTTTAAAGTTTTAAAAGTAACATGTTAATTTATCTTCAAATGTGACTTCTTAATGTGAGCAGGCTATAGAAATCCAGGTTGAGTGAATGCAACCAAAAAAAATTCAGGCTTGTACACATTTATTTTCTAGTATTTTTTAAACACAGGCTCACTAGCTATTTGGACTCACCAATGCAAATTCATGTGAGATAATGCCATCTGGTGGTAATCTTGCACCAAAGCCTAATGCTGGAAACATCTTAGCACTGAAATAAGACAAGTAAAATAAATCAAACTTTGCTGACATGTACATACATCAAACATTGCAAAATTACACTGTGTAAACAAAGCTAATATGTTTGTTAGTTTGTGATATTTTCTATTCTAATCAATAGTATAGATTCACAAACACACAAAATGGCTCCCTGTTTGTGTGGTATGCACTACGGACTGTATTCTTGATGGTCCCAAGTTCAAATCCTGCTGTCGTGATCCTCCACCCTCCAAGGGAGCTTTGTGATAGGATGCAATAATTTTCAAGCTTGAATGGATATCTGACACATATAAAGCAAACATTTTTTTTATTTTCACAAGATAACTATGGTACCTACCTGTCATAGTCCTGAATAATGTTCCCAACTGCTTGTATGGCTGTGGCGTATGGATTAGGTCTGAATGGATTCATGTAATGAAGAGATGTAGGAGACTTAGGATCTCCATTAGAAGCAGTAAAGTCCACAGCAAATGTGCAATGAATTTTGGTACTACAGCAAACAGAAATATAAAAACAGAGTGCTGTCAGTACATTGAACTATCATTAGATCATTTCTAAAACTTTGTTGGCAATTAATACTTTGAAATTGTATTACTTTTAAAGAGAAACTCAAAGATTTCAAACTTTGGGCCAGCTGTTTTTGCTGCTGTACACACAGGTAATAGGTTTTCTCACTAATAAATGGCTGACCTTAACTTTGTTCAGTGTGAAACCTGGGATTTTTTAATTTTGGGATTTTTGGGTGCCTCTTAGTCCATCCAGCTCTGAAAGGTACCTGACATTAGTTGGGGAAAAGTGAAGGCGATTGGTCATTGTGCTAGCCACTTTCACTCTCGTTAACCGTAGGTCACAGAAACAGATGACCTATACGTCATATGCCCTATAAATCACAAGGTCTGAAACAGGGAAACTTTACTTGCAATTTATTTGGTAAAAATATCATACTACACTTAGTTTTAAATATTTCTTTAGAGGCTCCCTTTATTTACAACTAAAATCTCTCTTAATAAAACAATGTTATAAAAAACAATGTTTTTGTTCTCTGTAACAAGCTAGCTAGTGGTTTGGTTTTATGTAACATGATAGCCTAAGTGGTTTTGGTTCTCTGTAACAAGCTAGCCTAAGTTGTTTTGGGTCTCTGTAACAAGCTAGCCTAAGTGTTTAGGGTCTCTGTAACAAGCTAGCCTAAGTTGTTTTGGGTCTGCAACATGCTAGCCTAAGTTTTAGAATGAAAATTTTGTACAGTACTTACCCTCTTGTAATGTAGTCTAAAAAAGTGTGAATCTGTTCAATTTTGAAGTACAACAACTTTATCTGTAACATTTCAAATAAACATGAGCAATCTATTGATATATATATATATATATATATATATATATATATATATATATATATATATATATATATATATATATATATATATATATAAGAATATATATAGATACACCTGAAGGAGAAACTGAGTTATTTAAAATATAATTCTGCTTGAATTAAAAGTCAAATTTATTAATAAATCTTTTTTTTTTAAATTCCCCCCTTTCAGACCTTGCGATCTAAAGGGTGTCATGTGGCCAACTAAAGATCCCAAAATTAAAAATCTCAGTCTTAAACAGGATTTGAACCCCTGATTCGGAAGCCAAGAAATACATCAAACCTGAATGTTAAAATTGTTTTCATTGTAAGTTCTTAAATATTTTTTTTTAACATATTTATTGTGTAGATTATTTTATATTTTTTCTCATATTTGTATTTTTTTTATAAACCATAATTAGAAAAATTTTTTTTAGTGTTTTACTTATCAAGAATGTACCTTGAGATAATCTCTAAGTACAAAAATGAATGAAGTTTATTACCAATCCTGAATTTCGATAGCTCTTTCCCTTTTTTGCTTTCTTCTTAGCATTTATGCACTGAAATATGGAGCAAACAATTGAACAAATATTCAAACCTACAACCTTTTATGTATATTAATTTAAAATCACAACAATCAAATTGGGTCATAAAAATACAACTGTAACCAAAATTAATTTTCTTTCACTGATTCATTAAATACAAGGTAGTCACTAAAAAAGCAGAAAATTTGTCAAACACCTATTCATTTTCACACAGAATAACTTTAAGAAAGTTTTTTTAAAGGTATATGTTAATATTATACTCATTGATGCTCAAAATGCCGTCCATACACTTCAGAAGAGCATCTTAACCTAGAAATCCTAGCTCATGTAAAATTGTATTCAAAATTTTATTTATGATCTCATCTGACCCTCAAATTTTCTGCTTTTTTTAGCCGCCATACTATAAAATACATACAATTACAAAATGAAGACTAAGTCTTTATTAGGTAAAGGCTTGGCTGAATTTCAACTATAGCTACTTCCACAGATTAAAAGTATATACTTTTCCAACAAAATTAGTAGCTATCCTTATTCCCTGTTACTGATTGCATGTGCATTGGAGAGTAGGATAGTGAAAATGTTAGGGGGAAAAAATCATAGTTCTCCAAATCAAATTTGTTACCCTTGTCAGGCTAGTGTTTGAGCTAAACCTAAAAGCAACACCATGTCAGGCTAGTGTTTAAGCTAAACCCTAATGCAAACATTTCTTATCATGGTGTCAACAATGGTGCAGATGGTATTTATGCTCAGCAGCCTAGGCAGAAACTTAACTGCATCTTACATTTTAACCTATACCAGTCAACAGGTGGACTAGACAGGCAGTTCTTATTAGAATAGAATCATTTCAACCAACTTTTACATCCAATGGCTTAAGAGCGTGAGACACAAGGATAACCAAGATTTGCTCCATATTGCCAACCTCTGTTTATAACTGTGCCCCCAAAAAAAAGAACACTTACTTCAAATACTGTACTATCTCCAGGGCCTTTACTCAGTTCTCGGAGAGTTGTTGTGAATGACCCAATGAAATCATGACTGAAAATATAGAACAATATTTCTGTAGTACACATTTGCAATAAGATGAATACAAATGTATTGGTAAAACAGAGACAAATGATTGGTCTGTTCAAGAAGAGAGAAACATTATATAATCTCCCTATCGTTTTCATTTGCTACATGTAATATTAGGTGTTGATAACTATACTAAAGGACTCTTGATACATTCTTTACATAAGGCATGATCTTTTTCTGACACTATCATTAACTGCTTGATAAATGTTTTCATCTGTTCAGAACTCACCTGGTAGAAACATGGGGCAACTACTCACTTTGCCCAAGAAAGCAAATTAGCAGAGAAAAAAAAACTTTTTCATAAATTTTGTTGCCAACCTTCTGACCTGGTGACCCCAGATTTCATTTTATGACGACATTTGAAACAGCTTGTGTAAATGAATTAGCCATTAAGGACAATACTCATCATAAAATTAGAATTATAAACAGAGTCCTTTTATAAGCACATATGGAGAGTGCCATAGAAGAGACCACAGTTAAGGAGAAAAAAAATGTCATCTTTTATGTTTAGGTAAAAAAAATAAAAATCACAAGACTTTAAAAAAAAAACTTAAAATAACTACAAATGAAACATAGCATTTTTAAATGGCAATGCTATTTTTAATCTATTGCTTTTTTTAGTTCTTACAGGCAATATTTATTTTACAAAAAGGTTTATATAATTCATCTATTGATTTTATTTAATTCCTAAAGCCTGCTGTTGTTTTTTTTTCCCACTATGATAACAAGACAGAAAAAGTTTATGCTGAATGACATCACAGCACTGAAATCAATATAGTAAGTGGTAAGGAAAGATTATATGACATGTTAGAACCAAATCTGCAGTTATAACACTTGGTTACTCATGAACCAAAGGTCCTCTTAAGACTGAGTTACATAAAAAATGCCTAAACAAGTATAAAAAAACAAAAAGCCATCGCCTTACCCTCCATCAGCATCCCAATCATGGCATTCAAATTTGATTGTTCTGTAGATACAGTGATGAAAATTAATTTTAAATAATATAACCAAATTGAGAATACCTTTTGTGATTAGTAGCAAAAATTCAGAAAACTACAGAAAACTTAGCATAGAAGGTGTTAAGGTATATCATCAGAATATATTTAGTTAGGCTTCTTTTTCATTTCAAGAGCCTAATAAGGCTGTCATGTGCCACAAAAACATAAATCAAGAAGTGTACTAACCTGTCATAGTCACCATTACATATATCTCTCACAGGTATAGAGAAAGATTTCCATGTTGGGTTGAGAGTCTTTTTTATCACTTCAGTTCGATGCACAAGTGTAAAACTTAGGGGAAAAAAAAATGTCTTTTTAAAATGATTTATGGTACACAAACTGTTAGTTCTTTGAAATATATTAAATTTATTTTCAAGAGTTAAAAAACAAAAGGATGATACAATAGTATCCATTTATTTGTAATACTACAACATCCTTTAGTTTTGAATTTTATAGATTTCTTCAAACAGATTTGCAATTCAAAGGCACCTCTACCTCTTTAAAACGAATGTATTACAAAAAAGATATGTTTATTCTAACACTTGTCTCACAAAAGGTAATATATTTAATGTATTTGAACTGTTGTCTCTAAAGGTAAATAACATATTTTCAGCTAAATTACTGATTTTTTAAAAATTCTATAAGTATTGAATACAAACAGATGCATTGGAAAGAAAAAAGACCAATGAAAGAGGCCATTGTTTAAATTGGCAAGCAATTTTATTTTTGTATTTAGTAGAGGACACATTCTATACCACAGTTCTTGTTACCTTCCATCTTCATGAGCTCGACTTAGGCTTAAAAATGGATCTGACTTTCCGAAAAAATCTTTCTTATCCAACTTCTGTCCACAAAACTGTAGGGTCACTTGTTCCTATTGTAAAAATTATTGAATGAGATAAAATACAATGAAATTTTTAAAATTGTAAATTAAAAACTGTAACTGTTCAAATAAATTGTTTAAGAAAATAAAATACCACAAGTAAAATGGAACTAAATATACATGTTGGAAAACATATTCAAAATTACAAAAAAAATATACAGGTAAATATTTGAGATCTACATTTTCTTAAATTTTTTGTCAACTACTTTACAATTCTGAATAGTATCAAGCTTACAAAATACATAACAGAAGTATTAAATCATCTTTAGTTAAAATGGTATGCTATTATTTCTTCCCCACCCCAATGATGCCTAGTACTGTTTTGAGAGGATTGAGAATAAATAAACATATCAGGCTATATTTTTTCATGGACTGATCAGCTCAAAGCAAGTAATGCCATGTTTATTTGTTTGTTTTACATGTTTCAGATGTTCCTTAAGATTTGAAGATTACTACATCCTAACCCAAACCTCCTGCAGGACAAATAAGACCATCAAGATGACAGTTGTGAAAGTATACCACAAGATCAGGCAGCTTTTCATTAGTTTAGTGCCCCTTTAAAATAAAAATGTAAACTATTCTTTATTAAAACAAAAAACAGGGCCTGTTACAGCTGTTTAAGTAAGCACACAATTTAAATGGATGCAAGCAACGGAGACCCATTCTGCCTACAAAAGGGGATATTTAGGCTAAAGGTCAAGATGGTCTAGTGCAAAACAGGTGAACACATAAGGAGAAGCAAAATGTAATTTATAGTATTTTATGTAATTAATAGTATTTTGCTTACTCAGAAATATATATATTTTTTTGTTTAACTTTAAATTCAAAAAGTTATTTAATTATGAGAACATTAAATAGATATTTTAATTCATCAAAAGAAAGTTTTTACCTTACAAGAGCTAAGTTCTTCAGCTCCAACTAGAAAGAGAAATAAAGGTTTACAATTAAACAAACAACTGTCACATCATAGATACAATTCTAAAGTTATCTAGACAAAAAATAAACTGATGTAGTGCAACTTAGATGAAGAAGTTTTAACAAGTTTTAAATTTCTGGTGTAATTAAGAATGTTTTAATATATGCTAGTCAAAATGTGATGATGGAAATGTATCCTAATGATAAGATGATATACATAGTGAAATAGAGAAAGAAATTACTGTTGAAAAAGAATATTGAAAACTGGTCAGTAGAAATAAGCAGGGAAAAAAATGTTAGTCTGTTTTGCAATGTGTTCCAATGTTTAAAGTATTAGGCAGAACTCTGTATCTGCTGTGTCTTTTTTTTATGTGATAATCAACTCTTATCATATTTGTAGTATTTCACTGGCATGCTCAGGATCAGGTAAAATAAGGCACTCAGATTAATATGGGAATTTTTTTTCACTACTTGAACAGTAAAGCGTTGCTCTAATAATGTTACTCTTACATTATTGTGTAAATTCATTCTTTCTTTCTTTCCACAATAAAACAAAGCTGATAATTAAAAAAGATCAAGTGTATCTGACAATAGGACTTTAGAGAACACTACCAGGTAATAGAACTTTAGAGAACACGGCCTGGCAATAGAACTTTAGAGAACACTGCCTGGAAATAGAACTTTAGAGAACACTGCCTGGTAATAGAACTTTAGAGAACACTGCTTGGTAATAGAACTTTAGAGAACACTGCCTGGCAATAGAACTTTAGAGAACACTGCCTGGCAATAGAACTTTAGAGAACACGACCTGGCAATAGAACTTTATAGAGAACACTGCCTGGCACTAGAGCTTTAGAGAACACTGCCTGGCAATAGAACTTTAGAGAACACTGCTTAGCAATATATAGTTGACTGTTGATAGTTTTTTGTAAATGTTTTACATTGTTTCGGATGTTCCTTCAGAGTTGAAGATAGTTTACTTCCTAGTCCAAACCTCCCGCGGGACGACGGGGGATGGGAGCGGGCAGGGTTTGAACCCTCGACCGTCGATAAATCCGAATGACAGTTCAACGCGCAAACCGCGCGACCAGGCAGCCATCCTGATAGTCTTGATAGATGCTCATGGGACCGGGAGAGGAGGTACTGTCAGAAAATAATAAATGCCTGCTTACTAGGTAAGGTTAGCTGTGCTTCAAAGAATTTAACCGTCAAGAAAATTCTATTTATAATGTCATATTATCTTCACTTAGACTTTCAAGGTTATAAAATAACAATAGATGAAAAATACAAATTTATTGATCTTAAAAATACAAAACATATGATTTCACTTTTACATACTGTACTAAATTATAATTTAAGCCTAACTACATTCTAAAAATGTATGTTCTACAATATACGTCAATTACATGTGTTTATGTCAGCGTTGTGTCATATTACAGAGTGCCAGACTAACAAAAGTCAACTGCATATGGAGCAAAATGAACAACCTATTTAACACTAACTAAAGCAAACAAAATATGACCTTAAGATAACTTCTTTTCTATCCTAAATAGCAAAATGTCTGAAGACTATCAGTTTCTTGTTATTTAGACAAGGACTAAAGTTGCCTCCTGCAAAAAAGATGAATCCAATAGCTTGTAATACCAGCTGTGTTTCAACTATCAAGACCACAACATCTGCATAGTCCAGAGCAGTGTCTCAAGAATCACCATACCACATGCAATCATAAACAGTCTCACAGTAGAGCACTGAATGCTAAGACAATATAGATCTTTAAAGATACACAGAAACAAAGAACAGAAGAAAGTGTGGATAATGAAGCATTTGTATTTAGCTAAAGTCATTAACAAAGAGAAACATAGGTGTCACTTAAACAATTAATTTATATTTTGTTTATTAATTAAATAACAACTATCTTAGGACCAAACAATGATAAGTGTAAATACAATGATAAGTGTAAATACAATGATAAGTGTAAATACAATGATAAGTGTAATACAATGATAAGTGTAATACAATAATAAGTGAAATACAATAATAAGTGAAATACAATAATATGTGTTATACAATTTACTACAATGATAAGTGAAATACAATGATAAGAAAAATACAATGATAAGTGTAAATACAACACAAACTTACTTATTATTAGTCCACTATTCTTTTTAGGCCCACTGGGGGAAAAAAAAAGGAATTAATGGCAAACAATTATCACGTCTTCTGTGTTCACATAAGCCAGTGGTTCTCATTCCACACATTACAATGTTACAAAGATTGTCTCAATATAAAAACAAAATGTTTCACTTAAAAAAAAAGATATGTTACATTTATTCAATATTTTTGTTAAACTGTGCACTGTGCAGATCTTTAGAGATCTTTTTTTTTTGTTTTTTTTAACCTTGAGGTCAAGTGTAAGGTCAAAAATTATTCCTAACAGAATTATAGCATAAAAGTATTTTAGACATTACCTTTAATTAGGTTGAAGTAACTAATATTCTTGGCAATTGTTTATAAAATATATATATTTATATATAAATTACAATGTGTTGCTATTTTGTTTATATTTAATATGTAATAATATCTGGAGAAAAATATTTAACAAATACTTTAAAATCAAACCATAAACTATTCTTTATTTAAAAAAACAACAACAGGGCCAGGATTTTCCAACTCTTGTTATGTTTGACACTAAGTATTTAAATGAGTCAACTTTCTAAACTTTGGCCATTCAATAGTATGTAACATTTTGTACTATCACCACCAGAAGCTAGGAGTCTCAAGATTTACCTATCTCATCACTTGCCACATGCAATCATGCCAAATCCAGTGAAAAGCTTTTTGGAAGTCTTTGAAGTTGTGTACCAGTTATTAAGTGTTGACAGCATTTTTCATTTAACAGTCTGATGTTAATATTCGTTCAACAATGCTTCTATCATCTCTTAACCCTGCCTGTTCTTTGGGAAGGAGCTCCACAGCTTTTCTCTGGAGTCTGTTGAGAATTATTCCTAGTAATATCTTGCTTGAATGTTTGATCAGACTTATTTTTCTATAGTTTTGGCATTGTCTCAAGTTTTCTTCCTTGGGCAGTGAACTAATTAATGATTGAACCATTCTTTTGGCCATGTTTTTTCATCCCATTTTTTCTGGCTAATTGTCCTAGAACATTTAGTTATATGTGAGCCGCCATGTGCTGATGGTAAGTTATCAATTCCAAGTGACTTGCCAACAATTAGCCAGAAAAAATGGGATGAAAAAATTGTCCTAGAACATTTAGTTATATGTGAGCCACCATGTTTTAAAAGAATCGGAGCTTCACAAAGTTCTCTGTAGTCCTAAGGTATTTTGTTGATTAGATTGTGGTTGACATTTATCTCAAAGTTATACAGACCATTCCAATATTCTGTCCATCTTCCAAGCACTTAAGAGAGAAGAGAGTTCCATGGTTGTTTTCAATCAGTGTGGCTCTAGAGCTTGTCTTCTTGTGTTTGTTCAAAACTTTTCATTCTTCTTATGCTTCTTTGCCAAATAGCCTAGATCTAGATCATTGTATACTACATCTAGAAATGTCACTTTTTGTGTTGTTTCTCTATCTAAATCTAAAACTAACTCACATAATGTGTTTTTTTTAACTACCATATTTAGTCAATACAATTTATTTTCAGTCTGATAAAATGAGCAACAATATCAACTTACTCTAATAATTTGCTTAGCTTAGCTGCTGATACCACCTCACCAAGGGTACATTCCACTCTGCCAAGGAAATCCTGAAAGAAATTAATGGAACATTATAAAATAGGAGTAAAGATATCATTAAACAAATAAAGAGCCCACCAAAGTTACATTACTCTCTCAACTTTAGCACTTTAAAATATAATGACCACACTTATCTAGAAACAAACACAAAATATAAAATTTTCCAAATGTAAATTAGCCTTTTGTTTTTAAGAAAAATTATGTGTGCATTTTGCTTCAAGCACCTATGCATTTAGAACCACTGTAACTGGCCTGTTCAGAAGAATTAAGTGAACAGTTCTGAGTATATAAAAACATGAGACATTGTAGGGTGGCCCAACAATGGAAGTCCCAGAAAAGCAAAAAGAGATAGTTAGGACCCATTATTACTATTTTTTTATGACTCCTTATCATCATGAGTTCTACTATGTCATGACTTATTATCACTGTTATACTTTTTTATGACAACAAAGTCTACTGAGAAGTGAAACTTACAGCCAAAAGTGTTGGCTTCGGTGATGTTTAAAGAGTTGAGTCAGACTGATGACTATGGTGAACAGAGGCCACCCCAAGGAGACACAGCTTGAAAATGAATAACTAAAGGTATACAGAGTGTTTTCCTTCTATTAACAAATACTTACATGTTTGGTCAAGTCTGCACTGGCTGAATCAACGTCATAACTGTAGAATAAATAGATGCTTCATTAAGTAATATTTATTACATATATTATATAGATACAGATATTAGAGTAGTAAAAATAAAATGTATGCAGTTTCCTTATTTCAGGATCATGGTGGATGAGTGGTAAAGTGCTTGAGTTCAGAAAGAAGGAGTCCAAGGTTTAAATAGCAGAATTTTTAATTAGACATTAGGAAAAAGTAAAGGCAGTAGGTCGTTATGCTGGCCAAATGACACCCTTGTTAACCGTTGGTCACAGAAACAGATGACGTTTACATCATCTGCTCCATACATCAAAAGGTCTGAAAGGGGAACCTTATTTCAGCTCCATATAAAAAAAAAAAAACTTACAATACAATGCTTCAGTCAAGTCTGAGATACAGATGTAATATCTGCACTATTGTTATCTATATAGCATATGTATCATAATAAATGTAGTCAAACAGAATGAACTTACACTTCAAACTTTAACTTCTGGGACTGTTCAAAAAAATACTGAAGCGTAAACTTCTTTACAAAATCTGGGTTCAGATTATTCCAGACAACCTCTGTTCTACCCAGCTGAAATAGAAATAAACATATATATATGTTAAAAAATTATTTTTTTTAAAAGGTTATAAATATGTAGTAAAATTTGGATGCTTTTAATCAAAATCTTCACTATTTGTATAAAAACAGGTGAACTCAGTATATAAAGCAACAGATATTGAAAGAATACAATACTAATATTTCGTTAATAAGAAAAGATGATCACTAGACCAACAATTCTTAGTACAACAAAAAATAGTGATTTGACAGTTTTAAAGGACTGACAAAAATGGTGTTATGGAAACAACATTGGATTTTGGGCAACATTCAATACTAAACAGCATTCTTACCAAATAGTGAGTAAACCTTTTTAATTTTACAGAAGCCATCTTATAAATTATATTAACTCGTAGTTGTTTTCATAATTACTATTGACAAGAACCAAGGAAATTTTAATTTACAAATAATTAAATTGAAGAAAAGATATGGTAATAGATTTCTTTTCTAATTTTACAAAGCTTATACAACTCACTCTGTTCGGATCAAGCTGAAATTTTGCAAAATTATTTCTTTTACTTGACAAAACAATAATCAATTTAGAATTAACCAATTAGTTAAAAAAAACTATTGGTAATTAATTTGATTGGTATCTTGAACAATGGAAAGAAATAGTACTTGAATGAAGTGGTGGTATATGACCGTCTACCATTGGGAGCCCTCAGACAGGATAGGGGTGAAGAGCCCCATGTCCAGGCCTGGTGGTTGGATAAAAGCCTTTCTAACCTCCAACGGGATGATGGCACCTACGGCGCCAACGCCCTACTGGACTTCACTGAAGGTGGTATAAGCTGAATTAGTCCCCTTTATACTCTAGACAGAAAAGTTTGAAGTTAACAATAGATAGCTATGATAACCTTCTATTTTCCCTAGTACAATGGTTAGCATGTTAGCTAGAGGAGGCTTTAGCCCTAGAGTTCTAATTTTGGTCTTTCAAGGTTTTTTTTTTTAATGCATTTAAAAAGCGATCAAAGTAATATTCACACAGATACCCCTTTCTGTCTCCCTCAACCCCTTTCCTATCAAGTCCAGACAAGTGATAGGATCATAGCATATTGAGAAATTTAAAAGCATGAAATTGTGCGAAACAAAAACAATTGATAAAAATATTTCTAATTGCAAAGATTTATTATTGTTAATCTAGATCTATTACAAATTCTATCACATGGCTGATACAAACTAATTGATAAAACTACACCTAATATAAGCTCTGTTTTTTTTTATTAAAGTATTTTTTGTTTTTCTTGTTTACAATTATAACAGTGTATACAATAGTAAGCTTTTTTTTATGTACTCTCCAAAAAGAAAGATAAAATATTTTTTTTTTTTACATAACTAACAAATGAACTAAATTACCTCTCGCCAATTTCTTCTTGCTTGGTCATGTATATAGGCAACAACCACTGTAAGTTACAGAACATGTAAATACAATGTTAAAGAACAGCAGCTAATTATCAATTTGAATTTTAGTGGGTTAAAAATTGTCTACTGTTAGGTTCATTGTGATGACCTTAATTTATAGTTAGTAGCATTGGTCGTTGTTAGCTCATGTCTTGAGTAAAAAAAAAAAGGTAATGGTGCTCTTTCAGACCTTATGATTTACAGTGGCAGGTTATGTAAAGTTTACAGACAACCAACTGCCTTTCTTTTCCTAATGTTTGTCACATAGGAAAAAATAAAAACGTTCAAAATTCAATTCTTCACTGGGGCTCTAGCTTGAGAAGCCTCAGTTGGGAAGCCAGGCGCTTTGCTATTCAGAAACCATGCACTTATGCCTATGCTTTAATTTGAATTTTCTTCCAAATATTTTCTTATCATTAGATTTCTTCTAGCACATGAAAGTATTGGCAATGCTGTGAAACACAGGCAGCTTTGAAATCCTTTTCAATTCATGCAGCTCTAATCAAATTGACATTTTCCTAATTAACTGTTGACTAAATTAACTAATATGTTTTTTCATTATTAGCCCAAAGATTTACAAATAAGTCTTACAGAGAAATTCATAAATCTCGATGAGACAGGGATAAGATGGGTAAAGTGGTAATGTGTTAGATGCTAACCAATGGCTGCTCATTTTATCTCAAAACTATGTATGATTTTTTCTTATTTTATTTGGCTTCCAATTGGTACCTAATACAATACCTAATATGTTAAGTTTTTGAACATGTGAATTTAGTATTTTATCCCACTTGGGTTAAATGGTTCCTCCCTTTGTGAATGTTTACATGAATACAATGACTTAAGAGTGATGCCATCAGAGAGATAGCAGGCAGTATAATTGCTGTTCGCTGTTGTTTAGTTTAGTTGTATAAAGTGCAGCAAATATGTTATCTGAACTTAGCTAGTAGTTCAATTTATTGTGATGATTGGATTGAATATATTATAACATTAACAATTAACACATATTACTTATAGACACCCAACAACTCTGGCTGCCAGGTTGTGTGATATGCGCTCTGGACTGTCATCTCCATCATCCCCTGATTGCTGCCATCACCTGCTGTCATGCTAGGGTTTTAGGCTAGGATGTATAAATCTTTATTCCTTAAAGAACGCCCAAAACAAATACAGAAGAAAAGGAAAGTTCCTTAGTGTCCTAAGGATATTTCCATATTCCCTTTTATGTCCTAAAGGTCCATGCAGCAGAAAAATTATAATTTATTTGCTTCTGTGACCTGGTGCAGAGGCGGCCTTAGCAGTATGCAGGACACAGAGCAAGTGTCACAGTGGGCCCAAAATATCATGCTAAGAGCATTCATGGTTTTGGAGTAGATGGAAGAAAGACTTCAACAAAATTTAAGCCCTTGTGTAGAACTGTTTTCATATAAATGCATATTTGTATGATGAAGCAATGGTGACACAAGTACCTCGATATTGCAGGGCCCCCTCAGGTGCAAGTCCTTAGCAATCACAAAGTTCACCTCCCCAAAGACAGCCTCTACTAGGTGGTTAATGAATGTTACATTAGCCACCTTGGTGGATTCTGAGATGTTTTAAAAATCCCAAATTAAAAGTCCCAGCAAAGACTAGAAATGACATCAAAATGATTGGTAAAACACCCAATATGTGATGTCTTTTATTTTTTAAACAAAAGTGGCAATTATAACCACTCCCCCACACAAATTGCACTTTTAAGTCACAAAAATTACTAAACAGATATGTTAAAGTTGAAAGTTGTTTTTTTTTAAAGAGAGCTATTACAGTACAATGTAGGAGTACTTACTAGGATCTGACTTAGAAAAAACATCGGAATCTACAAGATTTCTGAAATAAGTAAGTTTGAAGCAATTAAACAAAAAAATCACTAAAACAAGTGTCAAATTATTGAGTAATTTTATATTACAAAATATATATATATATATATTTATATATATCCCTGAGTAAAAAAAATAAAAATAATAATTTTAGAAAATAAAAATATTGTAATATAACTTTACTGCACTATCCAATAATAAATAGAAGTGTAATAGGGGCTTTAAATTTATAACTTAAATTAAGTTAAATTAAGCAAGTTTACCAAATAGAGGTTATATACCTAAACGTGCCCTGGAAGTGGTCCGCTCAGGCAGGTAAAGTGACAGATTTCAATATTTTCAGAAAGAATAACAGGAACTCCAAACTACAAACTATCAACAACTACAATCCTATCACCATTTATAGTTGTAAATATATGGTGAATTTTATTTTTAAAAAAAAACAACTTTTGCATTGTTGATTTTAAAAATTAAATTTTTCTCTTTTTTAGAAAAAAAAAAGTAACAGTTGTATCAGAACTTTGAAATATCTAAAATATCATGATATTGGATATTCAATATCTTTTTTAGTTTATGAGATCTAAATGAGACGGACAGACAGACCACATGAAACCAATAGTGGCTATTCCCCTTTTGGGACCCACTTAAAATCTAGATCTAGATGTAGATTTAGAGCAAGAGAAAAAGTGTTAGATCTATATGGCAATATATATATATATATATACAAACATTACACTTGTTTTGTCATAGAGCAAGGAGTACAATATTGATGGAATCACACCTTGTGCAAATTGAAAGTAAATTATGTAAAGTTGTAAAAATAGGGGACAACTTTGAAAGTACCATCAGCAAACCAGCATTTGTTATGCCCAGGCCATTCTTTTAACTCTCTCTAGTAAATCTCTGTCACCGAAATCTAGAAAACTGTTATTTTCACTTGGCTCCAGAGAGTTGAATAATAGAAACTCTTTGTACTATGCTGGTATTTCAAACTTCAAATGTTGAAATTTTTAACATGTTGGCCTTTGATGATAAGTTATCAGTGCATGATCATAATTATTCTAATTGTTCTTTATCTTTCAATACATTTTCCCTATTTCCACCATATCTGGGCTTTTGATCATTACATCTTGCTGACTCAAATAAGTGGTATAGTGCGGGATAATTTAACTTAACTAAGTACACACCCAGATTCACAATATATATCTACTTATTTACCTATACTATTAGATTTCTCAACAATAATGAATAACTAGATAATAACATTACAATATTAAAGACAAAAAACATTCTTAATAGACATATTTATATATACAGGTATTAGACCAGGCATGTCAAACACAGTGTTCGGAAGCCGCATGCGGCCCGCTTGGACACCTCAAAAATTATCAGAATAATGTTAAACTATTACACTGGAAAATAAAAGATGACAACCTACTTAAATTGAAAAATAGTATTTGTTAAACTGAACAACGAGATTGAGTCTGCAGTGAAAGCCATCTACATTTTTCAAACTTAATTGCAAGTCCTAGCAAATCATTTAGTGAAACGGATTTTATGAAGGAGTGTATCGTTAAAGCTGCCAAAGTAATTTATCCAGTAAAGGTGAATGTATTCAAAGTAATAGCGTTAACTAGGAACACTCTGCAGATAGAATAAATGACATGTCAATCACCTCGCGTGAACAATTAAAGAACAAAATAGATTTTGAATTATTTTCATTGGCTCTCGATGAGTCAACTGATGTAACATGTGTAGCATAGTTAGCTATTTTCCTATGGGCCTGTGACAGGAATTTTGAAATACACAAGGAGCTACTTGTCTGATCTGAGCAAAGCTACTTGTAACAATAAGAGAGACCAATGCTAATTTTAAATTTGCTCATTTTCAGTGCATCATTCACCAAGAAAAATAACGCACAAAGCAATTACAATTCCAACATGTCATAAGACTGGTTTCAGTCAATATCAATTTTATTCGTGCCCATGGCTTAAATCCTCGCCAATGTTCAATGTTTCTGAATGACATTGGACATGAAATTTGCTGGCTCTCATGTCATAAAGAATTGAAAAGATTGTATTGTTTCTGAACATGAAAGGTGAACCTGTTGAACATTTCCATACTGACGAATGGGTTCAGGATTCTGCATTTGCAATTGATCTCACTGGTCACCTGCAAGACTTGAATTTGAAACTTCAAAGTAAAGACTAAATGTTCACAACTGCGTGTGATCATGTGAAGTGCTTTCAAGCAAAATTACGACTGAGGATAAATCAAATATGAAGAGAAAATCTTGTTCACTTCTCAACGTGTCAGGAACTAAAAAGATTAAATATGGCTACAACATTTGGTGAATATGTCTTACACCTGGAATCGTTAGTAGATGCTTCCACTGGCCTTTTTCATGACTTTCTTACGAACAAGAATTTTCTTTGTTTTTATCTCCATTTTCATTTGCTTCTAAAAATGCTGATGGTAATGTGCAACTAGAGCTGATAGAATAGCAGTTAGATTCTTTGTCAAAAGCGAAGAATAAAGAAGTGGCTGCCCCAAAATTTAGTAATTTACCTAAACAGTACGTTGAATTGAGGAAATTTGCAGCCAGAATTCTAGCTATTTTTGCAAGCACTGATCTCTGTGAGCAGTACTTTTCTATAATGAAAGCTACAAATCACCTCAACATTCGAGATTATCTGATCAAAATTTGTCATCAGTGATGAAAGTGTCAGTGACAAACAAACTTCAATCTGACATTAATGAATTTGTATCCCAGAAAGATGTCAAGCATCAAGACAAAAAAAAATGTAATAGTCATAGTAATTTTTAATTACCAAATTGTACTACAAATTTAGCTAACTAAGGGACAGGTATGTCATTAATTATTGTATTCTATTGTATTATTTCTAATTTACATAAAACTAGTAGGCTGTTTTGCAACTGATTTTTGGCTGCGGCCCCTCAGGCCATAGTAAGTTTTTATGCAGCCCATACACCTTAACAAGTTTGACATGCCTGTATTAGACGAAATGATTGCAGCATCATAAAGCCAAAGCTTTATATATGACACAGCACAATATGACTAAGAAAAAAATGTTTAATTTTGGTTAATTAGGAATGAAATGACTTCTTAATTCTAGTAGTAGTGTGGATGTGTACAGATGATTAGTGATAAAGATCTAGATAATCTAGATTATATATAGATTTGGTCTCTATATTTAGAATACTTGATATTGATAATTGACTTATACATCATTTCACTATTATCAATAGTAATATAGTATTGTAGATTAGACTACAGATCTATTTAATCTATTATTATGTTATATTCTAAGTATAATATAGTTATATAAATATATAAGATCAATATAATATAGACCTAGTAAAGAAAAATCTTACTCTGGAATAAATGTAACCTAACACAACTACACCAAGCAGCATTAAACTTTCAACAAACATTCTTATTAGAAAAAGACATTAACCAACCAGTCGATGACCTCTGGAAGTTCATTAAAAACCATCTTAAAAGCATTATAGAAAATCATATACCAACTAAATACACATCAAACAAAATAAATAAATGCTGGTTTAATAATAGACTAAAGAAGCTTTGTAAACGGAAGGAAAACCTATATAGAAAATTTAAAGAAACTAAGGCAGAAAGAGTTTACAAAAAGTATATAAAAATTAAACACTTAATCCAAAAAGTAAGCAGACAGCTGCAGAGTGAATACATAAACAATGTAATATCTAAAGATAACAACAAAAACCTATGGTCATACATTAAGTCTAAGAAAATGGAAACAACTGGCATAGCGCCATTAAAAGATGAACATAACATAATACATAATGATAATGAAACTAAAGCAAACATCCTAAACAAATACTTTGCATCAGCATTCTCAGCCCCAGGAGACAAAGACATATTACTGAATTTGAACCAAGTAGACAACATAGAAGATATAGTAGTACAAGAAAATGGAATTCAAAAACTATTAGCCAACACCAAACCAAATAAAGCGTCTGGACCTGATGGTATTCCAGCTAGATTACTCAAAGAACTAAGCAATGAGCTAGCCCCAGTGTTCAAAATACTCTTTCAGGCTTCACTTAACTAGGGCAGAGTACCAAAGGACTGGAAAGAAGCTAATGTCACCCCCCTATTTAAAAAAGGAGAAAAATCTGACCCAGGAAACTACAGACCAGTATCACTTACCAGCATCACATGTAAAATCCTAGAACACATAATATGTAGCAACATCATAAACCACTTAGACAAACAAAATGTCCTCACACCATACCAACATGGCTTTTGGAAATATAGATCATGTGAAACACAACTAATAGGACTAATTGATGATTTTTCTAAAGGTTTAGATAATAGTGAACAAATAGATGCTATTATACTAGATTTTTCTAAGGCTTTTGACAAAGTTCACCACCATAGTTTGCTTAAAAAATTAAAATATTTTGGCATTAATGGTCCACTGCATCAGTGGATTAAAGATTTTCTGATAGGGAGAAAACAAACTGTATTAATAAATGGCTCTAAATCAACGCCCATAACAGTAAACTCAGGTGTACCTCAAGGAACAGTCTTGGGTCCACTACTATTTTTAATTTACATAAATGATTTACCAAATTGCATTACTTCAGGAACAAAAGTCAGATTATTTGCAGACGATTGCATAATATATAGAACAATAAAAACAACACAAGACACAGATATTTTACAAAGAGAATTAGATGAATTACAGAAATGGGAATCAAATTGGAGCATGTCTTTCCACCCAGAAAAATGTCAGTTGTTAAGAGTAACAAAAAAACTAAAACAAATTAATTCCACTTATCTTATTCATGGCAAACCAGTAACACAGACTAAAAACACAAAATACCTAGGTGTTATAATAAATGAAAAACTGTCATGGAATCCACATATTGATAAAGCTATTAAAAAAAATCAAACAAAGCATTAGGATTTATTAAAAGAAATTTCTATAAATCAAATAAGAACATAAAACTAAAATGTTATTTAACCTTGGTTAGGCCAATAATAGAATATGCATCCTCCATTTGCGACCCCTCAACTCAAGAAAATATTAAGAAACTGGAACAGACACAAAATAGAGCAGTAAGATTCATAACAAATGAATATTCACATTTGACTAGAGTAACACCTATAGTAAAATCACTAAATTTAGAAAGCCTTCAGGACAGAAGACACAAAAGTAAAGTAGCAATTATACATAAAACACTGAACCATAATCTTCAAATACAAAAACAAAATTTAATAAAATACTCTGAAAGACACAAAGATAAAGGCACATTCCTCATCCCATATGCTAGGACGAATTTGTACAAATACTCCTTCTTCCCTAGTGCTATTAGAGCATGGAATGGGTTGCCTGAGCTAGCCAGGAAAACCAGTGACTTGGCAGAATTTAAGTCAATAGCTAATATGCATGACTAAATGCATGACGCGTAGGACGTAATCATCTTCTTTTTTGAAGTAACGACTGCATTATATAAGATAAGATAAGATATACCATAGCCGCCATAGGGCATAATAACGTAAACGTACGTCAACGTCAGTGTCACTACCCCTATACTAGGCTATACTGACTGAGTAATACTGTGAGTATACTGTCACTATTCAATCACTATTGTGACGATAGTACTAAATAACTAATCTAGATCTAGACGTAGATTAATATTAATATCATTAATTACAAGATCTCTAGACTCCCTCTAGATTCTTAAATTTCGTTAGAACGGCTAGTAGGAGTGATTTATTTATATCTGCGAAAAAAAATGTAAACACAGAACGAGTTCCATGTTAACAAGGTGTAACAAGGCCGATAACTTCAACTTATTGAACTTTCAACAGCTTAGAAATAGTAAAGATTCGTATTGAAATGGCACTAGACTATATCATAGTATCATAGTCATGCTAGATTTAAGCTTCGTTTAATTTTGAAATATTTGGAACAGCCTGTAGCTCACATATAAATCTATTATCTTCAGATCTACTATATTGGTTTTACCTGCAAGATACTGATATTTCAACTGATGTCGACGGAGCTATTCCAGTTCCTGGTCGAAAAGAACTGTCGGCCATGATGGTTGCTATAAATAATGATAGGTTCGCCTCATGCGAAAACAACTAGACTAGTTAGATCTCATCTAGATAGATCTACATTGAATATTGTCTGCGTTAGACCGTCATTAAAATAGTCACAAGTGATAGACCTGGGAACACTACGGCAATGAAATATTGACTGGTTGCGGACGTTTGATATTTTGTATAACCTGAAAATTCTGCGCCCTTCTCAATAAAATTATCGCGTGTAAAATCTAAAATAACTCCCCCCCCCCTTTTTTTTTCATACTGAAGTCATTATCTTTTTGAAATCCGTGTGTGCTTATTTAAGATTATGGAAACCCAGATTCTATAAATAAGTTATTGACAGTTAGTAGAACTACATCTATAGCCTTTATAGTAATGGGCCTGTAAAGTGTCGCAATATATATAAAAATTTATATTAATTAGCATACAATGATGTTACAAACCTCACACTAGACAAGGGAGTGTGCGTGTGGTAAACCCAGTGCAATCAATGCAATCGCCAAGTGATAAATAGGCCTACAAGCATTATTGCTTTGAATGCTTTCTGATTAACCCACAAGGGAGTGTGCGTGTGGTAAACCCAGTGCAATCAATGCAATCGCCAACTGATAAATAGGCCTACAAGCATTATTGCTTTGAATGCTTTCTGATTAACCCACTATTATATACTATCTTGGTTATAATATGTTTATATATATATATATATATATATATATATATATATATATATATATATATATATATATATATATATATATATATATATATATATATATATATATATATATATATATATATATATATATATAGCGGCCCACTGTGTCGTACTAGTTTTGTGTAGGAGACTATAATTCCGCAGGCCTGTCACGTTAAAAAAAAATGAAAAGTCTGATTTCATCATATTTTATGGCTTGCTAATTACAAACTGCAACGGCTATAACTATTAGTCTTCTTAAACCGAACAGTTTAATTTTAATATTAATGGACCTCATTCACCAATCGTAAACAAGCAACATTTAGCCGATTCTCTATCTCTTCTATACAAATTACGCAATCCATAAAGGCTGTCACGAGATACGTTTTTTTCATTGTTTTATCAATATTATGACGTGGCTAAATGTTGTTTGTTTACGATTGGTGAATGAGGTCCAAACACATCACTTGAAAAAAATACGCATAAAAAAAAAGATTTATGTATTGCAGGGGTCTTCAGTGGGGGCTCTATCGCCCCCTTGGTGGCGTTTTCGAGATTTTGGGGGGCGCTAGGAGCCAAAGGGGCGGAATGTGCACAAAAGGGGGTGGTAAGGGGGAGCTGGGTATAAAGGCGGAAAGAAGAAACTAAAGGTGCACTGAAACAAAGCAAATTAAAAAATTCTTCAAAGTAAAATCTAGGCTGGTAAACTAAATATAGACAAATTATAGTTAGATTGCTTCTAATTTAAGAACAGAAACAGCGTTAGAAATTGAGTTCCGGAATCCCATTTTCTATTTTTAAAATCTTACTCTTTCCCTGTAATCGGAGGGTATCTAGTGTTCTTAGATATTGCGCGCATAAACGTTTAAGATTTCATAAACAAAGTAGTTAATACACCTTTTAGATTATAGTTTATTTTATCTACATATGTTAATATATTGATATGTAAATGTTAATTGAAAAAAAAAACGAGGCAACGATATTTATTTACAAGTAGTCTACATAAAACAACATCTATCTTTAGCACAGTCTCTTCATATCGACTCTGAACCATAATCTACAAATACAAAAACAAAATTTAATAAAATACTCAGAAAAACACAAAGATAAAGGCACATTCCTCGTTCCATATGCTAGAACAAATCTGTACAAACGCTAGCGCTATTAGAGCATGGAATGGGTTGCCTGAGCCAGACATTGGTTAATATGCATGACTAAATGCATGACGCGTAGGACGTAATCATCTTTTTTTTTTGAAGTAACGTCTCTATCATATAAGATAAGGAAAGATAAGATAAGATAGACTTGGGTGGAACTCGTTCTCTTAGTTCTAATGTTAACATCCTTCTCAGTCAGGTTTCTGGCAGTGCGCACCTTCTGCACTATCTTGAATGGCGGTGTGCTTGGCAGGGTTATAACAATATCAATATGTAAATGTTAATTGAAAAAAAAAACAACGTTAAAGCTAACATTCAAATAGAATAATTTAACCTTTTTTAACAAAAAAAAAAAAACATTGATAAAGTGTTGTTACGAAAACTCACTGATATGAAGTGGAATGTTACTAAAAGTTTCTAGATAAAAGTATGTTCTACGTTGAATGACGGCATTTTCAGATGAGGTTATGAAACCAAGACGGCTTCACGAACATATAGCAATAACTAAAAATAATTTAAGAATAATCTTGAACAATGTAAAAAATCTACTATTAAAACAATATTAAGAACAAACAAAAAAAGGCAAAGCAGTATATGTTTTAGTGACCACTTAGAAAAATTCATAGCTTTTTTTTAAAAGTCTTATGAATGATATTGTTGAAAATTGATTAAAATTTTAAAAAAATTGTCAAACATATGTTACACAAAACACAAGACTTTTTTTCTGTTAGTGATGAAACATTATTTCAAAATTGTCTAGTTATGTAGCCTATGGCGACATATTGGGAACCATCAGTGGTTGGACGCTACAATGGCTTCATAAGTAGTATAGAATAAAGAACAAATCTATTCACTATTCACCTTGTGAGTTATGATACACAGGCAACATCTTAATAAAAGTTTAGTCCGCAATTTCATAAAAATGTAAATAAAATACAAACCCATGACGAAAATAATCTCATCTTTCAACAGTTTTGTGAAACAAATGATGAAAAAGAGATAAGACTCTAGTTGTTCGCTGGATTTCGAAAGGGATTTGTTATTGCTCGTTTTATTAAGCTCTTGAATAATTTTTTTTTTTTTTTGAGAAACAGACAGATTTAACGGTTGGCGATGACTTAATGCAGGCTAAAAAAAATGTTTTACATGGTAGGCATCTAACGCAAATGAATGAAACGAACCTCCGACTGCTAGGAATGAAATGTACTTTCACTGATTAGGGCCTATATCATTTTTTTCTTTTATCGAGATATTAAATCTATTTTAAAGAGTTTTACAATCTCACATAACTTGTTTGTTGACAAATGAATTACTGCCTAAGGACACCGATATCTATGCAATTAACATAACAATGCTCTATGAAGAAATTACGATTAGCTTCTAAAATAAATTAAAAAAAATAAAGTGACAATTATTAAACATCTGTTACTGATTTTCAAATTGAGTTGCAGGAAAAAAATAGATTTACAAAATTATGTCTTCAGTAAAAAAGAATGTTAAAATAGGAGGCACTCAGTGACTTAGAGCTATGGTGGGGGAGGAGGGGGGACAATTTGAAAATCCCACCGGCCCCCACTTGAAGTGGGGGGGACCAAATAGTGTTTTTTAAATTAATTAAATTAATTATTACGCAAAATGCAGGGCCCCCAAAGAGTTCAAGCCTCCTGGCCACCAAACGATGGAAAATTCGTAGCTACGCTCCTGGAGGCACAACAGAGATGTGGCTGCATTTAAATGTTTCAGTAAATTCCAAAACTGTATTTTAGCGTTTTCATCAACTTACATGGTTAACTTAGATTTAGTGCGTAACAAACCTAAAAAAAATAAGCAAAGAAATAGGCTGGATGTAGTGACTAGATGAGACCTTCGCCTTGCTTTGGCTAATTTAAAGCTTGAAATTTTTAATATTGTCAGACTGCAGGAGCCACAAGGTTTCCATTACCTAAATTTCTTTTTCTAGTGAATTCAGCAATAATAATGTTTATATTAAAAAATAAAACTAAATTTACAATTAAACCTAAAAATAGTAGGCTCTAATATTCAAACATTTGCGACCTGCATATTTTCCCGAATTTCGTGCAGACAAAACCGTTGTCCGTCTTTTGCGCTTGTCTTCAATAATGGCTTTGCATTGAGTCTCAAATGTTTGTTCCGCAGCTTTTGTGAAAGCTCTACAACTGTCTCTCTCAGAGGCCATCTGCTGCCAGAGAATGCTGCCAGGGATTTTCATCTATGCCAGTGAGGGCGAAACAGCGCCTAAAAGGATCTTTATTGCGCTTACGGGGGGGGGGGGGGGGGGCACCTCTGTAACTCCGTCTTACTCGAAGCTCGCCAAAGAAGATCGCATTTGGCATGTGGTCGTCTCACATGCGGGATAAGTGACAGCATAAAATTTAATAAATAAATGGCTTTTTTTTTTTAAATTTGCATTCTCACTCTTCATTATAAGTGTTTTTCGGCGTACCAGAGGGGACAATAAACCCTTCCTTCTTCATCGCCTGCTTTGTACGTGGTACTTCTAAAGTAATGGTTTCTTGTTTGTCTGTTACCGATGACAAACTTTTTCACATGAGTGCCACAATGGAAAATTGCTATTAATTTGATTTAACATGGAAGATTTACTCTTACTTCAATGGGTTCGAGCCCGAGACACGACAGTCTGAAGTGCACATGACCAGGCAGGACTAGAAATAGTCCTATTTATTTGTACACAGACAATATTAGCCTAAATATGTTATAGTATATAGATAGAGAGTAGCCATGACATGAGAACAAAGTGGTCATTTTTTCTTTTGTACCCTCTCTCTCTCTCTCTCTCTCTCTTTCTGAAACATAGCGAAACACAAGAAAGAGCTAGCCCAAACCGTCTGCATAACGGCTGAGTATATCAGCAGCATGTTCAATTTTGAGTCTCAACCGCTTAGCACATCGACAGGCAACGACGCCACACAAAAGACTGTCTTAATTCCTGATGGGAGATATATTCAATGACTTCTGCCCACTTTCAGCTCTCTGGATAGCTGCCTTTATTTATTGGGTAAGGTGCCCTAGCCTTTCTGGATCCATCCACTTCCTGTAATCTATAAGATATAAATGTCACAAAAAACTACATTATCGAATCGCTGGAAGTAGGACCCATCAGCCGAGGGTCGTGTGTAAGAATTAATTAAAAGATCATTATTAATAATTTTTTAGGCTATACAAAAAAATGGGGAATTAGGGCCTGCGAAAAGGCTCTCAAAGTAATACGTTGCTCCAAAGTCCAGACTCGAAACCAGATAAGCTTGCTTTTATCTATTAGTCTATACACATTACACACTGAAAGCACGTGTAAAAATGAATTTGTGTTATAACTTTTTTGATTACATACACTATGACAGTAGGCTTAAACGTATGGTCCCCATTGCACCTCTCTAATTTAGTTAATTACAAAAGCAATAGTTATTTAGGTGCTTTTTTTTTATGACAACGGCTTTGTCTGCATCAATTTTCGAAAAATATGCAGGTCGCTATTGGGTTTAAGTAGCCATGAGAAACATTTTACTCATCATTAATCCTCTGAATCTAAAACATTGCCATTATTATTATATAATTATTATCTTAATTATCTTATTCTGAAATGTTACTGTTGATTTTACTTAGACTCACCGTCACACTCGCTGGTTCACAAAAACGATAACAACTGATGAGATAAAGTCGACATCATCATCATCATCTTTTCTTTGCATTACTCATAGCATAAAACATAGGGCCTCAGTAAAAACACGCCACGGTCTCTTGTTAGTAGTTATTTAATGGCTTCCCAGCTCTTTCCGTTCCTCTCTGCTTCATCTATTGTACTGTGTCGTCACGCTCTTTTTGGCATTTCTCTACCTCTTGTTCCCTGGGAGTTCCACTCCAAGGCCTGTCTAACTCTGTTATTGGTATCTTTACTAAGGGTGTGACCAATCCATCGATCTCCATTTCCTTTCTAAGGTCTGCACCTCTCTTTATTTTTGTCAACCCATCTCCCACAGTTTGGTGTTTTCTATTTTTCGTACCAGTATATTTTAAAGATATTTCTCAGACATCTGTTGATGAAGGTCTGTACTTTTTTGTTGTTGTTGCTGTTCAGTTGTTCTCCATGTTTCAGAACCAAACAATAGGACCACCTTGAAATTAGAGTTAAAGATTCTTATTTTAGACTTGTTAGAGATGTCGAGAGATTTCCAGGTTGGTTTCAAGAGAAAAAGTTAAAAACTGTACAGTTATTATTTCAATTAATCCATCCCAGTGGGACTATACCCCATGGCGGGTCCTGGCCTGCTCCAGCACAACTTTCCATTCCGATCTATCCTCGTCTTTTCCTTTAGCCTACGTCTCCATGCCCGGACTCTTAGCTGTTGTAGATCTGCCTATACATCATCCATTTCCAGGTATAGGTAGTTTTCCGTTGTGATCTGTCCGGTTTTTCACATGTGTTTTAGCTTTCGTAACAATATTTTTTATACGACTGGGTTGTTAGCCCTGCGCATGACCACCTGGGGGCTTTGGATAGCTGCCTTATTTTCGTGTAAAGTGCCCTAGCCTTTGTGGATCGCTCCACTTCCTGCAAGGCAGCAGGTTTGAGTTTGGTTCACCCCGTCCCGGATATTTTATTTCCCGGATACCCACCATATCTGGAGAACATTCCCCTACCCGCCACCAGGGAGAAGCTCCATGGAAGTTTTAAAAAATCCACATGAGTATTATTTTAATTAGGCCTACCACTAAAAAAAAACCCGTAAAATCTCAATTTTGGTTTGTACTAGTTGTAGCCTCGTGAAAAATTGCATTTTTTCTTAATCTTCGGACTCCACTCCAATTTGCAATCATTTTCGTCATACACGAAACTTTTAATAACAAACACAACCAAAATAACAACGAAGTTTTGTTTAATATATTACTACGAACATCTATTTTCTGCTTGCTTTCTTTTTACCTCTTAATGCGGATTACGCGTGTAAGCGTTGTTATAAATCGGTAAAATTAAATAGAAAGACATATAGCCTATATGTAGCCTATTTTAGAGGCAAGACAGAGCTCATACAAAAATGTCATAACGGACACCTGCACCCAACAAATCTTATTACATATGTCAAACAGCAAATCGAAGACGGCCTTAAATTCAGTGGTCAGTCAAATAGGGTTGGATCATAGTATTTTACTCCAAAGAGAATGGCTGTTTTATCGTGTTGTATACATTTTGGACAAATATTTTAACTCTGCATTTCAAAGTGTTAAAGAATACATAAAAAATAAAAAGGGGGGGGGGTGAGGGCGATACCATTTAAAAGGGGAGACTTTGGACAACTGTGTTCACGATCAGGTCAATTTCTGTAAAAATAAGGATCTTTATAATTTCTTTTTTAAAATAACTTTTGCAATAGCAAAAAAGTAGTCAAATGCTTTGCATTTTTTTCCAAGTACTTTAAATCAGCATTTGTTATAGTAAAAAAAAAAAAAAAACACACACAACGTACATAAGATAGATAATAAAAAGTATGTTGTGTGTTTTGCCGTTTATAAGTAAGTAGCATATTTGCACTAACTGTACATCCGGGTTTGTCAATGGCTGGTCACGTGACGTTAAGATTGCCGGCGAACTGTCACACGTGTGTAAATTTGTACATTAAAATTAATATTTAAAACCCTATTACTATTGCTTTTGCTTAACAATTTATAAAGCATAGGGTTCCATTCAGTGTTATTTACAGTTGCTCAAGGCTTAATGCTTTAAGGCCTGAAAATGGGCATAAAGGACTTTCAAGAATTTCTTGAAACTGAGTGTTCCAGTGCTTGTGTTTCTGTTGATTTGTTAAAAATTTCTCGAGCCTTTGTTCCAAAAAGGAGACCCATAGCCAGGGTAGGTCAGGTTGGTACAAGTGGACGCTTTTGTGTTGTGGTGGATGCAGAAAGTTGTTTAGATAGACTATACGGTGGATACTTTTCTGACTGGGTTTGTGGTGGACAATGGAATCGGATGACATCTTTTCTGGGCAATCTCGTGCAAGCTTGCCACAGTGCAAATATGGAGCTGGTTGTGTTTTTCAATGGAGCCTTAGAAAACCAAAAAATCAACGAATGGATGTCACAGCAGTTGACTCAAAGAGATAAGGTTCGATATGTTTTACGCCACATTGCAAACAAAGGTACACCACCTCCTAAGGTTTGGTGGAATCAACCAGTTTTTCTCAAAGAAGCACTAAAAATGGCACTTCGTCAACTTGGTGTAACAATAGCATGTTCTATGGATGATCACCATCAAGAAGTTATTAAATTCTGTAGAGAACACAATCTTCAAGGCATTATTGCCCAGGAGTCCATCTATACTATATTTGATCCACCTAGGTACTTTTCTTCCAATAATTTAAAACTGACATACAAAGGTTCACTGGAAACCAAAGAATACATTATGGATGAAATAGCAAAATGTATGAATTTGAATCCAAATAGATTCTGCATTTTTGCTGCACTTTTAGGTAAGTTCTTGTCTAATCTAGATATAGAGTCTAGATCTACATTTAAATTTAAGTAGATAAGTCTAGTCTAGTCTAGAGTAGTAGAGTCTAGATCTTTTATATCTTCCATCTTGCATAGATCTAGTCTAGATTATAAACTCCAGGAATATACTTTATTAGAGTCTATATAGGTAAAAAAAAAACAACTAAACTCCTTCAAGAATCCAGAGGAGTTGAGAGATGTTAATCATAGATTATAGATCTACTTAATGTTGTCACCTATAAACACACTAATAGTACTGAAGATGAGATTAACTTTAAGCCTTCTGTCATTACTGTTTAGTTTAGTGGTAGCTTAAATATGCTAAATTTCTTGACCTGAAATATTTCAGAAATTAATTTTTCATTTTTTTTAAATTAGATCCTTTACTTTAGTCTATATAAACCTAACAATGGTCTAAAAATTAGCACTCTTCACCAAACTGCACCAAATTGATACAATTGACTAAAAATAGGATGCATCATTGAGGCATTATCATAATTTAAAATGACCATACTATATAGTATTATTATATACAACCAACATTTTTTTTAAAGGGTTGAAAAAAATTCCATTTTGTCTCAGATCTACATCTAATTTATCTTTGTAGTAGTGTAATCCAAGTAGATATAGAAACTAGATATAGGTTTTTTAGGTTGAAAATAGACTATTTAAAAAAATGCTTGGTGTGCTGGTGGAAAGGATGTCAAGCAGCCCTAATCAGCTCTTTGGTGTGTTGCTTAATGCTCTTAAGTGAGCTTGGTAAGTTAATGTTGCGATGGCATATGGCAGGCCATGCACAGTTTTTGGCTATTGACATAATTAACTTAGTGTTTCATTTCAGAGGAGGCTGCATTCTATATGTTGGTGTTGTTTTTTTTACTTGGGATATTTTCATTCTAGAATATAGTAAACAAAATAGATGATAGGTAACAATTTTGAATGCAATTCATCTAGTAAGCATTATTTTGTCTTTACGTTTCCATTCTGCTATTCCAAAGCTTGCTAAAGGTTTAATTAAATAGGCAAAGGTAACTAAATACACAATCACTTGATTTTATATCCATTAAAATCCAATCCAATTAAGACATATTATTCTCATTTGATTGAGCTAAATATAAATCATAAAGACATTTATTTTATTATCAAAAACAAAATGTAAAAGTGGAACAGATTGTCTATCGTTTTAAAATACCATTTCGCCCCTGTTACACGACTATCAAACTGTCTACTAACATTCTTATTTTATTATTTTAATGTATGCGCTTTTTCTTAAAAGCTTTTAGAAGCCTAAATTGTAACCCAGGAGACTAAAATGAAATAGCATCCAGTTAAAAGTAGTATACAGTTAAATTGCTTATTTAAGATAAAAACTATTAACTGCAATACATCCATGTGATATGTTATATTTTAGACTTGTAGATGCTAACAAGTAATTTTTTTTTTCTCTAAACATCTAGAATCCTGATAAGTCAGACCTAATCATTTTTTATCTTGAGTCCGGGGTTAGAATCCTGGTGAAGACTGGGATTTTTAATTTCGGGATATTTGGGCGTCTCTGAGTCCACCCAGATCTAATTAGTACCTGACATTAGTTGGGGAAAAGTTAAGTTTGTTTGTTGTTATGCTGGCCACATGACATCCTAGTAAATCGTAGGCCACAGAACCAGATGACCTTTTATTACATCATCTGCCCTATAGACCACAAGGTCTTAAAGGGAAACTTTACTTTTTTACTTGAGTGAGTTAGCTTTGTTTAGTCTAATAAGATTGAGTAGGCTTGCAGTCAGTTTATTATTTTTCTAAGTTATGCACAATTTGCACTCAGTAGTTAATTGCCCAACTTTTAACTACTAAAAATTAATAATATACGTTAAAATAAAGTAATAATTTTTTCAAAAAGATGCAGATACACCATACCAGTGCATACTGTCACAAAAAATATATATATGTCCAGACTAGGCACCACAAACTAATTTTTCTAACCATTTTCTAATGATAAGATTTTAAAATATTTACAAATATTGTACTTTATCAAATTTACACTAATTGTAAATCTCTTAGTAAACATTTTTTTTTTCCTTTTAAATCTTAAAAATGTATTATTTTTTAAATTTATGATTTAATCAAACTATTTTTTTTTTTAACTATAGGAAATCACATTTTAACAGATGAAGATTTAATGACTTTCAGAGAACTCATGCCTACAACTGACACTGGGAAGCCACGGGTAGGTTTTGTTTAAAAACAATGTTCTTTATATTTGTCATCTTTTTGTTTAGAAATGGGTGACAGATAAGACAAAGTATTGTCAATTATCAATCATGCACATATGGGCTAGAGTTTTAAATTATATTTTATATATTTAAATGTTTCTAAATAGAATTAAGCTAATTCCACACTGAAGTAATTTTCACTTAACCATTGATTTTAAATATGTATGACATCATAATAATATTGTTCTAAAAAGAATACTTAAACTAAACATTTTTGCCTACTTTGTTCCTCTTTGCTGCACTCTCACAAAAAAAAAAATTAATAAAATATTTTTTACTTGAATAATTTAAAAAAGCACTTGCTGTACAAAGATTAAGCTAAACTAATGTGTAGTCCATTGTAATAATTATATTTCTTAACTACTTTTTAGGGTACTATACTATTATTAACTTTGTGGGTATCTGGGTTTCGTATTTGAAAATCTCTTGATCTATCTCTTGGATCTATTAGCATTAAAAATTTGATAAAAATGTATGTTCAGGACATAATCCTTAAACAAAATATTTAATTTAAAGAAATGTTAGTGAAATTTGAAACTTACAATATTACTTTATTTTAGACTTTTATTTGGGGATCAGGGATCAGAACTTGTCATTCCTTTTAGAATATATAACATAATATACTTTGACTTGTTTCACTTAATTTTCATAAATTCATAATTCAATTATTGTTCTAATGTCTTTTTCTATAAAATAAAACTTTTTTTTCCAGAGAAATAGAGACAAGTTAGATGCTGATTTAATCAAAGCTACATGTGACTATGTCAGAAATTTGCCTGCAGTTGACAATTTAGACATTGTTGGAAATGATGTTTTCAAGTAAGATGATTCTTTTATGCAAATATTTTATTAAATGAGTATTTTATTGTTTTACTATCAACACAGTCATTGTAATATTGCAGTCCTGGCTTCTTACATAACTTGAATTTGAAAAAACAAAAATTGTATGCACTCGCCTTGATATAAAAGAAAATGTATACTCTTATACATTCCAAAAGGTTGCTTGGACGTGTCTTTGTAGAGTGTAACCATATACACTAATGTATCCAAGATGTGTGTAAAGGAGGGTTTTTGTAATCACTTCAAGTATGTTTCCTGGCTGCTGATCTGTACAGCCTGCATCATACTTTCTCTCTTTAAACTTCAAATAATCTGTTCAAGTTCTAAACAAATAGTGAATTTACTAGACATTAGACTATGGGTTGCCAATGAAATACCTGCAAGCTTTCTTTATTCCTTATATGAAGCTAAGACAATGCATCAACTCTATTCTCTTTAGAATGGCTCAGTGGTTTTTCATTACTTGTAACTTGAAAGTAACAGTAAACCTGTTGACACCTAACCTAACAATTAGAAACCAAACTTGGAATGTTTAAATTAAGGCACCTTTAATTAAATTTTATTTGAACTATACAGCATTTTAACTGCAGCTTAGTTGTGGTATCTTATATTATACAAACGTTACTTCAAATAAGATAATTACATCCTACGCGTCTTGCTATTGGTATTAGTAGTCTTGAAAAAACCAATGAAGTTTAAAATAAGGCACCTTTAATTACATTTTAATTAAAGTACACATCATTTTGACTCCAGCCTGATAGTGGTATTACATTTTTTTAAAAATTGTGTGTGTGTGTTTGTGTAGCTTTTGGGAAGACATATATAATATAGCTTTTAGGATAAATTAATTTTAATCACAAAAATATTATGTAATGTTAAGGTTAATGTGTAAACAAATATACATGAACTTTACTTAATTATCCAAACCATTTTAATAATGTCATATTTTACCTAGTAAAAATTATGAAACTTTAATCAATTTCCCTGTGAGAGTAGTGACAACACTTCAAGTTCTTACAACGCAACTAGGCAGCAATCAATACCGTGTTAACCAAAACATTTTAATTTTTTTTTTGGTAGACTTATCTTACTAGTTGATTTGCTTGTAATTATTAATAAATTAATATTTCTTTTGTCTATACTGTTAATTTATTGTAAAATAATTATTCAGGTTATTAATGTGTGCAATTTGTTTTAACTATTTAGATTATCCAAAGCTAATAAAGCAGATCTAGTTGAAAGGTTTAAACAAAGTGTTCAGTATTTTGTGTCTGGCACACATGAAGGATTTATGAAAAGTTGCCAACTTCAAAGAGGTATGAAAAACAAACGTTTTTTAAAATTTGTAATGCATTTTAATTTCTTGTATGCAATGGTTTGATATTTTAAAATTTTTTTTGTAGGTCTTAACTATGGCAACCCTCTGATGGTTCCAAACATAAATCAGGTAATTTAGTTTGATTTTTTTGTCTTAGTCTGAAAGAATGGAACTTTTATGGGAGTGTTTTAAACCTTATTTGTATTTTTTTGGGTCTAATTTTTATATCTGTAATTTTTTAGACATTGTGCATATAAAAAAAAGAGGCTTGGATTAACATTGACGAATTTACCTTTACAAGTAGCTATGTTTAGAGTAGTTGTTTTGCCAATCTCTTGGTTATATACTGACTAACTGTGATGCTCTGTTTTGACTTCTTTCTCTCTTATATTTAAAATATCCAGATGCATAGTAAATCTAGATAACTTTCTATGTTGTTTGCTTAATCGAGATTTTTTATGTTACAATTTAAAATCTAAAATCAATCTGTTAACATTGTTTGTCCACAGGTGCCTAGAAATATAGGGGCCAGAGTTTTAGGTAAGAATGGCAAATGTTTCTTAATTTGAAAATGATCAAATCACTAGTATTAAATTGTGTATAATAAATAAATTAATCTGTATCAGTATTTTACATATGATAGTAGTTTTAAGATGTATTTTTATTTTAGAAGTATATAAGCATAAACTTTTGTTTTTCAGGCAATGCTATGGGGGATGCCCAGAGTAAAGTAAGTTATGTCATTATTGCATGGGAATTTTATAGCTGAAAGAGATTTGACTTCAGTTTTAGAAAAGAAAACAGCATAATAAATATTTTTTTAACAAAAGCGTTATATTTTATTAAGAAAAATCTTGGATTTCCTCAAGTACCCAATGAAATTCTTCGAGTGGCTGTTGACAGACATCAAAAAGGTTTGATGCACCCACATATATATCAAGTTTTAACTCAGGTATGTATAAAGCTGTTAAGATTACGTCATGAAAATATTGTGCAAGCTTATCTATATGACATCTGAATAAACTTAGTATCTGTTAGAACTCCTCACTCTGGTATTGTGCTTGTACATGCTCATCTATAATTTATTTAAAAGGCAAGGGTTTCTTCTTTTACCAACATTGTAAAAGTTAGCCATTTCACACTGGTCTGATCCTTCAGAAAACCAATGATTCATGTCTGTATTATGTGACTAGTTGATGTGTCAAAACTTCCTGAAGAAAAAACTATTTTATTTCAGGGAGAGGTGAAGCTTCCAGTAATTTTAGAAGATGACACTACTAGAGAATTGCCATCTTACATAGATCTATATAGACCTTTACGCCAGGCCATTTACTCAGTTTTGCTCAATCTCAATAAACAAAAGATTGTGCATGAAATACAAAATAAAGAGAAAGGTAAAATTTCCTGTTCAATTTACTTGATTAAACTTTTATAATAAAAGTAAGCTACGATTAAATATTATTAATTTGATATTGTAACTTATAACTGATTATAATACAAGATATCTAAACATATGTCAAACAGAATGATATTACTCTTCAGCCTTTGAAATATTGTGTTTTGTTTTGGTCTGTACTGACCATAATGGAGTTCTTTAATTTCCCTTCTTAAATTTCAACATGATATCAGTATATTCTAATTCTGTTTCATTGAAACTTTCTTATTGGCACAGTTAATGTCATGCAACCAGATTTTTCTGCTCAAGTTAAAGAATGGGTTGTTCGACGAGGATCTGGCAGACCTACTTATGAAGTTGTAACAGCTCGACCTGTAGAATGGAAAACACCTAGTATTCAGCGCATGTGGCTAGGTCAGCAAGATGGGGACAAAGATAGGAGACTACGTGCATTCTTAACCATAATGATGAGTGATACAAGCCTCATGCTGAACACCAACTATGTACCTCAACATCTCCTTGTGATGTGCTCTGTCTTAAGGTGAACAATCATTTTCACTTAATGTGCCTGTGTTATGTTTAATTAAGTTGTAGTGTTGAATTGATTTAGGGTCATATTCACTTCTTCATTCACACACAAACCCCTAACTTGAAAATCATATTCACAGTAGGGGACATGTATTGACCTAAAATATCATCAACAAAAAAAACATCAAGAGAATTACACCATCACATTTACAGCAGTGCTTTTCATCTATTCATTAATATCATGTTATAATCAGAATGATTTTTTCATCTTGTTTTACAAATATTTTATGAGTATGTGTATAAATATGATTAATTTTAAAAAAAGCCAAATGGGCAAAATTTTGCAAGATTTAGTATTGTGCCAATTTTTGTTTAAATGACTTATGCAATCAGTTTTTTCATAAAAATACACCACTTTTACAACTATTCACTATTAATAGTAACAAACACAGGATGCTCCTTAGTAGGGAAGATGAATATTTGCCATCATATTTATGCAAACAGATGCTTTTTTTTTTCAAAAAATTATTTTTTTTTTACAATTGTTATGCTAAGTTAAGGAAGTTCTGTCATACTAACTACTAACATTTATACAAAAAAGTTTTTTAGAAAAAAATTATTTAGTATGCATATAAATTGGACATAATTTAAAACAATTAATAAGTAGTTTTTCATATTATTGTGTGAACTGCAGCATTGCACTATAGCGATAGAACACTGAACTAAAGGAAATTATTTTTTCTTGAGGAATAAGAGATTATCGCTTTACAAAACAATTAGAGCAATTATATACTGGTTACGACGGTCTCGACTTATGTCGTTTCATGGTTATGACAGTGTTTATGACGGATTGCCAGAGGAGTCATGGATTCCCTTAGGTGTTACAAGGAGATATTGGATAAGAAGATGGTCTTCTTCCAAAGTAACCTGCAGCAGTACTTCAAGACGGTAGACAGGCCTGCAACAGATCCTGTACTTGTACCCTCTACCTCACCTGCCCCTCTTGACTCACCTGCCCCAGTATCTCCAGCAAGTTCTCCAGCTTGTTCTCTCTTGGGCATTATTTTTGTTTATTACAGTACACTGTTTATTACTGTTACAGCACTTACAGTACTGTATAGTACAGTACAGTATTTCATTATCAAAATTACTTTTCTGCACAATATTTTACTGTTTGATAATTATGTATTAGAATAGGTGTATGGACGGCTAAGTGTTTGCAGTACAGTACTGTTATTATGCTACAGTACTCTGTATGAATGTATGATCCGACTTATGACGAAATTCGGTTTACGGGGCCGCGTAGGAACGGAACACCGTTGTAAGTCGAGGACTACCTGTATTCATTATAAGACATAAGTTAGGCCAGGTTCACGTCTAAATTCACATTCACTTTCACCTATCCTTTGGTCTTTGGAATGCTGGGGCACCAAACAAGATCCGTCAAACTTCTTTCTCCATTCTTCTGTCATTTGTCTTTCATAGAATTTCATTCTGATGTTCTTTCTGAAAATTGAGCCCTGCCTTTTTACCTGCCTGGGTGGATCACTTTGATGGCCGATTTTGAGTTAGTGTCTCCACACAAACTGTCTTTGTAACCTTGTTGTTTGTGAGCTAGAAATGAAGCAGATGAACAATACAAACACAACAGCTGTTACTACAAGAGACAATAGTTTATGCACAATCATCTTTTACATACCTCATAATAATTTAAATTTCTCTTATAGGTATATAATGCAGTATGGTAGAATATTACAAAGACAAGAACTTGATGCCTTCCTTGCAATGTCAGTCTCACCACTGTTACATGATGTCCAGACAATGCAGGATCTTAAGGTACTAATTTTTCTTTTTTATATAATTATTGTGTGCTAATTTTTGTTGAATAAAATGCTTATTAACACACTTGTTTTGTATTTAATGTAAAAGCAAAGTAGCTGTAAACCTGTAAAACATTGTAAAGATACACAAGGGTGAAATTTAACTAGTTCACCAGTATAATGCATGGGCTTTCTTTTTAAAAATGTATTTGTACACATTGCTTTATCTTCTAAATCAGTAAAAAAAAAAATAATAATAAGTTGGTTAGAACATACCACAGCTTTACTTTGTAGTTGAAATTCATTAATTTTTTTTTCAGCTTCCCAACATTGTTCCTCGAGGAAGTCAGTTAGCCTCTCTGTTTATGTCAGGAATAGAAACTGCTGCCATGGCCAATGATGTTTGTGGCGCTCCTATTCCTTGGACCATGATCTGTCCTTGGCTTTACATGGATGGAAAACTTTTCCATTTCAAGCTGCTCAAAGCCAACAACAACACACCTCTAATAGACATCTGTGATGGGCAGGTCAGTTACAGATTTGAAATTAATATAGATTCTCAGAATAACTTCTTTTATATCAGTTCAGTTATTTTTTTATTTCTTTTTTAATATTTAAAAATGCTGATTGACAAACTTAGCCAATAAATAACTAGTGGCTGAATAGTGGTATTTCTACATATTCTATTCTCTTTATTTAAATTAGTGTAATATACATTTTTTAACTGCTAGCAAAATGACTTGAACTTAAATGTGTACAAAAATGTTTGAATCTTTAGTGTATTTGTTAATTTTTAAAAATTTTTAATCTGAAGATGGAGCAAGTATTAAGAGTGGAAAGAATGAGACAGGCCATTCTTGAGAACTTAAGAGTTGATTTTGCCAAACCACTTTTACCTGGATTCTACTATCCTTATCCTGGTCAACCATATTCAGCCAATCCTCTTCCATATGGACCAACAGTAGCCGCAAGAGGCAGGGGAAATCCAATGCCAGGCATACCAAGTCGACAAGTGGGAAGAGGCCGTGGAATATTAGGTATTTGCTATTTCAAGTCAGCATTCCCCACTTAGCTGAAAACCAAAAAATAATAATAATGATAATCTTTAATGTCATTGTGCAATAATTGTCAAACATATGAACAAGAAATGATGACATTTGTCTGGACCTCTGAAATAGTAATGTTGTTCTTATGAGTTCCTGATCTTGTTAAATATTTTCTTTTTATCATAGGGCATTTAATATTATCTTTAATGCCTTAATTGCATTAATCACTGGCTTTTTTAAAATAACTTTTGAAATGTAATTATTATTTCAAATAATAATAATAATATATCCCACTTATTGAGATCCTAATTTGATATTAACTTTTTGATCTATTATGGTTATGGGCACGAAAAAGAATTATGCAGAGCCATAAGTGAAATGTGCTAAAGTTTGAAGTGCTATGTTTAAATGTCACCAATACTTACTATTATATATATATATGTCAAGGTGCACTTTTAATTTTATGGACTTGTGTCCCTTAAAAATAGGCTTAGATTTATTACATTTGCTGTGTCTGTTGGGTGCAGTCAGTTAAACAAGAAGTAATGTTTAAGTCCAGGCCTTTCAGAAATAAAGTGTTGTAATTAATTAGAATTTTAATGCTGTAAGAATATAGTCTTAATATTCTCATTACTTTCAAAGTGTATGATTGTTTTTGTTGATTTCATAAAAGAACAAAGTATGAAATTTTAAAAGAAAAAAATCTGTTAAACAATCATATTGTTAAATAAATGCATATAGTTTAATGTGAGCATTGAAAGATCGTTGGCTATACTTGGCAGCCAAATTAAATTTAGGGCATGGTAGATCAAAGCTATATGAAATATCTAGATTAAATTTACAGACATGCCTACAGTCCCACATTATGCGGAACCGTCCCGCAAAAGCATAAAAAAAAGCTCACATGTTCCACCGTTCCGCATTCACGATTTTTTGTTCCGCCAAGTCTGAATTCCGACACAAAAAAAAAATCGCAGATTTTTCATTATTTATTAATCGTGCGAAATGAAAATACTGAATGCAAAATAAAGTATATATATTTATTTTTTACATTGCATCTCCTCCCAGACCCGGTGTGTCCAAAATTTACGTAGATCTAGATATTTAGACTTAGATATGGTTGAGCTAGATCTAGTACTCTAGGCCAGTCTAGGCTCTAGGTCTAGATACTAGATCTATTCTTAGAATCTAGTAAGTGATAATAAGCCAAATGTTCCATTCATATCCCTTTCTTTTCCCGACAATGGCTCTACTAGTCTAGATGATAGATCTAATGATCTATCTTTCTTAGTATATATATTATAAGTATAATCTATTCTTACACTAATTTGTGACTAAAGTAAAAGTTAAGTGACTAACTCAACTGGTTTCTTAGGTTTCTAAGTAATCTAAGAAAAGGATTTTTTTTAAAAATATGTTATAAATTAAAGATCTAGATCTAGACCTAAATCTAATTAATTAACTTCTAAGACACAGTAAGGCTAAGGCCTTAATAAGCCTATAACTATAGACAGTATAGATCTATATAAATAAATCCTTATTACATTGACAGTCTAAATTAGTATCTAGATCTAGCACTAGAGTACTAGATAACAAGATTCAGATAATACTAAATCTAGATCTATCTACAGAAATAGACTTAGAAGGTGATAGATCTAGATCTCTAGATTTTTATGTATCATTATGTAATAAATTTAGTTCTCAATAAGTCCATAGATCTAGACATAAATATCTAGATCTATAATATAATTATTATAATCTGTGCTTAGAGGACTTATTAGGTCTAGACTAGTGGACAGACTCTTAAATTATTTTAGATCTAGAACTAGAGACAACTTCTAGAGGACTAGAGTAGATCCCTAGAAAAGGATAGATAATCAAGTAGATCTAGAATAATCTAGATCTAGTCATTAGATTTAGATCTAGTAGCAACAAAAATAGATCTAGTAACATTTGAGTCTATCACTCTATGTCATTAGAATTTTTTTAGAATTCATCATATAGGAGTTAGAACTATTGATTTCAAACAAAGGACATAGATCTAATTATGAATTAAAGGTTTTCTTACTTTTAATTATATTATACTATTTACATCTAATTTATAAGAAGCAAACTAGTATTGTTATTAAAGTAATATAATATAAGTTTTATTTATATTGCGTTCAGTATGGCTGACAAACATAAACGTGTTCATGTTCCACATTGGGGCCCAAAATTCCATATTTTCAACCTGGATGTTCCACATTCTGGGTCTTGGGGGTAGGCATGTCTGGATTTAGACCCTGACTTAAAAGACAAAAAAAAATTATTTGGAATATTCTGATGGCTGAAATTCAGAAATTTGGCACAGGTCAATAAGATAATATTAATAAGCTAACATTAGCTCCAGAGTGCCACTTTAAAAATAAAATTATTTAGTTCAAAAGAGCTCCAGCCTCTACTAAGTTATATTATGAGAAGGCATACATTTCTGAGATATTCAACAAAAGTATTAGAAATTAGTCTTGAATGATTTTTTTATGCAGGTTTTAGGAAAGAACCCCAAGCAGGTATTTTTTAATTTATGATTTTTTTTTGTTAAAGTTGTTGTTAAAAACGAACCGTTTTTATTCTAAATACTTTGTTTCACTAACTTGAAGATATTGTAATTGTTGAGTTAACACTAATAGATACATTTTCTTAAGATATTTATGTCATTATTTTGAAAATTGAGACTTGTATATATAATCACTAGATTTTATAGAATAGCTTATTAAAAGAATTTTTTCTAAGTGCCAATAATACAGACTGACACATTTTTAGTTCCTAGACACAGTGGAGTGTTTAGAATGTGTCTGAATATGCTAAGAAAACTTACCCTAAAGAACAATAGAATAGTTAAATAGTATGATAGATTGTATAAAATATACTTCCCTAAAAGAAAATATTTATTTTGTAACACTAGTTTTGATTTCTTAATTGTCCTAACTACATTTTTCAATTAAATATTTGGCCAGTTGAACAAGAAATGATGACACATGTCTGGACCTCTGAAATTCTAATGTTGTTTTATTTGAGTTCCTGATCTTGTTCAACATTTTGTCTGTATATTATTGTGGGGTATTCACATTTACTGAAGGTTTCAGAATTTAAGTTGCATTATAAAAATGATTGAGACCCTTAGTTGACTCTTTATAATCATGAAGAGTATTGGATTACTGAAAATGTCAGATTACCAAAGGTTAACTGTACTTTGAAGAATTAAACCAAATGTCAAGAAAATTCTATTTATGATGTAATAAGATATTAACTTAGTCTTTCAAAGTTACATGTAAAAGACGAAAAATTTATTGATTTAAAGAATACAAAACATATTTCAGTGTTCACATGCAGTAATAAATTATGATTTAAGCTTGCCTATATTGTATAATTAAACATACTACAGTATACATCAGCAAATTAATTTCTAGTTGTATATATGTGTATATATATTTAAAGTTTAAACTGTAAGTATAAATTAAAAATCAGAAAAATAATTAGTTAGTAACCATTAGAAAATTTTAAACTAATAAAAAAAACAACAGTTAAGTGACCACAATTTTTATCAGTTTCTATATTGTTGTAATTTTTTAAGCAAGAAATGATGACTCATGTCTGGACCTCTGATATTATAATGTTGTTTTATTGAGTTCCTGATCTTGCTAAACATTGTTTTATACATGCCTCTCTGGACGAAAACAATTTTAAAATTTACCTAGCGCCCTGCATTTTACAATTAACTATTTGGTCATTTTAAAAAAGTTTAGTGTTAATTTTCCAAAAATTTCTTCTTCTCCATTTCCTTTCAGACAAAGAATCTGATATCCCCCCTCCAATTTTTTTTCCTGAAGTCCTTGATTTGTTTTTCTATGCTTACATCCGATATCGGTATATTTGACTGGTTCTATTTTAAAACAATCTCATTGGTCCAAGTCTAGATCTAGGTCTAAAAGTCTTAATGTAGATCTTTGCTGTTTTGAATAATTTTAGATATACAATATCTAGATCGAGTGGTCTAGATTTATAGACCTTGCATGGTTTCCTGGTCATGTGGACCAGTGTGGTGACTGTTGTGCCCTGCCGCTTGGACGGCTATGGGTCTAACTTGTCTATGCGCTTAGCCTTTGCACATCTGGAACTAGAATGAAAGTTTCTATATTGAAATCATTTTTATTGTGCTTTCATTGTTGAATCAGTAATTTGTGAATTTTTTTTTTTAGCAAGAAATGATGACACATGTCTGGACCTCTGATATTATAATGTTGTTTTATTGAGTTCCTGATCTTGCTAAACATTGTTTTATACATGCCTCTCTGGACGAAAACAATTTTAAAATTTACCTAGCGCCCTGCATTTTACAATTAACTATTTGGTCATTTTAAAAAAGTTTAGTGTTAATTTTCCAAAAATTTCTTCTTCTCCATTTCCTTTCAGACAAAGAATCTGATATCCCCCCTCCAATTTTTTTTCCTGAAGTCTTTTATGAAGGGGAAAAATCCAGATTTTATCATTTTTCCTTTCATAGAAGAATGCTAAGTCCTTGATTTGTTTTTCTATGCTTACATCCGATATCGGTATATTTGACTGGTTCTATTTTAAAACAATCTCATTGGTCCAAGTCTAGATCTAGGTCTAAAAGTCTTAATGTAGATCTTTGCTGTTTTGAATAATTTTAGATATACAATATCTAGATCGAGTGGTCTAGATTTATAGACCTTGCATGGTTTCCTGGTCATGTGGACCAGTGTGGTGACTGTTGTGCCCTGCCGCTTGGACGGCTATGGGTCTAACTTGTCTATGCGCTTAGCCTTTGCACATCTGGAACTAGAATGAAAGTTTCTATATTGAAATCATTTTTATTGTGCTTTCATTGTTGAATCAGTAATTAGTGAATTTTTTTTTTTAGCAAGAAATGATGACACATGTCTGGACCTCTGATATTATAATGTTGTTTTATTGAGTTCCTGATCTTGCTAAACATTGTTTTATACATGCCTCTCTGGACGAAAACAATTTTAAAATTTACCTAGCGCCCTGCATTTTACAATTAACTATTTGGTCATTTTAAAAAAGTTTAGTGTTAATTTTCCAAAAATTTCTTCTTCTCCATTTCCTTTCAGACAAAGAATCTGATATCCCCCCTCCAATTTTTTTTCCTGAAGTCTTTTATGAAGGGGAAAAATCCAGATTTTATCATTTTTCCTTTCATAGAAGAATGCTAAGTCCTTGATTTGTTTTTCTATGCTTACATCCGATATCGGTATATTTGACTGGTTCTATTTTAAAACAATCTCATTGGTCCAAGTCTAGATCCAGGTCTAAAAGTCTTAATGTAGATCTTTGCTGTTTTGAATAATTTTAGATATACAATATCTAGATCGAGTGGTCTAGATTTATAGACCTTGCATGGTTTCCTGGTCATGTGGACCAGTGTGGTGACTGTTGTGCCCTGCCGCTTGGACGGCTATGGGTCTAACTTGTCTATGCGCTTAGCCTTTGCACATCTGGAACTAGAATGAAAGTTTCTATATTGAAATCACTTTTATTGTGCTTTCATTGTTGAATCAGTAATTTGTGATTTTTTTTTTTTAGCAAGAAATGATGACACATGTCTGGACCTCTGAAATGATAATGATGTTTAATTGAGTATCTGATCTTGCTAAACATTTTTTTAAACATACCTTTCTGAACGGAAACATAATTCTTTAACATTAGTTTTGATTTCTTAACTGCATTTTTTCAATTGAATATTTGGCCAGTTTAACAAGAAATGATGACACATGTCTGGACCTCTGAAATAATAATGTTGCTTTATTGAGTTCCTGATCTTGCTAAACAAGTCTTCTCTCCCAAGCTGTGTTAGTGTCAAACTTTAAAAAAGTGACATTAACATCAAAGATATTTTTCTTAAGGGCTTTGACTTCTAGTATAATAGTATAAGTGATACAAAAAGGCTTGTTTATACATTGCTAAACGTGTTCCTTCTTTTGAAGTTAGTTTTAGCATTTAATAAAAGTTTAATTGATTGAAATATGTTTATTTTATCCAACTAAAAAAATGTCTGTGTTGTGTCCATGTAAATGTTGAATGTGTTTATGTATTTCGTGTTTAGGTCGTTCACCAATTGAAGCTCAAGGTGGCCAGTTAGAGATTGCAGGAGTTGTAGTAGGACAGTGGGGACCTAACATGTCTAACAGACGTGGAGGACGAGGCGGAAATCAGATTCCAACTCAAGTTATGTCTGTAGGTCAGAGAGGAAGGTACATACTTTTTTTTTTCAATAATTTAGACAAGTGCAGAAACAAATTATTTTAGAATAATATTGATATAAAAAGATTTTTAAAAAAAAACATTTCAAAAACTTTTTTTTTCAAGGGGACTTTTCACTGGCAGAGGTGGTTTTTTACCTGGTAGAGAGGGAATGATAAGAGGTAGAATTGCTTCACCACTCTACAATAGCAGAGGTGCCTACAGGCCAGCAGTAAGTTAGTTAAAATTGTTAGGTGCTGCCTTATGGTTGTTTATTTAATGTTATAATTTTTTCCTGATATTAACCTACTCAATCCTTGCCCACTCTAAATCTTAGACCTTTCAAATCTCAATGAAAGAGAGAACGCAAGAAATACAAATGAGTTCATAAAACATTCAATAAAAAAAGAAGCTCCAAAGATAAACATAATAAATCCAGCTGCAATATTATTAGAATAGATAAGTTTCAAAATATTTTTTAAAATGTAAATCTTTAATGTACACATATATCAAAGTGCTCAACCTACAATTTTCAAAATAGGCTTTAAGCTTGGTCTTGGACAAAGACTTGAACACAATTTTAAAACTATGCATACTAAGGTCTACATCTAGTCTGAATCACTGCTTTCATTTTCTTGATAAACATATCGTATTATATATTTTGGATCATTGAAGTCCTTAATTAAATTATTAGCTTCATCTAAACATGATAACCTAGTACCACAATATTTAAGACACTGTTGAAATTAAAAGCCAATCACAAAACTGAATTATTTGTATTTCCCCCCATTGATGTCCATATATTTCAGAATGGCAGTTTGTAAGCCATGAGATGAGCTAGATAGTGGCAGTATATGTCCGCTATGGAATTGAATGTGTTAAGTTAACACAGGGACTGAATATTTATTCTGTAATCAAAAAGAAATGTTAAAATACTTAAACACCTAAAATATTCTTTTATTTTTAGTACTACTCAAGAGGCAGAGGTTCTCCTACAAAGCGCCCTGTTAGAATAGTTGCCAGACCAGGCAGAGGCAGAACTGTCAAGGCTACACCCAAGGGAAGGGGTGTCACTGTAGATGTCTCTTCCACGTATGTTTCGTTTGATTAATGAAACATTGCTTGTAGTGTAAAAAAATAAATACTTATGGTATCCTGTTTTCAAACTGGTCAAATAATGTGATGTATTTCCTATTTACAGAATGCGCTCTAAAGCTAGTGATGAATTTGATGAGGTGGATGAAGAAGTAAATGGTGGCTATAGTGGTGCCTCTGATGAGGATGAGGAGATTGGAACAGCTACTGTTAGCATCAAGGGCTAACCAGTAATACTTGCTACCTACTTTGATAATAACAAGCAACAAATAAGACAAAAGTATTGTAGTTTTGTATTTATCAAATTGTTTAGATATTTTTGTAAAGGTAGGATTTTCTGAAAATAAGCATAGTTTTGTTTGGTTAAGCAGACATACACCTGCTTGACAGCATTTCAAACTAATATCCAAGCTGTTACTTTTTAGAGTAATTATTGTTTTGTTCAGATGATTGATTCTATTGATATGCTATTTGGAATCAATTTTTTTTTATAATGTTTGTAAGAATTGTATATTTTGTATTTATAGTTTGATGTTTGTATATTGAATTACACATAATGTACAGAAATTTATATTTAAAAACATCATATAAAAAAAAAATTTAAAAAAAATTGATACTTTTTATCAGTCATCTGTTCTGTCTTTGTGCCAGTGACCCAGTAGTAGCATTGCTTGATGTTGCTGAGGGTCAGAACGATGTATTTTTGTATTACTAGCAATGTCATTGCCATTGTAAACAAACTCATTCTCTCAAGTCGTTTTTTTTTTCCACCAGTATTTATACGTGTGTGTGTGTGAGAAAGAGATTGTTTGAATGAATAGTAGCTTACGTCTACACTTTACAAACAAAAGCTTCTGTAGATTCATAACATTTTTTGTCTAATCTTGTACATTGTCTTTAAAGTTATAAAATACAGTTAATGCATGGACTTTGCTGACACTAAAACTGTGTTAGACTAATTAGATAGAGGTAGCTTTTTTTGTTGTTGTTGTCTACTTTGTTTAGGCTATGATTGGCTGTGTTTGCAATCTCTGAAACATTTGTATCTATTGTTCTATCAAGTGTTATTTAACTGCCGACATAATTTGGGTGTAACTTGTGTGTTACTAGAACAAATTCATTGCTACAATGACAGATGAACACATTCTCCTAACTTGATTAAATCATGAATATTATTTGATATTTTTTTCTATGAAGCCATCATTGTGTGTAGTATTGTTACTGTTTTTAATTTTTATTGCCCACTTGAGCTGAAACATTTTATAGAGATATATTTTGAGCATTGAACTGAGTTGGTAATAGGCATGAGATGTCCTACTTTACTATGTTAATTTATGTCTTAGGAGAAACTTGAAAAGGTTGAGTAATGTCTTGCTAATAAGACCCAAAAGGAATTATAAAATGAAAAAGTTCTATTATTATAAGAACTAAATAGTTGAGCAGACAAATACTCATAATTATATGTATCTGTAGACAGTTAGGGCCTATATTCTCAGATACATGGCACATGGGTGGATGAATCGTGCCACTATTTAGAAATAAAGTTACTGTAGACTAAACAACAATCTTGTGAAATATACATCATTGATGAGGTCTGTAGTATTGTGGTACATGTCAGGATTTTAACTGACAATAATATCAAATACTAATATTTTATTATGATTTCATGCATGAAAAAAATCTTAATACATTTTTTTTATGAAATTTTTTTTTTTTTTTAATTGATAACAAAGGAAGATCTTTTTTTTTTCTTCTTAAAATTTATTTATTTATTTTTTTTTAAAGTGAATTAAAAAAAAGTAATTGCTATTTATTGGCGAGCCAATTTTCTAACTTCACACATTTATTCAAATGGGGATTTTTCTTTTTAAAAAACATTTGATGTATTTCTAATTATTATCTTTGGATACTATGCTGACTAATTTTAAAAAATGTAGGTTTCAGCCATAAAATAAACAAAATTAAATTACTAGTGTTATGCTAACTCTCTTAATTTCAAGTAACAAAAGTTAGCAGCACTTACTAGCTGAATAACTGATCCTCCCTCTGAAATAAAACAACCCTAGAACTAATAATCAATCTCATTGAATTAAAGAAAAACCCAGTCAAGTGGCAGCATTATGACCTAGACTACCACATATTCTTGATCTTAGTAAGATTTTTAAAATGGGAGGATCTACATTTTGATTTTTGTGGATAGTAGCATCAAGAAATATGCTAAGTACAAAATACTGTTCTATCCATAATCATGTTGACTTTTTTAATCCTTTGAACTGAAACAAAAACAAACCTTTTGAAAGCATTTTTTGGTAACTTTTGTCATGTATTGCAGTAATTAATATAAAAAAAAATTAACATTTGACAATTATTTGAAAGCTATCTAAGGATGTCTTATTTAAACCTAGAGTTCAGTGGATTAAATCAGTCTCACAGTGCACTTGATTCACTGTGTAGTTGTGTGATTTCAATATTTTAGTGTCCTACATTTCAGTGTGTTCTAGCTTGACAGTTTAGTGTTTTCTTTGGAAACTTGCATACATATTTTTTTTTTATTGTGCACTTTTTAAGGAAAGCAATTTTTAAGTCTGTCATTAGGAGAATTTATTTCTTCAGTATTTCATTCTTACCTATTTTTGTTTGTTTGTTTGTTTGTTATCCCTCCAAAACACATTGTGCTCAGATGATTTAAGTCTGAATTATTTTTAATGTTAATTGATGAAACAAAGCTTTGCTAGTGCTTAACAGTTAAGTTTCTTTTAATGAAGTGTTATTTCTTAAGTAAATCAGCTAGTTTGTAACTTCTGTTTTTAAATATTTCAACTGAAAATTGACCCTTTCCTTTGATTGCTTAACTTAGAATGACCATTGCTGTCCCCCATTTTGTTTGTCTATATTTTTAGTTTTGATTTCAAAATTATTTTTTTTCTTTTTCAATGATTTAAGTTTGTTGGAAACAACTGCTCCTGTGGGTGTCATCAAATGTCATGTTTTTAACATATTAAACATAGGTTGTAGTTGTATTTGAAAGTGTTTTTAGTTAGCGGAATTCAAATAATTCAATTTTCTGATGCCTAGAAAATATTTATAATTCTGACAAAACTTTTTTTTTATACAGTATGTTTTTACATACCATTAGGCCTATACAATATTATCAGATGTCATCAATTAATCATTTTTAAGTCTTATCAAAATTTATAAAAACATTATGAGGTTAGGAAAGTTGTTTCTAATAATTAATTAAAAAAATATGCTTTGAACTATCTCTAGTTTTATTCCTATGTATAAGTGAAAAATACAATATTACATTTTTGTCTTGTTGCTATACTGCAAAACTCAGTAGATTGTTGTATTAGTTGTGACTACTGTACCTGTGTATTTCATAACACTTAGTTTGACCAAACTATTTATGTTGTTTAACTTTTGGCAGTTTGCTCCGGGGTACATGTATATCTAGAGAGAATCAATTGGCATCACGTAGTTGACCCAACAAACCAGTCATTTGATTAACAGCTGTCATCAAAAGTTCTAAATGTCCCAGGCTCAAAATTTCCCACAGTATCAGTAAATCCCTTTTCTTTTTTTAATCCATTAAAAATGTTTGATTTTGTTTTTGACCATGTGACTGGCTTTGACCAGTGGTCCTATGTGATGTGATAGAAAATGAAAATCAATACTTACAAGCATTAGTGAGCACACACTATTGTGTAATCAGCCATAGAGACAATTGTATTGAAACAGAACACTAGTATCTCACACAAGCAGTCTGAACACTTGTTGCAGTTGGTGGCAATTGTTCTCATTACAATCAACTGAACACTTTTTTTTTTGTTTGCCTCACCTTTTCAAAGAAGCATACTATCAAAAAACAAGAGTTAAAAGCAACAATTTCTGTAAGGTATATTTGTTTTTGTTTGCTCCTACAGCTGTACTCTAGAATCAACGTAGCCTAACTATGAAGTAGGTTCATGAGCTCACATGGAAAGTTTATGTGTGTTTTATTTTCTCTCTAAATAACTACATGACCTTCTGTGTAGAACACTTGTATTAAGCATGCAACTCTTCCATAATGTCAATTTTTTTTTTTCTTTGTTTAAACTTTTTAGTCTTGTGTATAATTTTCTCCTAAATACTACAACAATAGTGTTTTGATCCAATCATTCTAAGGGTTTTCTAATTTTTTTTCAGACTTGAATGGGAGGGTTCATAGACTGGTCATGAGATGATACAATGACTGGAAACTGTCATCTAAATAGAAGAGTTAGTTGCAAACATCCTGTAGTATTGCAATGTACATTTTCTATGTCAACAAAGTCCTCAAAAAGTATTAGCAAAGATGATGAAATAATCAAGACACATGATGGATGGTGTCTAAGACTAGTGACTAGGGTTATCCTAAGAGTAGAAGCTCTTAACAAGTGTAAAAACACTATTGTTTAGTTGTGTATTGTGGCAAGTAGTTCTGGCCATCAAGAGAAACCCCAAAATTGTTAGAGAAGTTGTCCTTTACTGGTGTATGTTATGAGAAGGTTATATGATTCAATAAATGTTGTATTCAACAAAATCTGTTGACTTAAATGTCTTTATTTGATACTGTAAAACGCTTTTTAAAAAATCACAAAAAAAACACCCAGCCATTTGGTTATTGATTGATTGACAGATGCCCCCCTGCCTCAACAAGCTGTGTGATAAGGGCATTGAGTCAATTGTTATATCATTTTCTTTATGTCCAGCTACATTTGTTCTAAAGAGTAGTTACAGAGCCCAAGAAAAGTTTGACTAACTAGGTGAATAATTTAAATAAACATTTTTTATAGTTAATATATTTTGTAAATTAATTTTGGCTGAGATTTAGTAAAAAAAAAAAATTAAAATGCACTAAAAAAAAATGAAAACCCAATGAAGACATCAGATTTTGAGCCTTATAGATCTGTACTAACAACAAAACATTTTAAAAACATTCGTTAAAAAAAAGACAATACTTCCATTATAGAACAAAATTCAAATTTCTTTTTAATACAGCATATTGCAATGACCTTAATAAAATCCATTCCAGTTAATTCTTAGGTTAACTTTGTTCAAGACTGAGAGGAAGTACATAGCACAATATTAAAAGACCGAGCAGTTTCAATCTACAAAAGTTATGCATAGCAAGCATTAGACTGTTAAATGTCAGTCATATTTGGCATTAACATTTTCATGGGTAAATAATACTATTTTACTTTTAAAGATTTTCATACAATACTATGAGGCAAATCCATAAAATAACAAGCTTGCCTCCTTAATTCAACTCATTTTGCTAAGAACTAATGAATGTTAGATTCAGAAAACATTTTTTCTAAAGACTAGTAGAATTATACATTCACATGACCTTTATTTTATTCCATGATGGGCGGGGTAATTTTTAATTTTTTTAACAATACCTCTACTTAAGTCATAACTTTATGGACGGAGGGTGGACAACGACCTAGTAATTCTTTTCTAAGCAATATGTTTAATTTCTAGGAAAATCGTTAGAGCTATTTTTGAGATCAGCATCCAGGTTGGTTCCATGAAGTTCTGACTTGAATAGAGGTATTGTAAAAAGATGAAGCAAATCAAAAGCCACTTTAACCTACGATATTTGTGGACGGAAGTGTCTCTCGAGAATGGGGCTCCACAGTCACATTAAAAGTGTTCTACAGATGAACCAATGTCTTTAGGACTGAAGGAGGCCAACAAAAAGATTGGCTATTTCTTTGTGTTCAACCAGAATACATTGAACTTATGTAGGTTCATTGGGAATTATGCAGACAATTAAAAAATAATGGCAGTCATGCTTGAATGTACAATAGGAATGGAAGGAAGGCAGGATTGTTGTTATTAGAGTTTTTAGTTCATGAGGTTTCTGATATCAACACGTGAACATTTCCAAATCACTTTTTGTTTATTTAATAATTAAAGGTACACTTTGTTCTATATACACTGTTTTACAACAATAGTAGGTCACTATAGACATTCATGTCAGAAGGACTTTTCTTTTGTAATCTACTGTCACACTTATGTTGGTTGAGCTAAACATATAGAAACCTGATATCTGATTGGTTTTAGGACAGGAATGTACACATCTCCCATAAAGCTTTGACAAGAAACTCTGCAGTTTGGCGACTCATAGCTTCCATACAGGTCGTGACACTGCAGATACATAACCTTTAGCTCTGGCGACACAAGACAATTGACTCTCCACATTGGCAACAGGAATCATAGTTATAAGGCAGTGTCCTGTTCTAGTTGTATGAATGACTAGCCTGCATTTAGCCTCCAGCATGGGTTGTATCACTCCTGGCGATAGATAGGATTCTTCCCATTTGAACCATTTCTCATATACCTACTATTAGATTTTTTTATGCCATGACCTAGACTTAGAAACATTAAAAGACACTTGTCTAGACAGGTTTATGTCTAAACCTTCAGAGCAAATTTAAAGAATATTATATTTTTAAAAATCATTATGGTCAAATCAGAGTTTTTTCATTTTTGGCCAATTAGCTAGTAATTTGTTTTCCCCAAAGATATACATAAACTGTCAAATTTCTAAGAAAATAGAGCTGTTTTTGAGATCCTTGTCCACCCAGAGTTTTGTTTCACCCCATGAAGAATTTGCAAGCAGATAAGTGAAATTGTATAAAAAAACAACACTGGGTGCAATAATAAGAAAGAAAAAGAAATAAAATGGTGAAACAAAGCAAATTTAAAAGTAAATCAAAGTGTTCCCTTAACAAATAAAAAAGACCAATTTCATATTTATTATTCATTTTATTTCATTGATCACAAATTTGATTGACAATGTCTGAAGCAAGCAATAATTTACATTGTTCACATTTCAAACAAACATTTGTATTTAAAATAAGGCTATTCCAGCTAGATACTATCTGCAGTTACAATTCAGAAAATGTTGTTAATCCCTTTTAACGACTAAGCTTATGGAGACATATTCTATTTTACACTGGCAGTCTAATTTATCTTCTTATTTGATAAAATACAGATTTAACTTCAAAGTAATGCATCTTGGTTCATATGAAAAAAAAAGAAACAGAAATAGTAGTAAGGGATTGTTGATCAGATGTTTCGTTGTATGCAATTTCTAAATTAATTTATTAACTTAACTACTGTTACTGTTATTTTAAAAATTCCTAAGATCCATCAGTTTTTTTTTGTTTATGTTCAAAGATTTTACATTTACCTGGTACACAAGAATAGGACTTGCCAGTCTTTTTGTCAAGGTCACATAAAATAACTCTGAACAAAGTTTCACACATTTTGTCTGTTATGTATAAAGTTCCTTTAATACTGATATCTAGGGACTTTAAATATTCAAAAGATCTGATATGCATATTAGTTAAAAGAAAAATTAAATAAAAAGAAAGAAAAATGCCAAATAAGAAAAAAAAAAACAAGTTGTGATCTCCAGAAATATAATTCATTTGTTCATTATAAGAGACTATTTTAAAAAATCCTGTAAGTCAAACTAAAACTTTATCAAAGGGTACAATACTATAAAAAAAAAAGTGAATTAAAAAAAAAATAAATTTATGAGGTTATAATAAAACATTGCAGTGAATCCTTTGTACACTTTAAAAAAAATCACAATCTAATTCTTTGGCATCTAACTCTTCTTGATCAAGTCACAGCACTCAGAGCTTGGGCTGCTAAACATTAGATCAAGCATCTGCAACGCAGTTCAAGCACTTTAATGAAATAATGTGTTAAAACTAAGTCACCTGAACCCTGTCAACCAGATAGAACAAGGTATTACAGAAAAACTAATCCCACCCCAACACTCTCCTCAATTTGATTGAACTTAATGTGACCAGTATTTTCAACATTTTTTTATGCCCAAACTATTAGTTATAAGTAGGAGAAAATACTGAATGAAATATAAGTGATTGATAGCAACACCTACATAATATATAAAACCAGAACAGCTTAATACAATGTTTACCTTTATGTCATCTCTATCAGAAATAGTTTGTGTTAAACAGGTAACAAGTTTTAGAAAAAAAAGTTTCCACTTTCAGATGAGTGTAGCTAACAATGATCCCACATTTCTTTGCAGAATGGTTCTGAATCCTCCATCTAGCTTAGTTGTGCAGTTAGCAAGAAGAAGGTGTACAGGTTCTCCAGGTAACACAATATAGCAGTGATGATATTTTTCAAAGCACTGAGAAGAAATGAGAACAATGACATAAGGTGATTAGACACACACAAAACAACACACATACCACTAATATAGTGTTACGAATCTCACTATCCAGGCTCTCTGCAAACTGCACCATACACCACCAACTTAAAGAACTTAACAACTCAGGGCTCCAAAGTAACGTAACACTTTAATAGTTGAATAAATAACAGCCAATACTGTACAATTGGCAGCACGTAACACAAGACTACAAAAATCTCTCCGCCGTATCAACTCTTGCACTGGCCTCTCCGTCTCGTTCCGGGCTTGCACTGGGTTCAACAGTCCAGGACCGACTTCACACACTAGGCTCATTGTGTCGGACTCGATCGCAGACCAAGATCAAGACGCCAGTCGTCTCAACTGTACTTGACAGTACTCTGCACTGAACCGTCGTAATGCTCCGTACAGAACCACACCGTTGAACTGTGCTGTAGTCCACCGTGTTCTGAGCCCTGTTGTGTACCGTCTTGATTGCGACACCTCCGCTCTTTATATAGGGTCCCTACTGGCCTTCTAGAACCGGACAGAACGCCGCTCGACATTTCTAGGTGGTCAGATGACTACATCTCTCGTGACGCTACTGAGCTCTGTTCACGGTGTCGATCCTTCCCGAACCACCATGTTGACACTCGCCTCAGCCGACCGTCGTAACTCGTCATGGTTGACCCCTCGTCTAGCGCTGGCCTGGGGGGATTTGCGTCGGCTGACTACACTCACACCACTACCCCCATCTGTGCCAACACCAGGTTTATAACACTGCCCCCTCCTTAGATTCAACCTCATGACATTGGCTGTGAAATTTCATCGCTGTAGGTGGGGGTCGATCGGTGGCAGTTGGCTTGCCTGTTGAGCTTGACGGAGCCATCCATGTTGCAGACAGCAATGGTCGCTTCCTTCTTCTCCTCCAGTTTGCCTTGACCTGGTTGCATCGATGTCGTGGTCGCATCGTCATCCATGTTGTACTCAACTAAAGTCGCCTTCTTCTTCTTCTCCACCAGTTGGTCTTCATGTGGCTGCAGTGATTTTGTGGTCGCATCGCTCTCTTGCCGTTTGGTACTAAGGGGCAGCCACTTGACACATGGAGAGGTATAGGATGTAAGGGCTGGGGATACCAAGATCGTTGGCAAAAGAGGTGGCTTCATAGGGCTTTGCGAAGAAGGACTGGGATGGGCTTCAAATCCACAGGACAGGGAATTGTGGGACAGGTCATCATCTTCAGCCTTGTCTTGAGGGCATGCTCGTGGGGCAGGTTGGTCACTGGGATCAACAGTCCAGGACCGACTTCACACACTAGGCTCGTTGTGTTGGACTCGATCGCAGACGAAGATCAAGACGCCAGTCGTCTCAACTGTACTTGACAGTACTCTGCACTGAACCGTCGTAATGCTCTGTACAGAACCACACCGTTGAACAGTGCTGTAGTCGACTGTGTTCTGAGCCCTGTTGTGTACTGTCTTGAATGCGACACCTCCGCTCTTTATATAGGGTCCCTACTGGCCTCCTAGAACCGGACAGAACGCCGCTCGACGTTTCTAGGTGGTCAGATGACTACAACTCTCATGACGCTACTGAGCTCTGTTCACGACGTCGATCCTTCCCGAACCATCATGTTGACACTCGTCTCGGCCGACTGTCGTAACTTGTCATGGTTGACCGCTCGTCTAGCGCTGGCCTGAGGCGATTTGCGCCGGCTGACTACACTCACACCACTACCCCCATCTGTGCCACCACCAGGTTTATAACAATAGATATCTATTTTTCTATAGCTGTGCATCTAGATTTAAGTAAAATTTGGAAAGCTATTTTCTTAAATCTGGTCCCATGACACCCAGATATACTATATGAAATGACAACTACACTTCATATATACAATAGAAGTTCTTGATGTCATTTTTTTTTCTGAATGACCTTATGGTGTGCGTTACAGACTGTTATCACAATAACATCTGTTCACCATCAACTGTGCCGCAAGAATTTGGGTCAGGATGTAATAATCTTCATATCTGAAGTCACAAACTGTACTGATTAAGTCAACTAGCTTTTTTGTCAGGTTATAAAAATCATCATTTTTTTTTTGTTTTCTTCAAAATTTTAATATACTTCATTGAGAAGATCATATCAAAGTCTTCTATCCTTAGAGGGTGACTGCGTCCCATGTACTGACCCTTTCACAACTCTAAACACTGCTCTTCTCAACTAGTTTGTCATTCCTTGAGTCATCTAGTTCTGTTTTCCTCACTTTCTTCCATCAAGTACTCTGCTCTGTAGGATAGTATTTCAAAGGCTCTTTGATCTTGTAACCATTGGAACTTTAAGGCTTTTTCCCAATAAGCAGTCACAAAAAATGTGTATTGTATAAGTAGCTTTCATTATCAAACCATTTAGATGCCTTGCTTACACTTCATTTGGGTCTGAGATCTAGCCAATGCCTCGCTAACATTTCACTTTGGAATAAGTATATTGATGCCTGGTGTGAGAAATTATTCTTGATTACAGAAGAAGAATAAAGATAAATACATCTAGATCCAGTGTTGAATTGTTAAATTTTGTTAATTTCTAAAAGCTTTGAATGACAAAATGGATTAATGATTAAAAAGTAAATTGGCTCTTTATAAGGTTGTTCTGGTTATTGATTTGAAATTTTACTTTAAACAAAAATTATTTATTTAAACTAAAGTAAAGTGGAAAGTCCAGCTCATTTGTTTTTTTAGTAATAGTAACTATGATAGTGGTTTTCAAGCTTAAGAAACCAAAAACTTTTTTGTGTCCAATTAGGGAGCACCAGGAAACTTTGTAATAGTATTTATAATTTTTGTGTGTGGACCAAAGGTTGTGAAATGCTGTCCAGCACTCAAAAACTATACTGTAAAAGTACACAATCATATGAATTAGTGTCTACCTTAACTTCTGATCTCTTTGTAGATGTTTCATCGAGGATGAATTCGATTTGACCTTTTCCCTTCAAATGCTTCATGCATGTTGAATGCTAGGAAATACAATAAATTACCTATTATAATAAACTATTAACAGAACATGCACCTTGACAAAAAATATATAAACAGAAATCCCATCCATAAAAAATCAACAAGGCAATTTGCAATAAACAAAATCATCCTCATTCTATAAAATAAACCAGTATTTTTTTTTTGAGGCTCAGTAGACTGAAGGGAAAGGATAATTATTTTAAGAAGGGGGAGTTATATATATATATATATATATATATATATATATATATATATATATATATATATATATATATATATATATATATATATATATATATATATATATTTATATATATATATATATGAAATGTAAACAATTTTTGTATTAATATATTTGACAACTTTTTTAAAAAAAGGAGATATCATTTACCTCACACCCACAGCGCTTTGTTCTTAGCTCCCAATCTTTAAACTTCTTAATTTACTTTCAGGGGAAGTCACCAATTCAAAGATATGCAAACAAACTTATCACACATATAATGGTGTTTTTTTTTGTTCTTTATTTCCCCACTTCTAAATGAAGATTTAAAGGGAAGAAGGATAGGATGTCTAATCATACATTTGCTGATTACTAAATTTTTGTAATAAGAATCAATTCAGAAATTCTCTGCCATTACATTTTCACTCAAACAGAAATAGAGCATATGTTCTGTTCTAAAGGAGAGTCTGACTAACCCTGGTGAGAATGGATATCAAATGATTGTTGAAGGTGGCTTATAAAATACAACAGAATCTGTAAATTCAAAGCCTGTAATAAAAGAACTGACCCTGGCTGCTTTTATCAGAGAACTAAAAAAATATTTTACAAATAAAATTCTGTAAAAGATGATAATAAAGATTTAATATGTGCTTAAAATATCCACTCGTTATGTTTGTATAATTTGGGCAGCCCAGATAAAATTGACTGCATGTTTTAACCAAAAAAAATTAAATCTTCCAGACTGACCTTTGTAAAAGATTGTAGTGAAGGTCACATGGGGCAACAACTCTTTCACTTTCTTGATAATCTTGGCGTCATCTTTATGGGAGGCTAAGTTGTTCCATATTAGAATCAAATCATCCCTGTCTCGAATGCTGACACTGATACCAATAATATCATCCTCTGAAGCAACAAATAATAATTTTTTTTTATCCTTTGAAACTAACAAAGTTTTAAAGTAAGCAAAAAAAACCCCCCTGACTTTTGATATATTTGTATTTACTAATAAAGAACAATGACAGATACTGGCTTTTTCTGTGCCATAAGTGCCAAAATAAGTATCCAGACATGAGAAATCTTGTAAAATACAGCCTTAATAATTTTTGGTTTAAAAACTACTCATTCCACTAGATACTTATCTTAATCCCTTTGTTAGACTATCTAACATAATGTTAAATCTATTACCCGTCTTGAGCTAACTAAAATAACTAGCTTAATTAACTGCAAAGAAACTACTTTAAAAGGATTTCAAGGAGATTTATCAAGTTACATCCAGATTTAGTCCACATATTATTTTATTTTAGTACTGTCTGATTAAAGTTCCTGGGCTTTAGACAAATAAAAAAAAAAAAAAAGAAATGTGAATGGGTGGAACTACAATGTAAAAAAAAAGCATATTAAATAGCCTTAAACTGCATTTAGTAAAGCTTAGGATTCCATGCATGTGAGTGTTTGGGAGGCTTTAACATCATAATATGAATTTATATTGAATAAGTTAGTTATAGAAAATATACCAAATAATAAACTGTTTTTAATTGAGATTTTAATGAAGTTATTTTTATCTCAAGGAGATTCCAAGAAACATTTATGTCTTGAATTGAGGACCCAGGTGGAAAATATGATCTCAACAGTGATTCAAGGCACATTCTTACCAAGCTTCATCAAGATAAGACAAACATTGTTGCTTTCTATGCATCACATGCACATACTTTACAATGTACTAAATACATAGCATAAAATACATAAGGTCAATACAATGACATTTTTTTTAATTTAGGGAGGGAATTCTAGCATATATTTTGGCTTTTGCATTGATCTAAAGAATATTCATGCCAAGTTTGATTATTTGTTCAATGGTGTTTAAACCAACAAGTCATAATCTGCTTTTATATTTGGCAAAAGAAATACTTGGATTAATGTAAAGGATTCATCATTCTTGGTTTGATATTTGTTTATCAAGACCATAAAATATTTTACAACAGATATAACTATTCTTTCAATTTTTAGTTTTCTATTTTGTAAGAAAAGTTAGGCTAGTAAAAATCAATGCTTCTCTTCTAGAGGAAAGAAAATGAAACTGAAAAGAATGCATGCTATACTAGCTAATCAAGATAAAGACATCAGCTAGATCATCAGAACTAATGGATGCTATCCTAGCTAATCAAGATAAAGACATCAGCTAGATCATCAGAACTAATGGATGCTATCCTAGCTAATCAAGATAAAGACATCAGCTAGATCATCAGAACTAATGCATGCTATACTAGCTAATCAAGATAAAGACATCAGCTAGATCATCAGAACTAATGGATGCTATCCTAGCTAATCAAGATAAAGACATCAGCTAGAACATCAGAACTAATGCATGCTATCCTAGCTAATCAAGATAAAACATCAGCTAGATCATCAGAACTAATGAATGCTATCCTAGCTAATGAAGGTAAAGACATCAGCTAGAATTATCAGAACTAATGAATGCTAACCTAACCTTCTGACATACAATCTGACAACTGTTCTCCAATGGCAGCTAGAAGTAGTTGCTTCCATACATCTTCCTGGCAAAGAAGCACACAAACACAAAATTAGATCACCAGAAATACAAAAGATTAAAATACCTTTTTTTAAAAAAGTTAAATAGCTTTCTTTTGACAAAAGTATGCATAACAAAATACTATTTCGTTCTAGATACATTTAAATGCCTTTAGATCTACAGTATCCATAACTATGTACTCACTGTATCTTGTTTTTTACATTTAAAGGTCCAGTTTCCCCCTTCACTGTTCTCTTCATCTTCCCTGTTTCATTCACAAGTAATGTCAACAAACAAAACAAAGGGTTGAAAATATAAATGTCTATATGATACCTTATGGTCGTTAAAAATGTAAATAGATAATACATACAAAATATTTAATAGAAAATAGTGTGGCAGAATAGTCAAAAGTTTATTGGCTTATCCAGGCCGGTGAGGTCTTGCGACACAGCCCCTTATACCTTCTGTCCACACTGCACAATGAAGCAACAGAGCCTCTGTTCCATTGGACTCGCATGGCCTGTGACTAGCATGTAGGAAATTTATACAGCCCCAAGACCAAAAAAAAAGAAAAAAAAAAAGTTGTGTACCACTGTTTTAGTCCATTTTATTTAAGAATGTAACGATGTGTGACTGTAAAACAACTGAAAAACTTTTTTGTCTTCCTACTTACCAAACAGGTCTTCGTTGTGCTCTCATCAGATGGTAGCTGTATCTAATACTTAGTTTGGAGGGTTCTGGAATATGATTGTAAACACTCCAAAATCCCTGCATAAAATAACATAAATTCTATTCAGTTGTGTATAATCAGACTTTTAAAATTGAAATAATACACAAATCACACTACTTGAAAGTATAGTTTAATTAAATATATTATACATGTATCAGGACAATGCCTTTAATTTATCACCAGAAGTAACTATATATTTTTAAATATCTCTTTATTTAAAAAGAAATTCTTTTTACATCTAGTTTTAAAACTGTTTCTAATACGAATTGGAGGCGTGGTGGTTGAGCTCTAAAGCGCTTGGCTTTTGAACTGAGGGTTCCGGGTTTGAATCCTGAAGACTGGGATTTTGAATTTCTGAATTTTATGGCACCTCCGAGTCCACCCAGCTCTAATGGGTACCTGACATTAGTGACATTAGTTGGGGTAAAGTAAAGGCGGTTAGTCATTGTGCTAGCCACATGACACCTCGTTAACTGTGGGAAATAGAAACAGATAACCTTTACATCATCTGTCCCATAGATCGCAAGGTCTGAAAGAGGTATAGTATACTTTTTTTTTACCAATAAGAATTATTTACTTTGCAAACACACTAATTTTTTGTTTAATTTCTCCAAATTATGTTCTCACATATGAGTTATAGAGGATTAGTCCCTTGATACATAGATACAATAAATGTCTTGGAAACTAAAACAGAACATAACTTCACTTGGTTTTCTACTAAGAAGAGAGTTTATGATCCCAGAAGAACATCACTAGCTGCCATAAGAGAAAGGAGGCTGGCAGGTAAATTCTAATATAAGTGCTATATGTTCTCAAATATTGGAATGTTCACCCCTAAGAAAAAAATCTAAATAATTCAATAGGATCAATAAAGGATTTTCATGAAATGCATGTCTATAATTATCAGTAAACATTTTCTGTCTTGAAAGAAGAAAAAAAACACACTAACTTGTACTGTGTCTACTGTGTAAATCTTTGTAAGTGATGATTCATACTGCTGTACAGTTGTACCTCGTACAGATCTGTCAGATACAAATTGCAATAGTTTTACTGTACTTATAAAAAAATACAATATATACATACATATAGGAAACCCTGCTGGACACAAGAAAAAACTCTGGATACTTGGGCCATGATGTCTTCATCATCTACAACAAATAAAAAAGACAGACAATGAACAGTAAAAAAGGGTTTTAGTTAACTTATCTGTCTGCTGGTATTGTTGGCCAGCAAGGCTATGAGCGTGATGATGTGGTGGTGAAAAGTTTGACGGACATCTCAGAAAGAGACGGTCGGACTAAGATGAATAGGTGAGACAAAAAAAAAAGGGGGGGGGGATGTTCAACTCCATCTCCTTTTATAGAAATGTGTATAAGTTGTTGATCCAGTGCGCATGGACGGAGCCTGACTTGTACAACAGTTTGATCTCTATTCCTAGTTTAGAGTTTTTGTAACTGCACTGCTTCAAATGAGGAAACATCAATGTGACATTTTAACATGTGATTAGTATGGTTGCAGATATGCCCAACCTGTGACCCCAGCTGTGTATCAAGGATTGGCCTCTTTAGTCACACAAGAAATTGCAAAGGGAAAAGATCATCTCTTTAGATGTAAAGAGTTTTAGATAAATATATATATATATAATATGGTACTGGCCAATATATAACTCAAAATCAGAAACTGTCTATTATATTGTTATAACCCTAGCTCAATCACAGCCATTCAATGTGCAGAAGGTGCATTCTAAGTTGTGGACTGTTAGGAACTAGACTGGAAAGAACTGTTGACATTGCAGAGATAAATGAAGTTTCGTATATGTCTAGGAGCTTGAGTAGAGGTTGTGATCAAGACAGACCTTATCATATATTATGAAATACAGAGAAGCTACTTTAAAAAGCTTGTTTCTAGGTCAATCTAGTCATGCATGTTGATCAATTACTTATATTCTGTCAAGTCATTGGTTTTCCTGGCTGACTCTGGCAACCCATTTCATGCTCCAATAGCACTAAGAGAGAAGGAGCATTTGTACAAATTTGTCCTAGCATATAGGACAAGAAATGTTTTTGTATTTGAAGATTAAGGTTTAATGTTTTATGAATAATTGCTACTTTACTTTAAAGTCTTCTATCCTGAAGGGTTTCTAAATTTAGTAATTTTACTAAAGGTGTTAATTAATCAAAATATGAATATTCATGTGTGTCTGTTCTAGTTTCTTAACGTCCCAATCCCAAACAGAGGATGCATATTATTATTATATTATATATATATTAGAAATTTCTTTTAATAAACCCTAATGCTTTGTTTGATTTTTTTACAGCTTCATTAATAAATAGATTCCATAATAATTTTTAATTTATTATAACACCCAGGTATTTTGCATTTTTAGATTGTGTTACTGGTTTACCATGAATAAGATAAGTCAGATAAGTGGAGTTTACTTATTATTATGTATTTGTGGTGTCCTGTAACTAAAGACCTGTCCTCTTTAAATTGCCTCCATTAGTTTCATTACAATATTCAATATATAATATAGTTTACTAAGTATGACGACTATCTTAGTTTTATTACACCACTGAAATAATTGATTCTATGTAACTACACTCTCGATCTAGATATTTCTTAGTTACTGTCTGAAGACTCTAGTATCTCTACACTATAGATTATCATCATAGTCACTAGGTCTACAGGCCAGCTACGCTTTATCTTATATAATACAGATGTTACTTCAAAAAAAGTAGATGATTACGTCCTATTCGCCATGCATCTAGTCATGCATGTTAACCAATGACTTAAATTCTATCAAGTCACTGCTTTTTCTGGCTGGCTCAGGCAACCCATTCCATGCTCTAATAGCACTAGGGAAGAAAGATCATTTGTACAAATTTGTCCTAGCATATGGAGCGAGGAATGTGCCTTTATCTTTGTGTCTTTCAGAGTATTTTATTAGATTTTGTTTTTGTATTTGAAGATGTTATATGGTTCAGTGTTTTATGTTTAATTGCTACTTTACTTTTGAGTCTTCTCTCCTGAAGGCTTTCTAATTTAGTGATTTTACTAAAGGTGTTACTCTAGTCAAATTTGCTCTATTTTGTGTCTGTTCCAGTTTCTTAATGTTTTCTTGAGTTGAGGGGTCCCAAACAGAGGATGCATATTCTATTACTATAACCAAGGTTAAATAACATTTTTAATTTTATGTTCTTATTTGATTTATAGAAATTTTTTTTAATGATCCCTAATGTAGGGATGTTACAATATCTGGTGACGCCCCTTTAATTAAGTCAAAAAACTGTTTCGACTTTTTTCTGACATTTTTTCTACATACCTTAAAGGTGCACTTTTTAAACATATTAATTGAATACTTCTCTGTAAAAGAGTTATAGTTTTTGATTGACCAATAAAAATGGCTTCCGGGAATGAAATTACGCTTTCCCACGTGGAGTAGAAGGTTACTTTTTATTAGACTTAAATAAAGGTTTGATTTCCCTTGTGTACAGTTTTAAAAGCTTAACATTCCCACGCCTTTTGACTCTCCAGTATTGTAGAGCATTTTTCTGGCTAAATTTCAGTGCTTTACTTTTCACATAAGCACTTTGGATGCTATTAATTTTTGATATATTTAGCAGTTGAATCTAATGCTGGAGGCCATAGTTAACAATTGTAATTTTAGCCATCTTGTTTACATGCCAAGATAATAGTGATTGGTCAGATTGGTCATGTGACATCAAATAATTTTCTAATAGGTTGAATTATTATAGCAGTTAAAAAAAAACTTAGACTGAAATGATGTCCAAATGGCTGACATTGATTTATTTCTGCAGTTACGTATTTTGACATAGATGTAGATTTAGATCTAATGAGTATATAATATGCAGCTTAGTGTTCAGATATTTTAATAACAATAAACTTTACTTTGAAACATGTTTTTGGACTAGATTAATATATAAGAAATGGCAAGCATATTTATTCAACACATTCAAATCTCCTCACATCGTGCCCATTGGTTGCTATGATAAGGACAAGCACACATAGAAAATTATTTTCTTTCAACCAGGAATCATACATACATAATTCATATAAATTTAGAAGGCTCTTTCAAATCTACAACATATCAAACAACAAGATTCTTAAAATAATTTTTCTGAAAAAAATTGTAACATCCCTACCTAATGCTTTGATTTTGTTTTTTTTATAGTTTCATCAATATGGGGATTCCATGATAGTTTTTTTATTTATTATAACACTAATAACACCTAGATCTAGATATTTTGCATTTTAGTCTGTGTTACTGGTTTACCATGTATAAGAAAAGTGGAATTAAATTGTTTTAGTTTTTTGTTACTCTTAAAGCTAAAGCTATTTGAATTATTATGTAGTCTTAAAGTGGTTAAAGTTATATTTGGTCTAGATCTAGAAATTCTAAAGTCTTTACTAAAGCGAATAAAGGAGGCTAAAGAATAGTTCTATGTTAAATTATTATTAACTATTTTATCAATTATTACCTACTTAGTACTAATCTAGATTCTAGATCTATATCTATATAGTTTAGATCTAGCCGATATATCTAGTCCTAGTATTACTTTTAGTAGTCTAGATAATCTATCTATTCACTATTCTAGATCTAGACTTATGGGCCTTTTCGACTTCTGTCATTCTAAGTCTTAATAATCTATTTTAATTCTATTACTAGACGTCTAGTCGCCATACTGCCATAGACATAAGTGACTCATAGTCATAGAGACTAGCTAGAGTGATTGATAGATCATAGAGTCATAGAACAGACTAGACTAAGTAATAGTAATAGACTAGTGACGACTACGGACTAGTGAGCCTAGTCAAACAAAATCATTAAAAATGTCTTTTTTAGTTTAGAATCTAGATCTATCTACCTATCGATCCAAAAGGTCCATGGGGTATTCAGTGGCACCAAAGGCACATCTTTAGACTCTTTGGTTACTGTTTCACACATACGGTCTGCATTATCCATAAGTTCTAGCTTCTTTTCATAATCTGGTGCATCACTTTGTTTGTCAACATTTGAAGCAGCCATTGCAAACTCGAGAAGAAAAATACAAGTCACGTGATATAAACGGTGGAGCTCTCCCTTTTCAACTTAGAAAACAAAAAGTCTTTGTCCTTTCAAAGAATTTCTAGATCTACATCTATATCTATTAGTTTTATAAACCTAGACAACACTCTAAGACCTATCGACACATAAAACTAAATTCTACTTTTATAAGCTATATTTCAAATTATCAACGCATTCTTGTTGATTTCCTAACATAGGGCTGCCTACTAGATCTTCAAATACAAAATTTAATAAAATACTCTGAAAGACACAAAAATAAAGGCACATTCCTCCTCCCATATGCTAGGACAAATTTGTACAAATACTCCTTCTTCCCTAGTGCTATTAGAGCATGGAATGGGTTGCCTAAGCTAGCCAGAAAAACCAGTGACTTGGCAGAATTTAAGTCATTGGTTAATATGCATGACTAAATGCATGACGCGTAGGACGTAATCATCTTCTTTTTTGAAGTAACGTCTGTATTATATAAGATAAGATAAGATAAGATAGTCACCAGTGTATTGTTCTCTTGTCATAACATACAAAACAGTCACAAACAGTGTAAGTGTAATCTCTTAACTAGGGTTACCAATATACCAAACGTCCGGCAAGCAACAAAGGGAGGACATGTGTGAACAGCTTTCACTGTTTAGCACTGCGATTGCATTTTATCCATCATTAATCAAATCAAATATCTAGTGAAAAGATACTAAAAAAAATGGAGAAACCTAGACTGCCTAGAGGTTACTGGAGTAGTCTAGACATGGAAGGACAAAATCCCTATATATGAGCCCCCCCTCCCCCCACCGGGGAGGGGGGCGGTCGCCACTTATACACTGACCCATATATTTTCATTTCAATGCATGCCAAGTCTAGCGTTAAAAGTACTTGTGACCCCCATGGTGTTTATCCTATAAGTACCAGGTGACCGAGCCTCGCTCGGATGAATAATTTTTAAGGAAGGATATATACCCGAAGTAATTTGGGGAATATTTTTGAAATTACGAAAATGAACGATCGGGTAAAGACTATCAAATTGAAGAGTTTATTTTTGTTCTGTCAGTTCTCAATGCAATTGTACATGGCGATTAGAATATAAAGTCTCCCAAGTCCCCCCCAACAATATAGAAAACCACAGCTCACGTCGTAACGTTTTACATTGCATCTTTTGTTTGAAACTATTGGGCTATTTTTGTTCTGGAGGAAAGTCTTTGCAGTGTAACTTCTAAAATGGTTACGTTTTGACATTTAGTATTGCAATTAATGTATTCATTATGGCTTTAGTGCGAAGCATCAAGTGATGCAAAATCTCTACGTTATAGGGTAAAACGTGCACATTGTAACAAAGTAAAATAGCGCATTTTTTTCCAAATTAAGAGAATTAAAAACATTGTGTTAGTATTCTAAAGAAGCGTTATTGTGGGGTATCTCTGTTACGCCGACCACGTTTCAGCTCACTAAAAAAAAAAAGATTGGATTTGGCATATGTTTGTCCACATAGCTAGAGGGACTTTGTATATAAGGATATAGGGATAAGTGCCTTGAACATCGCTGTAGTGCGGTCTTGCCACCGTATGTCCATGATGGTATGCGAATATCTTTGGCGAATGCGTTCAAGAAGTCGTAGTTACTTTCTAAAAAGTAATCATGTCTCAGATCCACAAAGAAGGGTTGAAGGAACCACTGCTTGATAGACAATGATTATTGTAGACAGGCGGAGCGATTTATTTCGTCCAAAAGCACTATCTCTGATGATGGCCTGCTCACATATCAACCTCCTTTTAAAGCAAAGCGTCCTTTGATACTAATCTTCCCAGATATGTGAAGTTATCAACCAATGTCTATGCGCGGTGATCTTTGGGTTGAGTAGGTTTTATTGGGTGATTTTGGAACACGACTTCCATTTGACCGAGGTTTATAGGTAACCCGAAAGGCGGCAGCGTAATGAAAATTCGTTGACCGTGAGCTGGATATCATCGGGGCCGTCCTTAGACCTCTTCGACCTATGAGGCCGCAGTGCGCCCCGAACTAAATAACGCAAAGTCTAGGTTTAAATTATTAAATCAAACCATTATAACTTATAATAGGGTTCCCGTGATTTCATAGTTTTCAAGGAGATCATGGAAATCTCCTGAAACTCATGTCCTTAAAATAGACAAAATTGTCATTTTTATGGTAAACGCCAATCCTACGCTTGATAAAAAAAAAAAACGGCATCAGCTTTCATTTAATACAAATATAACGCAAAGACGAATTCATTTTCTAATACAAAATCTTAATTTTCACGTATTATTCTTATCCCTACCCTGACTGGGCCGCGCGAAATCCATTTCATATAGGGCACCGGAAATTTTAGGGCCATCCCTGATTATCATGTTCAGTGTGTGCAAGTAAGGCGTAGATAAGCTGTGTTATGACCATTCCCTATGATTTGGTATGGGACAGTAGACTCCGAAGCTTGAACACATTGCATTAATTCACCAGCAACATAATAACAGTAAAAGCTACCAACGGGTCTACGCAATTAAAGTGTAAACAATTTATAAAGCCTTTCAAACACAATAACATTCATCAACAAATTTAATTTCATTATTTTTCTTCCATAGTTTCATAATAGATCAATCTACAATAAGATGATGCGCACATGTTTAATTAGGCCAATTGATTCATTAAAACTTGTTCTTGTTTGCGAAGAAATGACTTAGTGTACTGCTGTGAGCCTAGTGACATAAGCGTGGTCAAGTTTTTTTTCCCTTTGACGTCATATAGAAACTTTTCATTCATAAAACATTCTAGCCAAAATTAATGTTTCGATAATGAGACATTTTCAAACCGATATAACGGTCGACCTCGAGTTTTCCCGATGTGGCCAATGAGTTGAGAGTTTTTTTCTTATCATTAATATACACATACCTTGAAATTTTAAAGAAAATCGTTAGAGCCGTTTCCCAGATTGGGTATAGGAGAAATAACGTTTACAAACGTTTACCAGACAGACAGAAAGACAGACATAGCGTATATAAGCTTTGTAAAAATAAAAGTGGTAGGGCCTACCTGTGGCCAGCAGAACGACCAACCGCCTCTACTTCTCCCCTACTAAGGGGTACCCATTAGAGCTGGTTCGCCAGGATTCGAACCCGGGACCCCCGACTGGGATCAAGCGCTTTACCACTCAGCCACCGCGCCTCTTGCGAATTTAACTTATGTGTATTGATTAAGATAGATATGTGTATACATGTAATACTGTATGTATGGGAAATAAAATGGAATTATGACTGACAACATTTCAAATGTAGGCCTAAAGGGCAATGCTCGTGCGTTTTAAGTAGTAATGTAAGTGTTCATAAATATATGTGGTTTTCGATAGTAATGTTTATGTAGCCCTCTTTAAAAATTGTTAGCCATCCTGTTTTAATCAGTGGCATGTTTCAAGATGTCAAGGCAAGCATTTTACAGACATACAAATCTCTGCAATGCTCTCTATCACTTTTTTTTTGTTTTTAGTGTGTGCGCTGCACTCTATGTTAGAACACTGTTTCCAACTTTGTGCCACGAAACACACACACACAAAATACATTTTAAGGAACTTGGTAAAGCATTCTTATACATCAGACTTGAGGGGAATAACTGTATATTTATAGCTATAGCTATCAGTACTGTAAGATTTATTTCCCCTTAAACAACATAAAACTAAATTAATTAATTACCAATAATTAATTAACCAATTGGTTAATTTCTTTATTGCTTCATACTTTTATTAGGGGTATCGAGTAATTGTGCGAAGTTTCAGATTGATCCGAGACTTGGGAAGTAGGAGAACTAACGTGTAAAAAAATCGTACCAGACAGACAGACAGACAGACAGAGAGAGTGAGTCAATTGAAGCTTTGTAAAAAAAAAGTGTCCTTGTAACCTCAGCTGAGACTAAAAACAAATTGATCTAATTAGACGTATGGGTAAAATAAACAACTCACAATGACAGAGATTTAGACCTTGAACTTGAACCAAGGGGAACCAATCCTTCGAGAATGTTTTGCAGACTTGTACCGACGAAGGACACACAACTTTCATTGCTGACTCATTTACTAGTGCCAACAACAAAAAAAAAAAAATAAAGGAGAGCGATGAGAGAAAGAGTCAGTGAAAAAGACAGACAGAGAAGGAGAGAGAGATGGTGCGGAGAAGGGAGGAAGAGAGAGAGAGAGAGAGAGAGAGTGTGTGTAACAAAACAAAAAGTGAAAAGAGAGAAAACAGCAAAGGAAAATGATGTTATAGAGAGGATGGAGAAGAGAAATAGAGAGGGCGAGGAAGAGAAATGAGAAAGACAGATGATTATGATGGAGAGAATGAGAGAACAAAGGGAGAAAAATAATGAAAGCCCAAAGAATGTGAGATTGATTAAATATCTGAAACATGAGAGAAAATAAAATACAAGACAAAGATTGTGATATAGTGAGAGGGGAGGGAGAGAGAGAGTTTGAGAGACAGAGAGAGAGACTGTGACAAAGAGAGAGACACACAGAGAGAGAGAAAGAATGAGAGACAGAGAAAGTCAGAGAGAGAATGAGACATGCACAGAGAGAGTCTGAGAGAGAGAGAGAGAGTCTGAGAAAGAGAGAGAGCAGCTGATAGAAGAAAAACAAGGAGCAAGAATGAAAAAGACGCAGTGAAAACAAACAAAGGTGTGTCCCTCATAAATCTTGTACCCTGCTTGCCCTGTGATCAATGCCAGGTCACGTGACTACTCCAGGCGGACTAATAGATGAAGTTAATTAGGTGACCTACGCTATGAAGTGGGGCGAGAGATTTCAGTCTTGAACTTGATACTGCACTCACGCAGGTTCCCCAGGGAACAGGTTACAGGTGGCAAGTAGCAATGGGAGCACATTTAAGGAAGAAACAACTTACATTTGTTTTTTTGTAACTTTATTCTAGTTGAGGCTATATGTGCACATGTCTTCACCTATACATATATGGGCCAAACAATTTTCCACATAAACACATATTTAATATAGTATTAAACATATACATTCTGTCACCGCTGTATTTTTTGACATCATAAATGTCACTATGGTTATGTTTTGATGCTGTGATATTATTGTCGGTTTATCTATGTAGGCGTGGTGGTGACATTGGGTTCATATTATAATTCACAGAATAAGGAAATGACACTTGATGTAGCAGACACAAATAAGTTTAATTTAAGTAATAACACCACATATTGAATATGATACACAATTCAATTCAGGAATGACCAGTATTAATCCTCTATAGAAATATGGCGATTATAATGACAACTTAGTAACTAATCTATAACCAACTTCTTTAAACAACTAACTCAACTGACTATATTAAGTTACTCTATCAAGTGCTTGCTACCAACTCCCTATATTGACTGACTGCTCTTAACCCTGGTTCACTTAAGGTCAAAAGTGTTCACCTTATCTTATATAATACAGACGTTACTTCAAAAAAGAAGATGATTACGTCCTACGCGTCATGCATTTAGTCATGCATATTAACCAATGACTTAAATTCTGCCAAGTCACTGGTTTTTCTGGCTAGCTCAGGCAACCCATTCCATGCACCTTAGTGCAACATGAGTTGTGAACAACATTCACAATATAGAAATAACATTCACAAAAAAGAAATAGGGTTTCTACACTTCTACAACTTTGAGGTGGTGACACATTCATTTACATGCATATATACATATATATATATATATATATATATATATATATACATTTTAAAATATACAAATATACTATTTTTTACAAATACAAATATACATGTTTTTACAATACACAATTTTTACATATAGGCCTACATATAAAAACATTTTCACAATAGCCTATACATTTATACAAACACACATTTACTCAATGACCTTCTCCTATAGACATTTTCATAAAGGCCTATACAAATGTACAATGTGTAATTGTAAAATAAAATTACATTCATTTTATTAACAAAAAACAAATAACAATTAGTCACATTAGAAGAAGCATTCGTTGTAATTTTCATAAATGTTGCCTCCTTGTTTCATTCTTAGATCAGAATATTTCGTAAATATATTTATTAATGACTTTGAAAGGTGCTCGTTTCGCTTCGGTGTATAACAGTAGCAAAACTTTTTTGTTTGCCAGTTTTATATAATATTCGTTATGGTATTTATAACTATTATCAGACGTGGGATTCATTGCGTCCTTGCCTTGAGTTCTCACGTCTGCTATCTCTACGTCACATCTAACAGTCCATCTCAACTATCGATTAAAGCCCGACAACCTTTTTTTTACTACTGCATTTTTCACGACTAGTCTTATTCTCTCCCATTGATCGTCTGCTAAAAGGAGACTAGTTTACTTCCCTTCTAGCAGAAGTGAACTTTTGTCTTCCTTCCTAACATGCTTCCAATGGTAAGTGGGACTTGAGCCACCAATGCCTCCAATTAGCTTGCAAACTTTTCATGGGATTCAGGAAATTAAAAAGTTAAAAACTGGGCGAACGTGTATTTCGATAACGTCTCTAAAGATTGTCAAAGAAATTCGACAGTTAATATATATCTTTTAGGGAAAAAATAATTATCTAACTGACCACACGTTTATATATTTTTTCAAATGATAATTATCATGCAATTAAATCTGGCTTACGTCTTTAGTTTTGAACAAACTGCTTCAGCGGAAATTCCCGCACTCGACTCAAATGTTTGTCTTCAGTAAAGAGTGGAATAAATAATACGTGAACATTTTCCACATCGTCTTTTGTAGAATACATTAGCTGGATTGTGTTCATAGAAGAAACTGATTGTGCAAATCTCTACAATACATTAGCTGGATTGTGTTCATAGAAGAATCTAATTGTGAAAATCTCTAGAATACATTAGCTGGATTGTGTTCATAGAAGAACCTGATTGTGCAAATCTCTAGAATAAATTAGCTGGATTGTGTTCATAGAAGAACCTAATTGAGCAAATCTCTAGAATACATTAGCTGGATTGTGTTCATAGAAGAATCTAATTGAGCAAATCTCTAGAATACTTTAGCTGTATTGTGTTCATAGAAGAACCTAATTGTGAAAATCTCTAGAATACATTAGCTGGATTGTGTTCATAGAAGAACCTAATTGTGAAAATCTCTAGAATACATTAGCTGGATTGTGTTCATAGAAGAACCTGATTGTGCAAATCTCTAGAATAAATTAGCTGGATTGTGTTCATAGAAGAACCTAATTGAGCAAATCTCTAGAATACATTAGCTGGATTGTGTTCATAGAAGAACCTAATTGAGCAAATCTCTAGAATACTTTAGCTGTATTGTGTTCATAGAAGAACCTAATTGTGAAAATCTCTACATTAGCTGGATTGTGTTCATAGAAGAACCTGATTGTGCAAATCTCTAGAATACATTAGCTGGATTGTGTTCATAGAAGAACCTAATTGAGCAAATCTCTAGAATACTTTAGCTGTATTGTGTTCATAGAAGAACCTAATTGTGAAAATCTCTTCATTAGCTGGATTGTGTTCATAGAAGAACCTGATTGTGCAAATCTCTAGAATACATTAGCTGGATTGTGTTCACAGAAGAACCTGATTGAGCAAAGCTCACTGGAAAGACTCCTTGCAATAATTACAAGAAAAGAATAAAATGAGAAATTTTAGACCACCACCAGTTTTACGGAGGAGGAATCAATTTAAAGAAAACACTTTAAAAAACATATTTGATTGCTTCATTGCGATTATTTTTGTTTCAAGAATGTCAATCTAATATTTAAGTTTCTCTCACGATTATCTACCGTTATGAAGATCAACTATTGTATGATGGGCATTCGAAGTGGTACGATAACAGTAAACGTTAGAATATTTTATTACTACTTGTCATTTGCATGCAAAATGATTACCACTATATTTTTAAACGTTTATTGTTAATTTAAATATTTTAATTATGTTATTTGCTAAGGTATAACATAGAGATGACATAGTAGCCTAGAGGCTATTGAGAGTTACAGAAGTTTGAAGCATGATCATCTTATTGTCACAGAGAAATAGGAAAAAGAAAACAAATGAAGCAAAGAACTGTTATCCAAATTTTCCCAACAATAGAGAAAAATTACCAGATTTTCGAATATAGATCCAGGACTACAAACAACCAATCATTAGCACACATTTAATAAACAATATCATAAGAAAGGAATCGATTCCACTGGAACTCAAAATTTGTACGCTAGAAACAATTGAAAACTATCCAGAAACAGCTATCCATATACGAATGATCAGACTTTAAAGTGAATATAAATTCTGGTCTTGGTTTCCTCCTGATTTTTCCAAAAAAAACAACACTTCCCATGATGCTTATGTGCCCAGGGTTACATTGCAATGGTATCGTTGTATTAAATGCTGACATTATATGATGGATTATCATGATCAGTGTTGCAACTCTCTAAGGGTAGAGGAAACGTTGCTAGCCAATGCTTGAAGAGTGGATTGAGAATCTGTAAAGACAACAATATCTGATGGCATGGGCGTAGCCGGGGGGGGGGGGGTTTGGGGTCCACTTACTCCAGGAAGAACCTATTCTAGGTTACAACGAAAAAATATTAATTATCTATCTATCTATCTATCTATCTATCTATCTATCTATCTATCTATCTATCTATCTATCTATCTATGTGTGTGTGTGCGCATTGTTAATATTTATTTCACCAAAGATGCTTGCGCGCCATCGTGGGCATAAGGTGGCAAGACCGCACCACAAATAACGATGTACTTGCGAATGCCGCTATGGGCAGTATAGAGGGACTGCTTATACATCGATAGCTACGCTGGGCAGGGCACATGTCTCGAAATGGGGACGAACGTATGCCTAAGGCGGTGCTTTTAGGCGAGCTGTAAGGTAATCGGCGCAACGTAGTTGACCCCCGATTTCGCTTTAAAGGCCAGCTTAGGCGCTAACTTGCTTTCACTGACATAGAAGAGAGCATCTGGCAACAGACGGCTTCCGAACGAGACATTTGGAGATATATTACAAAGGCCGCGGTATACACATTTGAGGCCAAAAGGAAATCTATAGACGTTGTCGGTGGAAAGAGAACCTAAAGTGACCACCGGCAGACAACGGCTATGTATGTGCTGGATGTGGCAAAATATGTAGGTCACAGCTAGGACTGAATGACATCATGAAATACTGCACTCTTCTTTAATCCTTGGACTCCAAGACAAGCCTTAGTATTATTCATGATTTGAATAATTCAATAAAAGGTATTAGACTAATTAGAATATTTTACTGTAAAGTATTTATTAGATTAGGTGCCTATAAATATCTATTTCTTACTGTGTGAAAATTAAAGGAATTAAAAAAAAACATTATTTAAATGTATTAAACTAGGCCTGCAGGTGACAAAATATATCATTTATAACTATTTACAAGTATTTGTGTACGTACAGTTCATGTTTAGGTCATGTCCACATCCGATTAAAATTGTCCATTCTGTCTGTCTGTCTTTCTCTCTCTTTCTTCTAGGCATGTGAAAAGAAGCGATATGCCTTCTCTAATGAAAAGCATTTTATTGTTTGGACTTGATAAAAAAATACATTAACAAAACTAAAAACAAAAAGTTGGAATAGGAAAGTAATTTTACTTTAAAGCTAGACACGCAAAAACAACAAAAAAAAGGATGGGGGTGATTACGACGCATACAACCGGGCTAAGACAGCAAGGTTTACGTTGCAGGATCAAAATAAACACTGACTTCATTAGATACTACAACTGCAGGTGTTTGTGTATTTTCCAATGTTCACTTTACTGAAGGGAATCTGTACAGCGACAGACAGGAAGCTTTGTTGTCTTGACTCATCCCCCACACATCCTACATCGGCCAGTGACATCATTGTTCAGATTATTACCATCATCGTCATCAAACTCATTTGTTATGATGGAATGTTTCATGTGTTTTATCTAAGTTTTTTTTTTTTTTTTGTTTTGTTGGTTTTAAAGAAAATAACTGATGACGGAGTTTAGGTGTCGCTTGAAATATTTTGACAGGGCCAGTATTTGCTCTCGTGTATATGTAAGGAGACGTAATGAAGGTTATATGTGTGTGTGTGTGAGGTAACCATGAGGAATGTAGGGTGGTTGTTGATTTTGTAGGCTGTAGAGTTTCTGGTATAACCACGAGATGGTCTGTCACGAATATAAGTCACGTGGGTGAGAGTTCAATGAGACTACACGAGATGTGAGACAGAGGGAACCTAGGTTTTTTAAAGTAGATTTTTGTTTCAATGTAACTTCCCTACTGTTCGTTACAAACCAACAACAAACAACAGTTTTGCTCCTCAGCCCTGAGCAGAATGAGTTTCATTGCTTGTATTCGATTTACAAATAGGTCTACAATTTTATTCTTAGAAAATAATCAGATTTTAAAAAAAAATCTATTTTTTTATGATTTAAAAAAATAACTAGCATTTTGTCCTATAAGTAGTATGAAAGTAAAGTTCCCCTTGAATTGTGGTTTATGGTGCTAATAAAGTAAAATCTCTTTAGTTTCTTTATTTATTACAAAGCTTGTATCAACTCTGTCTGTCTAGTAAAAAGTTTGTACACATTGTTTCTCAAATCACCCCAATCTCGGATCAAGCAGAAATTTTGCAAATTTATTTCCTAGCTGTGACCTACATATTTTGCCACATCCAGCACATACATACGACCTGATAAAACAAGAATCCATTTAAAAAATTGATTAATTAATAATTGTTTGTTTGGTATCTCAAACAAGAAAAAGAAATTTTACTTGACTGATAAGGTGGTATAAGTTGAATTAGTCCCCTTTATTTTTTGTAGAGAGAAAAGTTTGAAACTAACAATAAAAAACTATGAAACCTTCTGTTTTCATAAGCACTTCCCTGACATAGTGGTTAGTGTACTTGCTGGAGGAGGCTTTAGCAGTCGAGTTCGAAATCAGGTCGTTCAACTTTTTAAAATAAATGCATTTAAAAAGCAATCACCCAGATACCCCCTCCTCCCCCCCCCCCAGCTTTTTTTTTCCAACTGATAGGATCATAGCATATTGAGAAAGGTAAAAGCATGAAAGTGCGCTATACAAAAACAATTCTGGTCATACACTGAAAAGTTGTAGCTGTTCTGACTTCTGGTTATACACTGAGATGGCATAGCTGTTCTGAGTTCTGGTTATACACTGAGATGGTATAATATACTTTATTGTCTAAGAAAAACTATTTTTTTTCCAAGAAAAGATCTGGCATTTTGTATGTATTCCAGGTTTAAAGACTTGTGCTAGAATCCCTAGAATCTGGAGTGAGGTCATGTGTCATGTTAGAGGAAATATAATGACACGAGGAAAGAAGCATGGTTGTTGAGAGGCAGTGCAGATGGAAATCTAAAAGGTGCTGAGTGACAGACAGGAAGACGGAGAGAACCGATAGACAGACCTGTTCTAAGGAAGGTACGAGAGGGAGCCCCCCACCTCCAAGTTTGTGATTAAAATGTACGTGTTTAACATCTTTGGTTTCCTTGAAATGTCACTGGCCAAGAGACAAAGCTTTGGGACTGAAGGTATCGAGATCGAGTCCTGGTAGTTTCATGAACTTATTATTCAAGGATTTTAGTATGTTTCCAATGATGAACTTTTCCCAGTTTCCTTCGCAGAGTAGAATTCTCGTGATCATTGTTAGGATCAACTAATGATCTATCTGTAGGTCGCGAATAGTGCTTGGATTCTTTCCTTTTTAAAAATGGTCTTAAATATATTTATTTAAAAATATTTTTATTTGTCTGCTGAAAGTATTTCCCTATTCACCTTAGCAAATAAAAGCAACTATCAGAATTACATCTGTTAATATAGATCTATTACACAAACACACCCTTTATACTACTTTATAGACATTGCGATCTAAATAGCAGATGATGAGAATGTCATTTCTTTCTATGACCGAAGGTTGCCACGTGGCGTATACTTTCTCCAACTAGTGTCAGGTACCCATTAGAGTTGGGTTCAAAATCCTATTCTTCACAGAGACTTTAGATTTTAGATATACATGCAAAAAAATCTGGACAAAATGGAATTGTACCTGTACTTGAGCTGTGATGGGTTTGTTTCTTCTACATACATTTGTGAACACAGTGGCACATCACTTTCTCGCTATTTTTAAATGGTTCCAGTGGCGTAGCTAGGTTGGGGGAGGAGGGGGAGAATTCGAAAATCCACCAGGGCCCCCACTTGAGGGGGTCCCCCAAATGAGTGGTTTTTTTTACATTACATATTTAATATTTCGCAAAATGCAGCGGCCCCCAAAGAGTTCAAGCCCACCCCCAAATGATGGAAAATTCCTAGCTACGCCCCCGAATGGTTCAAATTAAGATATATGAGTTTTCTTTTTCACACTAGGGTATAAAGGTAAAGGTCATTTGAGCTATGTGCTCTCTTATTTCTGTTAGCAACTACCAGTACCCGTATTTAAAAAAGGCCCTAAGCTATCTGGGATGTGGGGCCATTTTGGTGCTCTTTATAAGTCCAGATAATACATGTCAGTGCTAAATAATATTTCTTGGGAGTCTTATGCTATAGCTTGTTACCTATAAGTGAATGCGGTTCCAACAACAGCTTACTAGAAAGTTATGTGTGGTGCGCATGTTATACTGACTCCGAGTGCTAATCGGGATGAGAGAATTCATACTTTTAGCCCAGCTGTCCACTATTTGGTAAAATTTGTATTTTAGAGATTTATGAAACTTCTCAAAACCGTTCACTTTATCTGCTCTTTAGACGTCAGCTTTTTTTCGTTGGAAATCTGTTTACTTTGACCTAAATAGCTTTATCTTTGGGCATCTTTATACTTGGTTCTAAACTGCTTTATCATAAGACATCTTTATACTTGGACCTAAATAGCATTATCATTGGATATTTTCATGCTTGAAGTTGAATAGCTTCATCATAGAGCATCTTTATTCTCAGGTCTAAACAGGTTTATTGTTCGACTTCTTTATACTTGGCTCTAAACAGCTATTGCCCGGACTTAGAAACTATTTAAACGAATAATTCATCATTCATCCATTGTCAGAATGAGTCATATATCTTTATCTTTAGACATCTTTATACTCTGACCTTATCCACTTTATCATCGGGTGTCTTTATACTTGGACCTTATCAGCATTATCATTGGGCGTCTTTACTCTTGGACCTTATCAACTTTATCGTTGGGCGTTTTTTTAAATACTTGGACAATATCAACTTTATCATTGGGCGTCTTTTTACTTGGACCTAATTAACTTTATCATTGGGAGTCTTTACTCTTGGACCTTATCAACTTTATCGTTGGGCGTTTTTTATACTTGGACTATATCAACTTTATCATTGGGCGTCTTTATACTTGGACCTAATTAACTTTATCATTGGGAGTCTTTACTCTTGGACCTTATCAACTTTATCGTTGGGCGTTTTTTATACTTGGACTATATCAACTTTATCATTGGGCGTCTTTATACTTGGACCTTATCAACTTTATCAATATTTTGTGTTTTTTTAAAGCGGAAGAGTAATAGGCTAATGCACTGTGGATACTTATCTAAATAAGTTACTGGAAAATATCTAGTTTAACTCTATAATACTGAACTGACTATTCAAGTGTGAATAATCGGTGGGTGTGGGGTGTTAAGGGGTGAGATAGCCTTTGAAGGTTGAGCGCTATTTCTGGCCTCTTGTAACTCTCATCGCCACACAAACACGCACACGCTCACTGACTAACTCACGCGTACACACATCAGGAGGGACGGAGACTTAATTGAGAGGAGGATCTGATGGAGTGGACATGTGACTATTGAAAGAGATCTGGACAGCACAGTGGGGCCATTGAATGGTCGAGGAAGACGAGGGCCATCGCTTCTCAGGTTTTATTTGCACGGCCCCTAGTCCGAACAAGTGAGGCTGGAAACACGTCATTCCGAAGTCTTCAAGGGTTGAGGCTGAGGCGTTAGACGAGGGATACTATGCTGTTTTGGCGTCAGCGATTTTTCAGGCTTTTAAAAGTATTTTTTTCTCGCCCCCCCCCTATTTTTATTTTCAATCTCTATATATGGAGAGTTCTGAATCGGAATATAAAGTGTGTATGTGTTTAACTGTGATTGTAATTTGGGCTTCTTTATCTTATCTTATTAGATTTGATCTTATCTTATAAATTACAGACGAGTCTTCAAAATACAAGATAATTTACGTCCTACTCACATTCATGTGTTAATCTAGTCATGCATGTTAATTAGAGACTTAAAACTCTGCTTAGTCATTGGTTTCCGTGTCTGACTCAGGCAACTCAGTTCCATGCTCTAACAGGGAAGAAGAATCAAATACGAAATTATTCTAGCATATGAAATAAGGATAATAAGATTCTATAGATTTTTAAAAAGCTAATATATCAACTCACTCTGTCTGTCTGGTAAAAAGGTTGTTCGAATTCAGTTTTTTTAATTCTTTTTTTTATAAATGCACTTATAAAGCGATCACACAGATATCCACTTTTTTTCTCCACCTACCCCTCCCAACTGGTCCAGACAAGTGATATATATAGGATCATAGAGCACCGAGAAAGCTAAAAGCACGAAATTGCGACAATCTAAAACAAATGGTAAACATATTTGTAATCGCTTGTGTATTTGTAATCGCGTGTATTTGTAATCGCGTGTGTATTTGTAATCGCGTGTGTATTTGTAATCGCGTGTGTATTTGTAATCGCGTGTGTATTTGTGTATTGTTAGTCTAGATCTATAACAAAAAAAGATACAAGACATCCTAACTTTTTTTTTTTTAAGTAGTTGTAATGTTTTTCTTTTTTTTTTTTAAACCTTACTTATATGAAAGCGCGAATGGGACACATGTCAACATGGCAAGGTAACATGACCAGGAGAGTACCTTACGCAACTGTGTACAGTTATCTGTATTGCAACTGTGTACAGTTATCTGTATTGCAACTGTGTACAGTTATCAGTATTACAACTATTACAGTTATCAGTATTGCAACTGTGTACAGTTATCAGTATTGCAACCGTGTACAGTTATCTGTATTGCAACTGTGTACAGTTATCTGTATTGCAACTGTGTACAGTTAGTATTACAACTATTACAGTTATTAGTATTGCAAACGTGTACAGTTATCTATATTTCCATTTTAATAAGTTCCATCCGAAATAAAGGTCAACCTAAATGACCAATAAGATGACAATACACATACACTGACATGTCCAATAAGATGACAATACACATACACTGACATGACCAATTCTAATATTGCTCTCGGATCGCACCTAGGACGACAAACCTAAATAGTATTGCAATTATTAGGTTACATTTTGAGTCATCAAACACTAATTACAATAATGACTCAAAATAGTTGATGCAATTTCATTATATATAGGCCAGGTTTTAAACAATTTTTTTTGCTATTTTTATTTATTTTTTTGCTCTCCACAGTTTCTTCTCAATCTCTTCCCAGGGGCGTAGCTAGGAGTTTAACATTGTTTGGGGACCGGGGGAGGGCTTGACCTCTTTGGGGTGCCCTGTATTTTGCGTTATATTTAATCTTTAACGTAAAAAAACCCTAATTTGGCCCCCCCCCTTGAGGGATTTTCAAATTCTCCCCCCTCTCCCCCCCCCCAACCCTAGCTACGCCACTCCTTGGCCTACAAGCATACATTTTATGTGTTCTTTTTCATTTAGCTTTTTTTTTTTTAACATTGTGAGATAGTGATACTGCAATGGTACTAATTATAGAATATCTTTCTTGTGGTCAATAAAAAGTAGCCCAGATGTCCAATGAAATGTACCATCTGTGTTATGGAATGTAAGTGCGTGTTTCTGCTGTAGCCCTGAGTAAAGGTGAGCGGATGATTTGGTTTGAGTAGGCTGAAAAGATTCTGATGAAACCACGAGGTGGTCTTGTTCAGATGAATGAGTAGACTGTTGAAGAGGAGGAGAACAAGCGAGAGACGAGTGACAGCAAGACGTGTATTTTTTACAAAGCTTATATTAACTCACCCTGTCTGTTTGTCTGTCTGTCTGGTAAAAAGTTTGTACACGTTATTTCTCCCACACCCAATCTCGGATTAAGTTGGAAATTTTGCGCAATTATTAGTTTTACCTGACAAAACAAAAAATTATTGAAAAAAACAAACCAATTTGATTATTGGTAATTAATTATTTTCTTTGGTATCCTGAACAAGGGAAAGAAATCGCATTTGACAGATGTAATGGTATACGTTGAATTAGTTCCTTGAGGACTCCTGAACCTAAGTGAACGTAAAGTGATGTAAAATAAAGTACAGACGTTACGTAACAAAAGAAGACAATTACGTCCTATGCGTTTCATGTACCAATCTAGCCATACATATTAATCTTATCTTATAAATTACAAACGTTAACTTCAAAAGAGAAGACAATTACGTCCTATGCGTTTCATGTATCAATCTAGTCATGCATGCTAATCTTATCTTATAAATTACAAACGTTAACTTCAAAAGAGAAGACAATTACGTCCTATGCGTTTCATGTATCAATCTAGCCATACATATTAATCTTATCTTATAAATTACAAACGCTAACTTCAAAAGAGAAGACAATTACGTCCTATGCGTTTCATTTATCAATCTAGTCATGCATGCTAATCTTATCTTATAAATTACAAACGTTAACTTCAAAAGAGAAGACAATTACGTCCTATGCGTTTCATGTATCAATCTAGCCATACATATTAATCTTATCTTATAAATTACAAACGCTAACTTCAAAAGAGAAGACAATTACGTCCTATGCGTTTCATTTATCAATCTAGTCATGCATGCTAATCTTATCTTATAAATTTCAGACGTTACTTCAGAAGTGTAGTAGTATAACTGTCTTGGATATACAAGCTACCTATACATATCCTATTGACCTTTCCCAACCACAGTCCTACTGGCCCAATCGTCCCTCTCTGCTATAATGAATCGGTCAACGTTAGTCCATTGCTGTCCTTTTGTCCCCATGTCTTTGATGACCAGCTGTTGGAACACGTCTAGGGGCGTGCGCTTGATCTCCCCTTTCCTTTTCACTTCTTTATGGACAGTCACAGATTGGACCGCTCACTGCGCGTAGCGGCTATTTTTTTTTTTCTTGACCACTGCCCAATGAACGTTGGGCGATGACTAATTCTCTACCACTGGCAACGAAAACATAGAGTTGAAGCTAGGTGCTGAAACAAATGATACATACATATTGTTAAAGTGATTGATTTCATTAATGACGTCATTTGGTTTAAAGGATGTTGATTATTATGTCAAAATCAAATATCTTTGTCACGTGATTGGATGTCCCAAATGACAGGAAGCTAAAAATAAACTTAAACTTCGCAATAAATGGGGGGGGGGGGAGGAATAACAAAATCGGGGTTGTTAATTTTGCAACATGTCAAAAATTCACTGTCAAGATTATATTTCAAATAATTTTTATTGTGCTTCAATACCTGCGATTATTTTTTCAACGATTCAGACGTGTGACGTGGCAACCAGCTATTGGTCTAAACTGCCCACAGGTTGCGATGTCACAGGTCGGTGTTCAGGCTTTCTATGACGGTTGGTCTTGATTGGTCTCCACTGACCACTACTACTATAACGGTTGATCTCGGTTCAGTCCCCACACTGACCATTTTACTCAATTAGAATTCAATGACTAATATAACATGTTTGTTTAGTTGATCATTATATTATATTAAATACACATAAAGCAGGAATAGATTTGTTTTATATTTGTTAATAACATAACAATATATCTATCTATATATATATAATTCTATTCATGGCTCAAGAGTTTGGACGAGAAGAAGAAGAAGTAAAGGAAAGATCACTCTTTTATTTCTGCAAGTCGGACGAACTAGAGTTAGGCCAGGAAAAAAAAAGATGGGGTGGGGAGAACAAGTAGTATTCACCCGTCACTAAATAGCAGGGACGGACCGTTGTGACCAAGTTCACTCTTTTTTTTTTATTTCTACCTCACGTAGCAACAAAAAAAGAGGACGGGGGGAGAAATTTTATTTCCTACATAGATCACGCTCAATAGCAAGAATTACCAAATGTTTCAATCTATCTACGAGAATTGTTGACCTCAAGTAATTCTTCATTGGTTTGAGGCGCGAGAAGCTTCTTTCACCAGATTCCACACAATTACGGGTATTGCCTAATGCCGTGTTTTTTTTTTATCGCGCGTACGATTGGCGTTTTCCATATTGAATGACACCCCAAAATGACAATTTTTGTCTATATATTTCAGGATATTTGTATGAGTTTTCAAAAGATCTTAATAATTTTCCGCAGATTTCCAGGACTTTTTCACGTATTTTGCAATTTCAGGAGATTTCCAGGAGCTCCTGGTAAATCAGGAGGCCGCGGGAAATTTGTTATAAGTTATAATAAAATGGTTTAATTTAATAATTTACACATATAATTAGAGCGGGTCCTATGAAAGTTCGGGGTCCACTGCGGTCGCATAGGTTGCAGTGGCCTAAGGCCGGCCTTGCAAAATAGCGGCGTATGCTACGCCGTGGGTCGACTAGTATATATTAAACAAACTAAAAATGAGCTAGAACTCAAAAAAGGCTAAGTTAAGTAACTTCCAACTGACTAAATGCAATACCCAGACAATACCCAGACAATACCCTGTCGTCTCTCGCCCATTGTCTACTCCGCAGCTTTGATCGAATCTCCTGTCGCCTGTTTCAGCACGGGAAGCGTGGGGTGGTGCGACGAAGGGACCCCCCCCCCCTCCCATCTTTCCTCCTCTCCACCACACACACAACTTAGCCGTAAAGTCTAAGCACCGCATTAGTAAGGTTCACGGCGACGCGATACGCTGTGTATACCCTGGGATTTTATTGAAGAGAGAGAGAGAGAGAGAAAGAAAGAGAGAGAGAGAGAGTTAAAATAAATAAAATAAGAAAAAAAAAGTGGTCTGAGTGTGCTTGTATATATGTGTGTGTGTTCTAGCCTCTCAAGTCCCAGGTATTGGGTTCTATGAATCAGGTGGAGAGGGAGAGAGAGAGAGAGGGAGAGAGAGAAGGATCCTACTAACGGGACTGCCTTCAGTCAGGACGCGGATAGTGAGAGTGTCTGATGTGACTGTGTACTTTGAACAAAGTGTCGCTAGCGTAACCAAAATCTAGATCTACTTTCACGTGGACTACGCCAATACCCTGAAGAAAGGGGGGAAACAAACCCTCTTAAAAAGCTCATTGACTCCGTGTTACACCAAGAACGGTAAGTCGGCGCCGCCTTTCTTATTTCTTCATCCCGTCTTTGGGTGATATAATAATAAGCTTAGATCAGGACTAGACCTTGGGCCTAGTTTTTCTGTTTTTAATCGACTCGGGTGTAATAGAGCACTTGGAAATGAGCATGCGTGTTGCTAGTGATAGGGTGATATCATCTTTTTGAAACCAGTCGGTTTGGAATGGCCTTTCTTTTTTTAAAATCGTAATATAAATATTGCATGGTTGATGTGATCTTGTCTCATGAACTGTATGGCATCCTCCTAGAATATATATCTATATCAGTACAAGAGAAATAGTGAGAAGTGTATGCATGTATAGATATATACTAGATAGATATAAACTATATTAAGATAGATAGATAGATCTAGATAGATGCATTTACACAGAAAACATATATATAATATATATATATATATATATATATATATATATATATATATATATATATATATATATATATATATATAGATAGATAGATAGATAGATAGATAGATAGATAGATAGATAGATAGATAGACAGACAGACAGACAGACATACAAACAAACATAGATCAATATACATCCTAAGGAATATAGCCTGTACGTAGGCCTACGCTTTTCCGTTCGTAATGCTAATTGAATATGACTATGCATTGGGTTGACTTGATACGAAAAGAAACTGGAAAAGAGCCCAAACTGAAGTTTTTTTCTACTCTCAAAAACCATAAATTTTATTTATTCAGCATTCTTTTTTTTCTTTACAACTTCACGCACGCTACATAGATCTATGTCTGTATCACTGAACATATCTTCTGCTAATATGCAGCCAATTGTATCTGTTCCGTAGTGATATAAGAATACTGTTGTGGACTGTCGTTGACTTGTGGAACCAAACTGCTGGTAGACAGCTTATAAAACTTGAAATAACTTGAGTAACTTCTTTGTGAACAATACTAAATATAATTTTTATTATAATATATATAAAAATTCAACTCGAAATGCAATGAAATCAATGTAGTAGACGTTAGTAATAATAGGAAATAGTCATTTCAACCAAATTGAACTCACTACGAAAACGCGTCTTTTCACTGTAGCGTTCTGGAGTCGTCTCTGGCTTGTTCAAGTGAGGCCACTCGTTATAGAAGGCCTGAACACTGGCCTGCAACGTCACAATAGCTCATAGCCACCTCACAGGTCTTTTACCCCGTAAGGGGGACGAACGTATGCCAAAAGTAATCCTTTTTGGTGAGCTAAAAGGTGCTCGACGTAACAGAGGTGCCCCGATAAAACGTTTCAAAGACCAAATTAGGCGTCAACTTTCCTTAGCTGACACAGAAGAGAGCATCTGGTTGCATTCGGTCTCATAACGAGACAGCTGGAAGTCACTCACAAAGGCCGTGGGATACACATTTGAGACCAAAAGATAATCCGCTGCCGAGGACAGACGCAGACGGCGAAAAGAAAATCTTCATAGACCACCGGCGGACAATGGTTATCCTTGCCCTTGAGGTGGCAAAATATGTAGGTCACGGCTGGGGCTGCGTAGCCACGGGAAATACTGCATTCATTAATCTTCGGACTCGAAGACAAGCCTGATTATTATTATTTTCCATTCCTTACAGTAATGTTCGAATCCACCGTTATTCCGTCTCTTCTCCTCGGCAAGCGACGCCCCTGTCACTCTTCTTGTACTGTCAAATTGAACATCTTTAAAGGTGCAGGTGTAAACAGGTTGGGGAAAGAAATAAGAGAAAGAGAGAGAGAGAGAGAGGGTAGGAGTGGGGGAGAGAGTTAAGGAACAGATGAACAATTAGCTCCGGCATCCTGGCAGAGTCGGCGCCCCTCCCTACCTCGGCAGAGAGAGTTTGTTATTGCCTGCTGTTCATGAAGTGTTGACGGTGTAATCCTCCTGCTGATGTAAACATGGCAGAAACATCTGGAGCTGACTGTGCTACTGGTGTTTCTTTGTCAAGATCTATTGCACATTTTGGGGTATCATACATTGTTGGAGGACTATCCTTGCTCTGATGGATGCTTCATACATGGTTGCATGTCTTATGTTTTCCTTGTATGATATCATACATTGCTATGCATAACTTTGACTATAGAATGTCTTGTGACTAGTTTTCAGTACCACAAGTAAGATAAGTTGCTATGCATAACTTGACTGTAGGATGTCTAGCAACAAGTTTTCTGTATCATGTATTGTTGGATTGTTAAGCGTTGTTAGTTCTATCTTCTTTTGAAGTAAAAGAGATGTCACGCACATGTGGATGTATTTTGAGTCGTTGTATTATCACTATATTAGCCTGAACCTACAAGGACATGAGTGTTTTTGTGTAGCTCTGTTAACACCATATCTAAAAGGCTCTTAATTTTGTGACGTCTCATGAAGCAACGAATTCCCCCCCCCCCCCGAGTTTTTCTACCTCAGCTTTGTGAAAACTTTTATAACTTGGACACCGATCTTGAAAAAGGCTCTAAATGTAACAGTTGATGTATATCGCTGAGAAAAGAATTACTAGATCATTGGCCGCACTGGGAAACATTCTATTTTGACCGTTATAATTTTTCAAAAAAAATAAATAAATAAAATAAAGAAATTTAAATTTGGCTTGAGAACGAGACAATGTTTATATTGAAAAGACTTAACATCTTCGGCTATTTCCGCATTCCTTGAAGAGCTCATTAAATGATGTTCAGTACAATTTTGCGCTTCATCCTCTAAGTCTTGATCTTAAGGAATATAATAAAGTCTAGTAGATCTATACATTCGTCTACAGAGTAATATTGTTTAAATCAAATACATTTTTCGAAATAATTTCATAGCCGTAGAAAGTGCTACTAGTTGGCTTCATCCGTTTAGGGCTGACACATTTAGCGATTTCGACACCCATTCTTCCCATTGTCTAGATTTATTATAAATGTAATTACATGACTCATCATGACTGATCCAAACTAAGGAATACAATTACAATTCGAATAAGCTTTGTATTTTTAAAATAATATATCAATATATCTGTATCTATGATTACAATTCGAATAAGCTTTGTATTTTTAAAGTATTATCTCTCTCTCTCTCTCTCTCTCTCTCTCTCTCTCTATATATATATATATATATATATATATATATATATATATATATATATATATATATATATACATATATATATTTATATAATCTAACATTCATTAGTTATGATGCGTCTAGTTCTTGTAAGAAAGAAATGTAACGACTTAACTGAACGGAGTCTACGATAGTAAACATCTTTATGTTTTTTTTTTCTGTCTCAATAATGTATACGTAACAATATATCTTAGATTCACTAGAGTGACTATAGTATAGATTAGGGGCAGCTAACCTTTTGTTTTCATGCAACAATATTTTTGTTTCCCTTCTAATGCAGACGTGCCCCTCAAACATGAACTCCCTTTCATACACTAGAAATATGGTAGGGTGGGCATATTTGGCAGTTACTCACACCCTGTGTAATTGTTTCCATCAAAATCATATACATATATGATAGTATGATAATAGACTGATGTAGCATTGTAGTGGAAGGGATTTGCATAAAAACTCGTATTATCTCTGGTGTGGTAGGCGCCACTTGTAATCGCCCAACGCCCCATAGGTTGGCTACCCCTCGACTATAGACAATCTAGCTGAAAGGTCGGAAACGTAGCAGTGTACTTTCACTTTCGTAAAATGAAGTTTGCGTTGCCATAATTTAATCTAATATAGGACTTTCACAATCTTGATGTCTGGACTGTACTCAACATATAATTAAATCTAATATAGGACTTTCACAATCTTGATGTCTGGACTGTACTTAACATATAATTAAATCTAATATAGGACTTTCACAATCTTGATGTCTGGACTGTACTCAACATATAATTTAATGTAATATAGGACTTTCACAATCTTGATGTCTGGACTGTACTCAACATATAACTTAATCTAATATAGGACTTCACAATCTTGAAGTCTGGACTGTACTCAACATATAATTTAATCTAATATAGGACTTTCACAATCTTGAAGTCTGGACTGTACTCAACATATAATTAAATCTAATATAGGACTTTCCAAATCTTGAAGTCTGGACTGTACTCAACATATAATTTAATCTAATATAGGACTTTCACAATCTTAATGTATGGACTGTACTCAACATATAATTTAATCTAATATAGGACTTTCACAATCTTGATGTCTGGACTGTACTTAACATATAATTAAATCTAATATAGGACTTTCACAATCTTGATGTCTGGACTGTACTTAACATATAATTTAATCTAATATAGGACTTTCACAATCTTGATGTCTGGACTGTACTCAACATATAACTTAATCTAATATAGGACTTTCACAATCTTGAAGTCTGGACTGTACTCAACATATAATTTAATCTAATATAGGACTTTCACAATCTTGAAGTCTGGACTGTACTCAACATATAATTAAATCTAATATAGGACTTTCCAAATCTTGAAGTCTGGACTGTACTCAACATATAATTTAATCTAATATAGGACTTTCACAATCTTGATGTATGGACTGTACTCAACATATAATTTAATCTAATATAGGACTTTCACAATCTTGATGTCTGGACTGTACTTAACATATAATTAAATCTAATATAGGACTTTCACAATCTTGATGTCTGGACTGTACTTAACATATAATTTAATCTAATATAGGACTTTCACAATCTTGAAGTCTGGACTGTACTCAACATATAATTTAATCTAATATAGGACTTTCACAATCTTGATGTATGGACTGTACTCAACATATAATTTAATCTAATATAGGACTTTCACAATCTTGATGTCTGGACTGTACTTAACATATAATTAAATCTAATATAGGACTTTCACAATCTTGATGTCTGGACTGTACTCAACATATAACTTAATCTAATATAGGACTTTCACAATCTTGAAGTCTGGACTGTACTCAACATATAATTAAATCTAATATAGGACTTTCCAAATCTTGAAGTCTGGACTGTACTCAACATATAATTTAATCTAATATAGGACTTTCACAATCTTGATGTCTGGACTGTACTCAACATATAATTTAATCTAATATAGGACTTTCACAATCTTGAAGTCTGTACTGTACTCAACATATAATTTAATCTAATATAGGACTTTTACAATCTTGAAGTCTGGACTGTACTCAACATATAATTTAATCTAATATAGGACTTTCACGATCTTGAAGTCTGGACTGTACTCAAAATATAATTTAATCTAATATAGGACTTTCACAATCTTGAAGTCTGGACTGTACTCAACATATAATTTAATCTAATATAGGACTTTCACAATCTTGAAGTCTGGACTGTACTCAACATATAATTTAATCTAATATAGGACTTTCACAATCTTGAAGTCTGGACTGTACTCAACATATAATTTAATCTAATATAGGACTTTCACAATCTTGAAGTCTGGACTGTACTCAACATATAATTTAATCTAATATAGGACTTTTACAATCTTGAAGTCTGGACTGTACTCAACATATAATTTAATCTAATATAGGACTTTCACGATCTTGAAGTCTGGACTGTACTCAAAATATGATTTAATCTAATATAGGACTTTCACAATCTTGAAGTCTGTACTGTACTCAACATATAATTTAATCTAATATAGGACTTTCACAATCTTGATGTCTGGACTGTACTCAACATATAATTTAATCTAATATAGGACTTTCACAATCTTGAAGTCTGGACTGTACTCAACATATAATTTAATCTAATATAGGACTTTCACAATCTTGAAGTCTGGACTGTACTCAACATATAATTTAATCTAATATAGGACTTTCACAATCTTGAAGTCTGGACTGTACTCAACATATAATTTAATCTAATATAGGACTTTCACAATCTTGAAGTCTGGACTGTACTCAACATATAATTTAATCTAATATAGGACTTTCACAATCTTGAAGTCTGGACTGTACTCAACATATAATTAAATCTAATATAGGACTTTCCAAATCTTGAAGTCTGGACTGTACTCAACATATAATTTAATCTAATATAAGACTCTCGCAATCTTGAAGTCTGGACTGTACTCAACATAAACAAACTTAATGTAGAATACAAAGGAGTCTCGAAATTTTAATTTTTTTTCTAATTAACTTACAAAGAATTTTTTTTTACTATTTAGAACGAAAAAGCTAAACGTACTAATAAGAAGATATACATGCAAAGTGTCTAGCCACGTGACACGCGACGCACTGTAATCATCAGATTTATAATCAAAGTGATTATTTGCTTGATCACGTTTGATGTCGTGTTCTTACATTGTAAAACATAATTCCTGTTTGTTCCCTTTGTTGTCGGCTAATTGTGTGCGAGAGACGTGTTATCTCATCTAGCGCCACATGAATCAGTCGATTAGCTGTTTCTATTGACCAGGGGAAAGTTTCAGGTGAGCTTTGGATCAGGGTGCTTCTATTGCACGACTTGTTTTTAATGTTTGTTGATCTTTTTCTGTCTACATCAATGCAAAAGTTCGTAGTGTTTTTTCTTTGACAGTAGGCCTATGTGTCGGTTTTATATTTAATTTCTCTTGAACTTGTTTATTAAGTACTAATACAGCTGTTGATTAGAGCAGGTAGTGACTACTCGTAATATGCTGTCATTATTTGAGTTACTATATTACTATGTTTTGTTTCTGGACAAAATGGAGGGGGACAATAAAGGGGGCTAATTCAGTTTCTTTCTCTTGTTCGAGATATCAAATAAAATAATTAATTACTTGTTCCAATAGTTAATTAACTAATTGGTTAATTTTGTTTTGATTGATTCTTGTGTTGTCATGTAAAATAAATAATTGTGCTAAATTTCATCTTGATCCGAGATTGGGTGTGGGGGAATAACGTGTACACACTTTTTTCTTTTACCAGACAGACAGGCAGACAAGCAGACAGAGTGAGTTGATATAGGCTTTGTACAAAAATATCAGTTCTAATGTTTTAGATATACAATAGGGTGTGTGTGTGTCTCTCACTTTCTGCGTATGTATGTATGCCTGTGGGAAACTCATGAATTTTGTATTCTCCTGTTCAATTCCCCACCATCTTGCTTCAACTCCTAAAAAAAAAAAAAGCCTTACGCATTCACACATGCACACAAAGGAAAAAAGCCTCTCACGTGACCTTGGAGAGAGGTGGTTTGAACTAAAACTCGGGTCTCTACATCAGTCAATCTCTTACACTTAGATGGGAAACAAAATCTTTTTTTTTTTTTTGGCAGTGAATATCTGAAGCATAGGAAAACACACATCATGCAATCACTATAATATTACCGCTTTCTGTGAGGTCATCAACGTCTGCTTTAAAAAAAATCATCTCTGAAGAGCAGATGTCTAGTATCAGTGACCTCCCTTTGTTTCACTTCCTCTCTATCAGACATGAAGTAATACATTCGATACAATCTTTCATATTATATATATATATATGAAACCCAACATTAGGAAATAAAACTCATTTCATTTACCACCAACAGTGGCGCCCCCTTTTTCCTCAGTGATAATTACCTCATCATCCTTAGGGCGTTTCAATTACCCGAGGAGGTGTTAGTGTAATGCAATTTGACGAGGAAGAACAACTCGTCCCAGAAGCAAGCCAGAATAGTTTCGTTACCTTCCAATAGTGTCATGTCTTGGCCTGTATGGAACAAATGCAAATGTCATTACACCTGAAGATTCATAATGTCATAATTCGTTTAAAAAGATTTTGTTTCCGTTTGAGATGGACATCCATGGTGGACAAACTTTAAATTGCAAACTTTTTTTGTTGTTGTATTCGATGCTCAGAATAAGAGAAGTGTTAAGATAAGTTGTAGCTTTTACAAAGCTCATATCAGCTCTGTCGGTATGTCTATCTGTCTGTCTGTCTGGTAAAAGGTGTGTACACGTTATTTCTCCCACACCCATTCTTGGATCAAGCTGATACTTCGCACAAATTATTCATTGACCTAGACAAGACATGAATGAATACAAAAAAAAAAGTAACCAATTAGACAATTAATTACTGGTACATTATCACTTTTTAAATTCATTATTCTGTTTAATAGCAACAAGGGAAACTAATACTTCAGTATCCACAGGTAAGGCTAAATTTGTTGGGTTTAGTTTCCCATTAAATAATTTTTAACGCTATTTCTCTGATCAAGTCGGTACTTAAAACAATTATTTATTGTACCTTACAAAACATGAATCGATAAACAAAAATAGTCAATTAATCAATTAATTATTGGTAATTAATTATTTTGTTTGATATCGAATAACGGAAATAACTTGTACATTACTGGTAATTGTCCACAACCAACAGGCACGATATACAGCCAACTTCTACAATATCTTGCTTATGCCGATGACATTGCCTTATTGGGTAAAGAAACCTCTGACATCGCTAGAGCCTTCATACAACTAGAAGAAGCATCTCGACCAGCAGGACTTGAGGTCAATGACAGTAAAACCAAGTACATCGCAATGACAAGAGACAATCAAACAGAGGGACAACATATCAAAATCAAAGACCACGAATTTGAAAACGTCCAAACTTTCAAATATCTATTAATTTCAAAAATGACCTACTAACAGAAATAAAGGAAAGAATAGCAGGAGGCAACAGGGCATTTTATAGCACCCACCATTTACTTAAGAGCAAAACAATTTCAAGGAAAACCAAGAAAATAATATACAAAACCATAATAAGACCAGCAGCAATGTATGGAAGTGAGACCTGGACATTGACCAAGACATCTGAAAATGTACTTAACACTTGGGAAAGAAAAATTCTTAGGAAAATCTATGATGCCATACAGGATGAAACAGGGTGGAGGACACGCACTAACCATGAGATATATCAAATGTATGAAGACCCACCAATAGTGTACGAAATAAAAAAGAACAGACTACGTTGGGCAGGTCACCTTGAAAGTATGTCAGACAACAGAGGAGCGAAAATCGTATACATGCAAAAACCAAAAGGCAGGCGACCCAAAGGCAGACCCCGAATGCGATGGATTGACGATGTGGAAGCAGATCTGAAGCAGCTTGGGGTTAGGGCGTGGAGACGAAAGGCCCAGGAGAGATCTGAATGGAAGGATGTGTTGAAGCAGGCCAGAGCCCTCCATGGGCTGTAGCGCCACTGGGATGAATGGATGGATTACTGGTAAATATAGTTTTAAGGACAGAGTTCTCCCCGTTTAGATAAGCCTTTTAAAATATTTTGCTTGATTTATAGTTGTTGTTTTTGTTAATGGTTTGGTAATGGCAGAATAAAATTACTAAGCTCTTCTTTTTGTAGCTCATTTGTTTGTTTATGCTGTGGACTGTGCAATTCTGGCCAGTAGTTCAGCTTTGGTTTCTTCATCTGAGACGATAGCTCCGAGATATTTGAAACTACTGACACATGTCAGCTTTTCATCTTCAATACTGATGTCCCTTTTAAAAGAACCATGATTTGTGTTTTTTCGGCATTAATTTGCATACCATATGTGCGGAAGTCTTGTCTAAGCGAATCATTTAGTCAGCTAGCGCCCCTTCTGTCTCTGAAAGACCATTTATGTCGTCTGCAAGCGCAAGTTATTCATTCTTCCTTCAATGCTTACAGAACCTTCAAGGCCCTCGAGAGCATCTTCCGTTATCCTTACAAGGAAGATATTGAAAAGAGTTGGTCAAAGCCTTGTGGCGGTTGAAACCAGTCTCCCCATGTTGTTGCTGTTAGTGTACACTAGTGGCCTGCTTCTAGACGTTCTAGAATTACTTTTATTATGGTTTAATTGACATTGTACTTTTCCATTTTCCATTGTCGCCCAGAGTGTCCCATGCCATTCTGTGTGGAAAGGTTTCTTTAAATCAATAAATCTAGTTGGCAACATTGGCCTTCAATTTAACGTCCTTGGCATTGTTTGGTTTATCGTAAACATTCCTAATAGACACAAGACTTGATGTTTGCAATAGCGCTGCTATTCAATTGTTGGCAGTTTCAAAATGCGACTGTTAATCACCGCAACAGAGCGTCCTACTCTTTATAACAAATACAAATTAAAACAACAGAAAGGGGGGGAAAAGGAATATCTGGTCCGTATTCATGTTCCTGACAGTCTACAGTCTAGACATTGTTGTTAATAATATATCGTATCTGTATTCGAATGGAACTTGAAAATGGTCTTGTATGTCTTTGTCCCAGCATAATGGTTTAGAAATGTGTTTTTATTATTGTGTCTATCCAAGTGTGTAAACAAATTGTTTTTCTCTATACGTTAGGTCTTTGTCGTTTCGGGCGTCCTCTTTAAAACATAAACTATAAATAAATGCAAAGTATTCACGGGAGATAAAAAGGATATTGTGTCGCTTCAGACCTTATTAAATAGATTAAAACGGATAGAGGCTAGCGACTGATCTCTGGATACTATCCGAGTAGGGTCTACTACCAACCTAAAGGCATCTTGACTTTGTCTAGGCTAATATTGACACATTGAGCTTCAAAGGGAATTCCCGAAGGAGTTTGATTCTTATCTTACGCGCTGTTGCTTGAATTAAAAAATTGTCTTCTAGGGGAGAGAGAGAGAGAGAAAGAGAGAGAGAGAGAGAGAGAAAGAGAGAGAGAGAGAAAGAGAGAGAAAGAGAGAGAGAAAGAGAGAGCGGTTAATTGAGAAAAAAAATGAGGGTGGGAAAGTTGAAATACAAGAAGCTACTAGATGGGGACTATTGGGTGAATGAAAATTAGTGTGAGAGGTTCAGTGCAAGTAGTTCAAGGTTAAAGGCCTGTCTGTTCCTACATCCCAAACAATTAAAGAGCATAAACAAGTCGCTCTAAGAGATAATTGGAACGAAACCTTTTAATAGTTCACACACTATTTAAATACACACACACAGGTAGCGCCTATACAAGTAAAATTATATTCTGACTGACTCTGACCTATAATTATGACACAGTGTTATTGTTTTTTTTTTTAAATTAAACAGAAGTTAGGACTATAGCATTGCTGTTTTGAAAGCTCTTCTGTTTCTTTTGTGAAGATTGACGAGGGTGTCGTGTTATCAGCTCAACGACCAATCGCCCTCGCTTTCCCCCAACTCAGTTACTCGGCTATAGACTTCCAAATGATCCCGACGTTTACAATTCATCGGATTTGAACCTGTGATTCCCTCGGTTCTCATTAACACTCGGCCACCACGCCCCAGTTGGTTTGGGGGGGGGTGGAGTAGAGGGAAGACGGTGTAGTTCCTCCCAAATGGTATCACTGGGTAATGAGACCACGTCAACGCTCTGCAAGTTTCATTGGTATCTCAGACTTGGTGGAACTGGGGAAGAGCTCGTCAAGAATTTCTTTAAGACACACAAAACAAAACTGCACTCAAGAGCCATATACATTTCCGACATACGAGTCAAGGGCCTTATAAGTTTCCGACATATGAGTCAAGGGCCATGTAAATTTCCGACATACGAGTCAAGAGCCATATAAATTTCCGACATATGAGTCAGGGGTCATGTAAATTTCCGACACATGAGTCAAGAGCCATATAAATTTCCGACAAACAAATCAGGGGCCACATCAACGAAAAAAATAATGTTGCAATCCAATGATACAGATCTTCCCCAGTTTAATGCAGAACTTTCTATGAAAGGGGTAGGGGTGGATAAACAGTGCCAGTGGTAAGACATGGTCCGCTGGTCGTATTTTGCACATCACTGACGTATCTGGTATGAAGCAAATGAAATACATTGGAGACGGGGGGATGAAGGAGGAATGGAGTCCTACCGACCCTTTCCTTTGCCTCCAACTGATGCTTGGGGCCCATTGAAGTTTCACTGAATCAGAAGCTTACGAAGTTGTAAAATGTCTTGTCTAGGATTTGAACCCAACACCTTCATTTCGATATCATCTTACACAACGTCCAATCACTGTTTCATTTTTCTTCTCAATTACTTTGATGGTCTATGTGCTAGTGTCAGGGTTATGTTAAAGCCTTAGCTCGTTTTGTCCGGGCCCCTGACATTCAACCAAGCACCTTCGTGCTTGCAATAAATAAGTGACTTACTGTTGATAATGTAAATGTTTAATGATAGGAATTTAAGTTATGATGAACATTCTAATATTGTGGATCTATTAATTAAACAATAGTTCTACACCTTGCTATCCAACAACGTACACATTAATGTTCAAACCCACAACACAAAACACTGCTATCTCTAGTCACCAGCGTAGACTTCCACTCCCATACAAACTCCCTGTAAAGACAAAGTAAAGACAATATAAAAAGGTCTAGTAGACTATCACTATGGCATCGAAACAACTGCGAAACACAGTCATGCCTTAGATACTCACCCTAAACAGGGGAACACAGAAGAATCTCAACAAACGTTACACCAGCATAACAAAACCACTCCATCAGCTTACAAGCAAGGCAACAAAAAGAAAGTGCGTTCAAAAATTGTGCTCTTAATACACATTGGTGCTAGAATGCCATAACTTACGCACCGACAGCTAGTTTTTATCTGTGTATGTGTTGATGCACCTGTGTCTGAGTTTGTGTGTGTGTGTGTGTGTGTGTGTGTAGTTTGTTATTATGCATGTGCGTTTGTGGGTTTTGCGTGCGTTTGTCTGTGTGTGTGTGTCTCTGTCTTCACAATCTATTTCCAGTGAACACCAATGAGCCCTGTATCTCATGTAGTAAAGCCGGCACCGCGTATAGGCCCACTAACGTAAGAGGACAGTCTAAGTAGACAATGTCAATGTTTAAACCCTCTCCTGTAGACAATGTCAATGTTTAAACCCTCTCCTGTAGACAATGTCAATGTTTAAACCCTCTCCTGTAGACAATGTCAATGGTTAAACCCTCTCCTGTAGACAATGTCAATGGTTAAACCCTCTCTTGTAGACAATGTCAATGTTTAAACCCTCTCCTGTAGACAATGTCAGTGTTTAAACCCTCTCCTCTGCTAACCTTTACGTTCTGGCCTATAAGCAAACCAACAACAACAAAATCTTGGCTCGGTTCGACTTTTTAAGTTACTGGCTGGGAGATAATGAACTTTGCTGGTCGATTTCACTTGTGGCGAAGTCGACTTCACGGTCTGTTGAGTCGAAAGATGGATGACTCACGCTAGCTCAATCCCTTTAACGCTGTGGGAGATGATAGAATGGATTGGACGTAATCTACTGCTGGTACGGCTGAATATCGGACGTAATCCACTGCTGGTATTGCCAACGTGGTTGTTCGGTATTAACCTAGTATCTTTAATTCTTAACAATGATTTCTAATTGACTATTATTTAAAAAAAAAAAAAAAGCGGCGCAACTCTAGCTTCACTACAAAAGTTATAGATCTTGTTTTGAAAGCTTAGACACAAAATGTACAAGTAACCTCCCCCCCCCCCCCAAAAAAAAAAGAGCTATTCATTTATAGTTTCAAAGCTTATTTATATTAAGTGGCCAGATTGTCCTATTTTTATTTTAAAGAGGTGGGGTGGGTAGAGGTTGGGGGAGGTAGCAGTAAAGAACAGCAACTCAAACTATGATATTTTTATATTATCTCCCCCCTTCCTTCTAGGTTCTTGTCAAGCTAGTTTGTGTCACCATCTCTGTAAGCAGCTCTCTCTCTCTCATAATCAACTGATAATAGCGTTAGCAGGCGTCCAGAAAATGGACATCTCTCCTTTGTTGGGGGTCATGCCCTCTGTGCGGCAGGCATTGACCTAAATTGTGAAAAGGTCCGGTCTACACTCTGCTCTTTCCTACAACGACATTTTATTCCGCGACTTTTCGTATCGTCTCACAAACTCACTCAAGCGTAAGTGAAAAATGCTGTTTTTATACTTTGCGATCTATCATATGATGTAAAGGTCTTCTGTTTCTATGGCCCACAGTTAACCAAGGCGTCATGTGGCCAGAACATGGCCGACTGACCTAACCGATTGGGTTGGCTCAGGGGCGTTCTAAAAATCCCAGTCATCACCGATATTGAACCCTAGACCCCTTGGTTCGGAAGCCAAGCGTTTTACCATTCAGCCCCCACGCCCCCGATTCACTGAGATGTATCTCAGTTAGGTCACGTGTTCGTCAAGTCAAAACATTAAATATTATATCCGTTATTTTAAGGACTTTTTATTATCACAAGGAGCTGAAATTTCGTACATAAACTTGTGGTGCGTGACTGTTTATAAAAATTTTTAATTATCACCTCAAGAATTAATTTGATTAATATTAAGAACTATTACTATTTTTCAGTTTAATTTATTTATCTTCCAAGCCTACGGATTCTGAAGACATAGTGTTATATATAATTATTTAATTATATATATAAATATAAATACTGTCATTTATATTGTGTTTTTCTTATTGCTGAGTATCAGTAATATCACGTTTGCATGTGGCCTCCCCCAATGCAAAGACTCGTTATGAAATATAAAATATGATTGTTTAGTTTACTATAGTATTTGAAGATAAAGTAGAAATTAATTAAAGATAAATTACTTGTACTGTCTGAAGCAAATATCCACAAATAATCTTAGCGCCAATAATTATCGACCGGTACTTGAAAAAGTCGCTTTGTTTCCGAAATGTGCTATTTAAATTTACACTCTTTGAGTTAGTTACGTTTTATAAAATAAACTTGAATCAAAGATTTTAATGTTTTTTTCCCCTTTGTTAGACTTTCTTCTCTTCTAGGTTTATATGCGTCTAGTAAAGGTATAGGTGTTTAGTAAAGGTATAGATATCTACAGCTTATAAACGTAGGCAATAAGAAAGCTACTAGAGAACTTATGTTGACCCCTCCCGACAAAACAATGACTTTGTCTGCATCGAATGAGGCAAAATATGTAGGTTAAAGAAAGTAGGGCCTGCGTAGCCACGAGAAATACTGCGCATGCTAAAACTAAAGAACATGAGATATGCTTCCTTTTTTTTTTTAATGAAAGAAAATTAGAACTTAGTGTGTCGTGAGTTTCATGTTCCGAAATGAGCAAGCTAATAGCGGGAATAACAAACAAACCAAACTGTAACTATATAGGTCAGGAAATGCCGTCATAGACAATGACTTTGTATTCGCCTGAGTGCTTGACATCAAGGTGTAGAAAGTTACAGACACAACGTGCTGACGAGTGGAATGTCCCGGACCTGTTTCCTTTTTTTTTTGTTGTCGTTTCATCTCCTTTATTCACGAACATCGCGAAACTGCGCCAACGATGAACGATACGGTGTGTGTGTTGTGTGTACGTGAAGGGAGTGTCTGACAATGACCCCAAGGTTGACTTCCGGTATCAGATAGCCGACTTTGTCTTGGAACTTGACGTCACTTATGCCTGGAAGACTAGAGGACTTCAGACAGGAAAAAGGGAGGGGGGGGGGATCAAAGTGTGTCACACGTAGTAACAAGAGAGAGAGAGAGAGAGAGAGAGAGAAGGATGAAGTATAGTTATCGCAATCATCTGCGTGTCTCTCTACAACTGCTTGTGGTATATAAGATTAGGCCATACTAGAAGGAAGAGCGTCACCATCGACTGTAGTCAATTGTTTTTAAGGTCACTAAGTGTTCGGTAAGGACTAGACTTCCTTGGAGTTGATACTTTATATACATTATAGTTATTACGTTATAGGTAAGTAATATGTATATATATATATATTTGTAAGGCCTTTAAAAGGTACCATTTTTTTGACAGGATTTAAACTTGAGACCCGCTGGTTGGAAACCGAACGTACTACGTAACCAATTACGTTGATTCGAGATTCATATAATTATATAACTTATATTTTTAAAAAAACTAGAAATGTTGTTGAAATAGTAATTATTATTATTTTTTTTTTGCATTACATTTTGTTGAAACAAGTCCGTCTATTGAGTTCGCAGAGTCTTCATCGGAAAACAACAACAACCTTTGGGGACAGGGTTTTCGAAAATGGCTCTAACGATTTTCCTAGAAATTTGACAGTTGATGTATATCTTTGGGAAAAGAATTAATACTTATTTGGCCACACTGGAAAAACTCTGGTTTAATTGATTTTTTGAAATTATAATCTTTAAAATTAATTTTGGTCCGGATGTCAAGATAATCTATATATATTGAACACATGTACATCTACGGGTATTCCAGCATTGATTCACTAAAAAAAAATAAAAAAATTCCGCACCGTCTTATACTTCCGGATCTATTGGTCTACTATTAGAATTTTATTCTGAGGAGATTTAAACATGCTCTTGACCAGAATCTTTGTAGGGAGGGTGTGGCAGATTTGGAGCGGGTTTTAAAATATTTTTCTTAAATCTATCCAGTGGCTTAGCATCCATGTCGCGAATGAACCCGGGCCCACGGCCATTAGGGGCCCACAGCCTGTGGCGTAACCACCATGGTGCGAAGGGGCTCACTGCGCTTGAGACCATGACTCATGACCAGTTGGGAAAGGGGGGGGCACGTGAGTACTTGGGATGACACCAAAGTGAAAATAAAAGTGTACTTTTGTGAAAACCGATTTTAAAAAAAGTCGCTTGATTCTGTTGAGACGTTCTACAAACATTAACTTTTAAGACTTGCAGAAAGTCATAACTTAATCAAACCTAGTGATATAATTGCTTACACAAAAAAAGGTACGATTCTTGCACTGGCATTGGAATGTCTTTTGATAAATGTACCAATACATTCAGATTGCTCAATTTTTTGTCACACACCCAATTTGTCGTATTGTGGGGAGATATTCTTGAACCCGGGCCCATGAGTGCCTTGCTACGCCACTGAATCTATCATTCATTAGTTATTAAGAGCAAAGTAATTTCTCTTGTGGGGTGTCATTTGGTTTATAAAGGAGGAATTGTCTTTCGAAAATGTATGTCACTTGTTTTAAGCCTGTATTTTGATTTGTGTTGTAATCTACACTGCACGAGTTTACCTCACTCTCAAAACAAACGTCTGGAAAACCTCATAGAGCTAGCATTCATTCAGTGCATTGAGTTTCGTACTTTAAAAAACGAAAGATTTCTGACCAGACGTATTGTGTATGGCGTATGGCATCCATAGTTTTATGATACATACATAAAAAAAATAGGCCTGCGCGGTCGTTAGGATATATGTATTACAAGTAAAGAGAATATAAGAAGTGGTGAATACATTTTGACAGAATCTTGGCACCGTTTGACACTGCTGAATTTATTCTCACGGGCTTTTTTGGGCCAGTGTATTGCTTTTGTAAACACTGGCAACTTTTGGAAAACAGGAAGTTGGATTGTTTGTTGATTTGTTTGGATTATAAAGTTTTATGTTAGCTTTTACTTCAGGATATTGTTACAGGTCACATGCACTGAGTCCTTACATCCATCCACCCATCCCAGTGGAGTTTCATCTTCAGGGCTCTGACTTTCATGGCCTTCATCCACCCATCCCAGGTGGAGCTTCAGCTTCAGGGCTCTGGCTTTCATGGCCTTTCAATCAGACCTCTTTAGCTTTTTGTCTCCATGCCCGAAATCTAAGTTTTGTAGATCTGTGCTTCTACATCGTCAATCCATCGTATTCGTGGTGTGCCTTTGGTCGCCTGCCTTTTGGTTTTTGTCGGTATAGACCTACTACTTTTTTGCTCCTCTGTTCTCTGACATTCTTTCAAAGTGACCTGCCCAACGAAGTCTGTTTTTTTTTTTGTTTTGTCTTCATATAATTGATATTCTATCGTAGGATTAACGTTTGAAGTATATCCATTATCATCTTGTCCAGCACCAAATATTTTTGTAAGAATTTTACTTTCCCAAGTATTTAACAGATTTCCTGTTGTTTTTTGTGTGTGTCAATGTTCAGGTTTCACTTGCCTACATGACTATTATTCTTATTATGGTTATATATATATATATATATATATATATATATATATATATATATATAATATATATATATATATATATATATATATATATATATATATATATATTATTGTTTTACTTGATATTTTTGTGTTTTTAAGTAACTGGTGGGTGCTATATAATGCCATGTTGCCTCCTGCTATTCGTTCTGTTATCTCTGTCTGTGGATGTTTTTGGAATGTATTTTACTTCCTAGATATGTGATCGTTTCAATATTTTCAAACTGGTGGGCAGTTATTTTAATAGTGTCCCTCTGACTGATGGTCTCTTGTCATTAAGACATACTTTGTTTTACTGTCACTGACCTCAATAAAGTTACAGGTCTTTAATTTATGTCTCTGTATTCTCTTGCGCATTAATCTCTATAATATCACTCGTTTTTCTCTCTTATAAGTATTTTTAGGTTAAGGCCTCCCGACGGAGATTTTTTCTTTTGAGTGGAATCAGTTTGAAAGATAATCTTATCGAAGAATAGACGAGGCTATTTTCTCACTTAAAGTAGCGCCTCGTCAAGTTTATATCAGTTCTATAGTTTAATTTCATTTTGGTCAAAAAGTTAGTTTTAAGGATTTTGAAGCGATTTCAGCTTCTGAGCAATGAAACGAATTAAGTTGTCTAATTTATTTGAATGTTCGGTTTGCATTCGATAGCTAGAGAATAGAGTTTCATCTCACCATACATCTAATAGAGTAAACACACACATATCCTACACACATCCACACACATCACACACATCCCACAAACATCACACACATCCTTGACGGGTAATCGAAAATAACAACTCAAAATGTAAATAAAAAAAAGTCAATGGGATCAAATAGTCTATGTTTAAAAGGCAATACAACATTTGCTTCAGACTGTACAAGTAATTTATTTATTTTTAAATCAGTTTCAAAAATACAATTTGCCAGACTCCGTTTTATGGTTTAGGGACTCCTAATGGTCCCAAAATGTCTTATCAAGGGTTCAGCTCACTTACTGCAGCGACTATTTGGAACTCTCTAGAACTTTTGAATTCTTTTATTAAACCATTGACACATTGCGACCCGCTGATTTCAATAAGACACTTAACTATTTTTTTTATTATTTTTTTTAATTCCCACAGGCTGGGAACTGATGATGTTATTTGGTAGAGCTCGGGCTTTCGAGCCAAAGAATTTTTGGTTATGAACTTGATGAAGACTGAATTAAATTTCAGATCATCTTGAGTCAGCTCAGCTTCAATGGGTACTTTACGTTTGATGGAGTTGAACAAATATTTGAAAGCCATTAGTTGTAACCCTGACTTAACCGGCAACTCCCCCATTGATATGGTTCACTTGAAATAAAACAAACAAAAAAAGATTTCTCTGTGCATGCTTAGTTCTCATCTCATCCCTCTAAATCTTGCAATCTGAAGTTTGAGATCCACTGACCGACTTTTTGCCTGTAATCAATGGAGTTACCTTCTCATTTCCCTTTAGAAAGTTGTGAAATAAAATACGCAAAGGGAGTGAACCCAATAACCTAACGGCGTTTGGAGCGTTCAGTCAGAAATGTGACTTGGTGCTACTTCAAAAAGGAAGCGGCCAGTTTGTAACATAGAAATGGGACAAGTGCACACTAAAACAAGTGTGTGTTTGTGTGTGTGTGTGTGGGGGGGGGCATCACTTAAACACGGTAGAGTAGCGAAGGACTGTAAAAAAAAAAGCTAATGTCTCACTTCCCCATTTATAAAAGATACACCCGACCCAGGAAACCACCACAAAATATAAAAAAAAACAATAAAAAACAACAGAATACTTAGAAAGACACAAAGGCGCATGTATTATCCCATATTCTTGGACAAATATGAATAAGTGCTCATTCTTCCATAGTAATCTTGGAGCATAAAATGGGTTGCCTTAATCAGCCTGGAAAACCCATGATCTAGCTGAGTTTAAGTCTCTAATAATAATAATAACAAGGCTTGTCTTCGAGTCCTAAGATTAATGAGGAATGCGGTATTTCCGGTGGCTACACAGCCCCAGCTGCGACCTACATATTTTGCCTCATCCAGCGCAGACATAATCATTGTCCGCTTACTAAATTAAAATATGGAGAACATATAGGATCAAATTATCTCTGTTAAAGAAACGCCTGCAATGTTTAAGTTCTTTGAGAAGGCATTAAACCTTTTTTTTTTTAAATCTCTATTTTATAGGGCTCCGAAAGGGGGAAAAGCGCTATTAGTTTATATTTGGTAATATCTGTCCGTCAGTCTGTTTGTCCCGTTTATATCTCAGAAACTAGAAAGGTTATCGAAAATCCGATATCATGATATTTTAGATGTTGCAATTTCTGATGCTACGGCTACTTTTTTGTTTTCTAAAATCAAATCTTTTAATTTTTTCAAATTAAATATGCAAGCAGTTTATCGATAAGTCTAAAACTATATCTACAACTATTCACTATTGATAGTAAAAAACATGGGGGTTAAAAAATAGCAGTGTCACGGACTCACATACAATATTCATGCAAGCGGTTTATTCATTTTCCAAAGAATTTAAGAAAAAATATTTGTATTACTAAAGGAAGGATTTTCCGTTATTCAAGCCACTTAAATGTCGAATAAATGGTTGACTTTAGTATTCAAAGAGAAAGAATGTATTTAGTCTGCGTATCAGTCGAATGTAATTTAAAACAACATTTGATAAGCAGAGTCTCATAGCATATAATTGAGGTACAACACTCTCTCTATAGACAATTAAGAAACTCAAACTTTGAAACATACGGAAATGATTCTTTATGAGGCCTTGTATGAGAGATGAACCTTTTCGAGAAAAACAGCAATGGTAAGTAACATCAGTTAGGCCAGACTGACATTGAACAATAACTTACTAATAATCATTTCATTGAATACAAATTAATATTAGCGACGTAGCCCGACTTCGCTGCAATAAACTATTTTTATCTGTGTGTTATTTAGTGAAAAAAATCCCCCATCTTATATTTTACGTAATCAAGTTAAAAACTTCTCTGTAGTCAAAAGGATTAATGTTCAGTGCTTTTGACGATTCTTAGTTCAAGGCATTCTGTTTAATCTCCAACGTGTCTAAAGCAATTCCAACAATTCCAGTTATGTATAAAGATCGATAAAGTTTATTGATTAGGTAACTATTCTAATTTTTTTCATTTCAAGGACATATTGCAGAGTTGCCCAAAATACAATTTACCAGACTCCGTTTTATGGTTTAGGGACTCCTCATGGTCCCAGAATGTCTTATCAAGGGTCAAACATGTTCAATACATTTTTAAATAAATCATTTCCGTCTTTTAAACAAAAAATGAGTTGTCCTTGAAATTCGTTAATTTTTAAAATATCTTTTGTCTTAAGGGAATCAGAGCCACTTCCCAATGTCTACAAACAATGATGGTCTCCGGGTCTCCAGTTAGCGTGTCTACATCTATTCATTTCTTTTGTAAATGGTTAGTTTCTATAATTGAACGAAGCCAAGAGTTCTGTTACAGTAAAAGAAAATTAGGGGTGCACCGGATAGTCCCTCCGGCTCCGGCTTCTGGCGAATATCCGGCATTTTTTACTATCCGGTGCTATCCGGCTCCGGTCGGATATCACTACCGGATAGTAAACCGGATAGTAATAATACACCTATTTAATATGCATAAAGTGGATCTCGTTCCATTACTGTCTGTTATAGAATGTATTAATGTTTATATGAAAACAAAATAATGTGCTTAAAAATAGAGCCATTATAAATATGCACCAAACATCGTTTATTATAAAGACAAGGCATGTTAATAACTTAATATAAATAGAGATGAAACTTTACATCATAAATGCGCTTTACATACAGAGATGCAATGGCTGGCACTTTTTTCAATTTGTCTTGACCTTTGAGTAAGTTAGTTAACATGTTAAAATGTTACATTCCTTGACTACGTCATGCTGACCAGACGTCTGTCTAGCTGTGCGGGTATATCTCCAGAGGTAGAGATGAACAACTCCTACCCCCTTTTATTTGTTTAGTCCATCACATTGAGTTTTGTATAGGCAGGTAACCACAAGTTAAATACGATGGACGTAGGTTTAATGTCAGCGTATAGACACTCTCTAGTGGTCACATCTTTCGAGGGAACTGAGTTTGTTTACTTAGTAGTTAATCTTTATTGGGGAGGGGGGGGGGCTGGACTACAAGAGCCACACCTCTAAGGTAACCAGGTATATTTCTAGATGAACAACTCCCTCCCCCTTTTATTTGTTTAGCCCATCACATTGAGTTCATTGATTGACAGGTGACCCCAAGTCAGATACGATGGACGTAAGCACTCTCTAGAGGTCACACGAGGGAACTAGGTTTGTTATTGGGGGGGGGGGGGGGGGACTAGACTTTACATTATAAATTCGTATTACATACGTATCAGCGATGTCTGGCACACTGGCTTGTCTTGACCTTTGAGTGGTCTAGTAAACATGTCATATTCCTTAACTACGTCACGCTGATAATCTGTCTAGATGTGCGGGTATATCTCCAGAGGTAGAGATGAGCTACCCTCACCTCCTTTTGTTTGTTTAGTCCATAACATTGAGTTCACAAATAGGCAGTTGACCACATTAAGCCAGATGTCAACGTGTCGACACTGTCTTATGAGGGAACTGAATTTGTTTACTTGGATTAGAATTTTTATTAGAGGCGGGACTACAAGCCAAGTCTCTATAAGGTTAATTGGGTATGAGTTAGTTTATTATGAGATAGGTTGTCAATCAAGGGTCTGGACCACAAACCACACCTTTTATACTATTGGACGGATAATAAGTTTGTTTACTTTGAGTTAAGTCTCACGTATGAGTCAGCACTACAAGCCAAACAGACACTGACCAAGGGTATCTTTAAAGGGAGGGCTCAAGAGACTCAACACCCCCAACTTCTTATTTGTTTAATCCATGACAATGTATTGATATAGAATATAGACATTGACCATTCTTAAGCCAGAATGGATTAACGCAAATTGTTAAGACATATTGAGACTGTCTCTAGAGTCACTAGATGGTGACACTAAGTTTGTTTACTTGCAGAGAAATGTCATTTAGGGCGCTGAACACACGTTCGTTGCACAATAAAATAAAACAAATATGTGCATGTGTGCGTGTATGTATTTTTCCCCCTGTATTAAAACCTTTAGAAAGAAAACTAATTTCATTGTTTAATTCTATTGACTTAATATATAAAGGAAAACCTTACAGTTAAATTTAACATCGCAGAAAATAAATTGATCTAAAGCACCACAATTAGATCTAGCAAACAAAGAAAAATATGCTGGAATGTTAAGAAACACTTGACCTCTGTAACTAAGGTACAGAGATAATTTATCTATATGCTTGACTGATCATGCCAATGTGTTATCTTTTTTCGCCTGCACACTAAACACTATTGCGTATGCCCAAGGAAAAAAAAAAACGCGTGAAGGTCAACACCATCAACTATACACACTACACTAGGACTACATGTGTAGGCTCACTAAGTCTATCTGACAAGGCTGTTACAATCAGTCGAACACAAAGTCTATTTATGTTTTTTTTTTTTTTTGGAGGGTGTGGGTGATTTTGTTTCTTTTATAGTTAGTTTTCCTAATTCTCTTAGATCTATATAACAGTAGATCTAAACATTGATAACAATAATAGGCCTACAGACTACAATTAAATCTATGCTTCGCAACATTTAAAGCTCAGGCTATGAGTAGGTATAATAGATGTTCCTGCTGTTAATAAAATATCGTTTGCCGCAAATGGATTAATAAATATATGACCTACTATGCTTCAGATTCCAACTATTAACTAACAGCTATCAGTATTAAGCCCTTGAAGCCAGAACCAGAAGCAGTCTTTGGACTTAAAATTACAAGTCTGATGACCAGTTGTTGGTCAGAAATTATTGAACACATACATCCAACCACCAAACAAGCCAGATGAGAGATTTACATTAGTAATTAGTTAAATATATACTAACATATTTTACATTGACCCTCCAACACACAGCCTTTATAGTTGGTGGCCTCGTACATACACACAGACACGCTCATGCTACACAGATTAATTTATGTTTATAAATACTGTTAATCTTTAATAAATCAATCAGCAAAAGAGTTTAAAACAATCAGGTATATAAAAGGAAAAAAATAATACCAACAAATATAGGTATGTTATTTAACAGTTTCGTAAAATGCTCAGCAATACCAGCTATTTACAAAACACTTAGGTATTCGGCTCCGGCTCCGGCACCGGCCGAATATCAAATTTTACTATCCGGTCATATCCGGCTCCGGCCGGATATCAAAAAGTACTATCCGGTGCACCCCTAAAGAAAATAAAGAAAGGAATAACTTCCCTTGTTTTATAACATTCTTTTTTTATAGGTTTCGTTATGGTTTCTCTTGCTTCTTTATTCTCTGTCTTATATTCTGATTGTGGTTTCTCTTGCTTCTTTATTCTCTGTCTTATATTCTGATTGTGGTTTCTCTTGCTTCTTTATTCTCTGTCTTATATTCTGATTGTGGTTTCTCTTGCTTCTTTATTCTCTGTCTTATATTCTGATTGTGGTTTCTCTTGCTTCTTTATTCTCTGTCTTATATTCTGATTGTGGTTTCTCTTGCTTCTTTATTCTCTGTCTTATATTCTGATTGTGGTTTCTCTTGCTTCTTTATTCTCTGTCTTATATTCTGATTGTGGTTTCTCTTGCTTCTTTATTCTCTGTCTTATATTCTGATTGTGGTTTCTCTTGCTTCTTTATTCTCTGTCTTATATTCTGATTGTGGTTTCTCTTGCTTCTTTATTCTCTGTCTTATATTCTGATTGTGGTTTCTCTTGCTTCTTTATTCTCTGTCTTATATTCTGATTGTGGTTTCTCTTGCTTCTTTATTCTCTGTCTTATATTCTGATTGTGGTTTCTCTTGCTTCTTTATTCTCTGTCTTATATTCTGATTGTGGTTTCTCTTGCTTCTGTCTTCTCTGTCTTAATTTTGTTTGTACTTATGCTGGCCTATTAATCTGTTTCAGTACTATGTTTCCCGCTCATTTTAACCCTACGTATCCGCTGTAATCATTTTAAATTGTCTAACTATGTATTTCACTTCGCAATTCTCACGTTCTTAATTAACAGAACCGGTTTGATTGAAAAACTGACTAAGCGAAGCAGATAGCGGAAATTGTTTTTTTACTTTATTATATTGAGGACGATGTAACGCAAGGCGATCTCATTGCAGGAGTTTATGGATAATGTTTTGTGTATGTGTATATGTTATTTTCTGTGTTCATTTTTGTATGTGCTGTTTTGTTTATGTGTTTCTGTTATTTTGTCTTTTGCTGTGTTTTTTTAATACCTGCCTATACTTGTGTTTGAGTTGTTTTGTTTACGTGTGTATGTGCATGTGTTGTTTTGTGGATGTGTGACCTATTTATATGCCAGCATCAGAACTTCACCGTTGAAGAGTTACTTATATTGAGTATACATCTGTTTTACATGTAAGAAGAACAGTGCCCTGAATGCCCTCCCATATAGTCTGTTTATTCAGTCTGTATTATATGTGCTCAATCGTCATACAAGAAGAACACGACAAAAAAATAAAAGGTGAAAATGATAATTTAATTTATTTGGAAACTAATTAAACTACAGCAAACCAATTATCTCGGAGACATATTGATTTTTTCTAGAGCCATAGACAAAATCAATATGAGACAATGATATTTAAATCAATCATGTTTTTTTTTCCTTTATAAACAGTTACCTCCTCTTAGCTCGCAATACCCTCCCCTGGCTACCGCCAGATGGAGCCATGGAGGTCTAAACTGTACATCCGATGATAGCATTCATCCCATTTGGTCTGAACCTGCAGCGTATGTATGCTACAAATTATAGACACTTTCTAACAATTTGGCAGACAATTCCTTCCGGGTCCACGTGACCTCCCAGCCATGCTAATGAAGCAACGTTCATTAACGATTTTGTTTTCCTTTTTGGCCCGTTTACTTTATTTTTTTAAACACGTGACCTAAATCTAGGCTGTGAGCACTGTATTCTATCCTAGTTGGCTTGGTCTCAAAAACTACAGAAAATAAGTGCTTTACAAGGGGAGGTTAAAAAGAACAGGTGCTTCAGTTTAATAACATATATCTATATCACAAAATATTCCAGACATAAACTATTTCTTTGTGTTTCCCTGATGCTTTAAAAAAAAAAATTCGTAGTTGTCCACTAGTGAGCTTTAATTAATTATTTAATTTAATCAATGTAATACTAATACAATAGAGGCGTCGGACTATAAACAGTGTCATGTGAGCAAATAACATTGTACCACTAAACATTTGCATGCTGGGAGAGAGAGTTAGGTTCCCTTTTCAGACTTTGCGATCTATTGGACACATAAATGTTATATGCTTTTAATGGCCGTCGGTGAAAGGGGGCGTCAACCACGCTTACTTTCACCAGGCACACATTAGACGGTCTTGGGCATCCTAAAAATCCCGAAGTTCCAAATCCCAGTCTTTACTATTTTATAGGGATTGGAACCCAAGGTTCGGAAGCTAAGCGCTTTACCACTCAACGAACCAGCGGCGTATCTAAGGTGGGGGGAGGGGAAGGGGTCAAAATTCGAGTGTTCTCCCATAACGAGTGTCCACATTTTTTGATTACATTAAATATGACCTATTAAGGCACTGCCGTGTTATCTTGCTATTCATGTTGATATAGAAGTTAGTGACCATGTTGCATGTATTCCACACATATTAACTCCTTCCGTGCTTGGTTACTCTCAGGGAGTAATTTGGGTTATATGCTATTAAGTTATATATTTCTTAAGTCATTATTTCATGTCATGATGTCGAATGTCAAAATGCAGGGGCTTCTAAAGATGTCATGCCCCTCCTCCATGGCCCCCAAATCTCTTGCTACGCCACCTCAGCGAACAGCTCTTAATGAGATATTACAGAATGAATAAACGAGTTACAGAATGGGAAATCGAATACGAGCAAGTCTATCAAGTGCATCAAATCAATTAAGTATATCAAGTGCATCAAATCTATCAAGTGCATCAAATCTATCAAGTGCATCAAATCTATCAACTTTAACAGCCATATAAATATCAACTTTAACAGCCATATAACGCTATCAAATTAAACAGCCATATAACTCTATAACATCCATTCAATTATGTTCCAAATTTTAGCTTGAAATGAATACATTTTTTCATTTGCCTTTAACCAATGGACTTTATTCACCAATCGTAATCAAACAACATTGAGCCACGGGCTTCTCATCTCTTCTATACAAATTACGATCTAAATTTAATCAATAATGGTTATCACTTGACAGTTGTTTTTTTTTCGTTGTTTTATCAATATTATCACGTGACCGTTCCTTTTAATGAATGAGGTCCATTGACATTAACATCTTTGGACAACCTTCTGACTATGTAGAATGTGCGTTAAAATTAAAAATGGAAATATCAAGTTTAGTAATAGTTACAACAGAGATTTAGTTTGATTAGAAGTTAAGTTTATTTGGGCATTTACTTCATTGTTTCTTTGTTTTTGATAGTTTCTTTGTGTGTTTTTGATTGCTTCTTTGTTAGATGTTTTGCTCTTGTATGTCCTTGTATGCAAGGTATACATATAAAATCGTTCAAACCTCAACGCAAGTGCAACATATAAAAGACAAGAAAAGAGACCTAGAGATAAAAGAGCTCCATGAGCGCTGTTTCAGATAATGTGTGGCAAATATTGCTTGCTAACTATTGTTTACCTAGTGAGCCAGAACTCTCCCCCCCCCTTGTGTGACCTTCATCTCATCACGTCACCACGTCCTGGCGCTACATTCACGCTGGCTAGTTCGCAGGTCAATAACGCCTAAACACAAAACATACTCACGGTGTGGGTGCCAAAACAAAAAAAGGAGTGCTCCCCTTTCCCCCCGCTTCATACAGCTAACTGTTTCTCCATTGTTTTATATTCCCCCCCCCCTCCATTCACTCCCGCGGTAAACATATATCTCCTCCCCCCTTTCGTGTTTCACATTTCACGTCTTGCTTTTGTAAATAAACTTCTAGCAGGCTGGAACAACACTGTACCCTCGTCTTGTGTCCCGTTAGGAGCCGACCTTAGCCTTCTGGTTCTTTATGGAAGGAGCGGCTTTAGAGTCTTGTCCAATGTCTTCTACCTCCCCCCCCCCCCCATCCCCCAAACCATTCCCCAGATTCCTTTTTTTTTAAAAATGTTCTTCTACCCCGGTACTATTTGTTGATAAACAGGCGAAAGACCAAGGTCTGGTCAAAGTTCCTAGTTCAAGCAGGATCGGCGTGCATACGCAGGACACTGTTAAAGGTTTGGTGGTAAATACAAAAGCTAGGAACTTCGTTTCTGCTGCCTACAATCTTAGAAAAAAAAAGTAAAATTTCCCTTTCAGAATCTGCGATCTATAGAGTAGATGTGTAAAGGGCGTCTGTTTCTGTCGCCTACGACCAACCGCCTTTACTTTTCGCCAACTAATGTCAGAGCTGGGTGGACTCAGAGGAACCCAAAGATTACGAAATTAAAAATCCCAGTCGTCACAAGGATTCGAACCCTGGACTTAGGTTCGAAAGCCTAGCGCTTTAACGCTCAGCCACCGCGCCTCCCTAAAATCTCATGCTTAACTTTCATCTCGACAAAGATTCTATTGACGTTTTACAAAGCTAATATCAACTCCCTCTGTCTGTCTGTCTGATAAACTAAACGTAATTTCTCCAACACCCATTATCGGATCAAATTAAAATTTTGCACAATTATTTTTTTTTACCTGACAAAACTAATCAATAAAAAATAATAATTAGTTAATTTGGTAAATTTATCAGGCTATTTCTTTGGTATTGAACAAGGGAAAGAAATTGTACTTGGCTTATGTGACGGTATAAGTTGAATTAGTGCCCTTTATACTTTGTTGCTTAAAAGTTTTAAACTAACAACAGATAGCTAAGAAACCTTCAGTTTTCATAAACACTTCGCTGGCATAGTGGTTAGTGTATTGGCTTGAAGAAGTTTGAACCCTCGAGTTCGAATTCAAGTCGTACATTTTTAATTAAAAAAAAATACATTTAAAAAGCTATCACGGCAACCTTCACACATATACCCGTTCTTTCTCCAAACTAATTGATACAATTACACTTAATATAAGATTCGTTTAAAAAAAAAGTAGTTTAAAATAATGTACTTGTTTGTATGGACTCCGCTTTATGTCTTCTTTCTAGCTGCTTCATTCTATGGACATGCTCAAATTGACTTCATTCTGTTGACTGATTTTAATTCCATTCTATTGACCTCATTCTATTGACCTCATTCTATTGACCTCATTCTATTGACCTCATTCTATTGACCTCATTCTATTGACCTCATTCTATTGACCTCATTCTGCTAACCTCATTTTAATGTTTCCAGAATTAAAATTTCATAAGTAACACTTTACTAACTAAATCGATTTCATTCTGTCTATGAAAGCATCAAATCGACTTGTGAAGATAAGTTAGCTAACGTCCAGTATCACACGTTCATCTATTTACGTAATTGAGAGTTGTTTACTTCTGGACTATTGTGGACACTATCATCATCATCATCATCTTTCCTTTGCGTTCCTCATGGAACATAACGCCTCGACAAAAACACGCCATTCTCCACGGTCTCTTGCTAGTTTTTTTTTTATGGCTTCCCAGCTCTTTCCGGTCCTCTCGGCTTCCTCTAGTATACTGCGTCGCCATAGTGACATTATCACTGGTCAACTTGGATCACAGTTCCAAGGTCTGCAAATTAAGAGAGATTTTTTATTCTTTACGGGTTGGTTGTCTACCAGAGCTTTACTGCTGTATGTCAGCGACCGTCAGAAACAATAGGGCGGGAAATAAAATCCATTTTTTTTTAGTTAGATCTAACATTCATTAGCTATTAAGAAAAAAAGTATCGCTCTTATAGGTATTGTATTTTAAACAAAATATTTTTTTTTTGTTGTTTTAGTTTTTATTTCTTTCTTATGCTACAAGCTCTATGTCTCGAGCTATGACGTCACTTATTGTCCACATTTGTTTTTGTAAGACCTCAAAGTATCTCTGACGTTCAAGCTTTTATCAGCTAGCTGTGTTCTCGTCAATGTTATCTCTGCGCGCTCGCGTGTGTGTGTTGATTTCTACACTTGTCTCAATAATTGACTCGGACATATTCTCACAATACTAAATTTGCAGCAGAACATTGCGATCTCAGGGACATCTCTTCGTGACCAGATTCAGGCAGCAACTCAGCGCAGCACAGCAAGGAAGCGAGAAGAAGCAATGGCGACACCTGTGAAGTACAATGAAACCTTGAGTCACAATGGTTTGGTGTTCACTGGTGAATAGGTCTTGGTCATTTCTACATGTTAAATCTGATGACAGAATATCCAATTGTCTGTCAAGGATTGATAGCGAAAAACCAACAGAACTCTTTTTGAAAGAGAACAATCATCTGATTTTCCGATTTGAAATCATGCAAGTTTGATTTGTTCCAAGAAACTTTGGTCATGTAAATACAAATAAGGTCAGAGGATAAAATGACCAGTTACTTTTTTCATAAGTTCGATATCACCACGTCGTCCCCCTCTGCCGTCCTAGATTGGGTCCAGGACGTGGTCATCTTCGTTTTTTAACGATAGTCTTCACTTTGATCTTAGCCATAAAGGCCGAGAAACGATAGTCTAGAACTTCATAGTCTTTAAATATTGTTTAAGGCTCGTCTTTTTACCCTAAGAGTCTATTGCCATTGCTTTCTGTAGCTTAATATTATGTTACATAATCTCAAAAGTGATAAGGTAGCTAGGTGGGTAGACAGGAAGACAGACAGACAGACAGATAGATAGGTAGATAGATAGATAGATAGATAGACAGACAGACAGACAGATAGATAGATACGATAAGAAATATTAGAGAGATTAACTGATAATAAAATAACTTTTATGCATTTGTTGAGTGCCCTGGAGGCCTGTGCGCTACACTTAATACTTAAACTAAGCCTGGCTTACACATTTCTTCTTGCAACTCTTTTAACTTAAACTTACTAATCCCGCACATAACACACCAGAACGAGGCTAAAGTCTCGAAAACAACTGGGTTCCCATGGTGATAAAACAGCGGGGGACCATCTTAAGGAGAAAAAAAAACATCGCCTCTTAATAACGTAAAGCTAAGAGCGGGATTATGTTGTAATTGTTAGCTGGGAACCTTTTTTTTATTCGTGTAGCCTTATATATGTAGCAACGGTAAACTTCCTCTTCCCTAGTGCTACTAGAGCATGGAATGGGTTGCCTGAGTCAGACAGAAAAACCAACGACTTTGCTGAGTTGATTAACAGGCATGACTAGATTAACCTAGAACCCAGGGAAGCGCGTAGGACGTAACCATCGTCTTTTTTTTTAAAGTAACGTCTGTTTTTTTAAGATAAGATATCAGTGTTCCATTGAATTGTATGAAATGTTGATAGATTAATTTAAAAAGGAAGCGCAGAAATCGAGTTACTAGTTGACCTTAAGCTTCAAGCGAAAAAATATAATCTTTTTTTTTTACACAGATTCAGAGGTGTAATCCCAGATTCACCTTTCCTGTACCTTAGGGTCTTTAGGGTCATAATCCGTTGACCACTTTCCTTCATTCCTCTCTGTCTTTTTCCAGCATTAGAGTCACTTTCAGGGCCAGGCCTGTCCTTGGTGCTGTCTACCCACCGACTTTCATTCTTTTCCCAAGAACAATTTCCTGCAGGAAGGTCCACAAGAGCCCTGTGGAACTTGTGATATGTCTGTACATTTGTAGCCAGCATGTTTTTACATTGGTCAGAAGCTCATCCTGGGGCCCAATAGTCACTATGATCCTGTTTTGGATTTCTTCATTTGTGATGCGATCTTGGTATGTGGTACCCGTAATCCTTCTGTAGCAACTCCATTCCGTGGCTAGGGTCCTCGTCTCTAATTCTGCCGTTATATTACCCTAGGTCCAAGAAGTCACTAAGTGAAAGTTTGATAGTTGTCCATTAGAGAAATTTGTAATAAAGGAAATGATGACAGATCCATAGACCAAAAGAAAACTTTTTTGTTTACTCTCTCTCTCCATCCCACCTTTCTCTCTCTCTCTCTCTCTCTCTCTCTCTCTCTCTCTCTCACACACACACACTCTCTCGGAGAAAAAAGAATTGAATTACGAACAATAACACTGTTCTAAAGTGTCTATACATTGAGTTCGATGATCAACAATGGGAGAGAAATTATTTACTATTCTCTACACTATCTATAGTGAAAACAATCTAGCAATGTACTGTACAATGACTTGCCTATGCTGAATCTCTCTTACATCTTGACTACATGCATAGATACTCTATTGCCTCCAGCCTGCGCAACTAAGACGACTTGAACACTTTCGCCAAAAATGCTTGCGCTCCCTCCATCATGGATATACGGTGGAAAGACCGCACTATAAACAGCGATGTCCTTGCGAACGCCGGTATGGACAGTATAGAGGGACTTCTTATGGTCCGACAGTTACGCTGGGCAGGGCACGTATTCCATATAGGAGACGAACGTATGCCAAAAGCAGTCCTTTTTGGTGAGCTAAAAGGTGGTCGATGTAACAGAGGTGCCCCATGGAAACGCTTTAAAGACCAGGCGCCAACTTGCCGTAGCTGACATAGAAGAGAGCACCTGGTGGCATGCGGCTACAGAACGAGACAACTGGAAGTCAGTCACAAAGGCCGCGGGATACACATTTGAGACCAAAAGATAATCCGCTGCCGAGGACAGACGCAGACGACGAAAAGAAAATCTTAATCGACCACGGTGGACAATGTTTATGATAGCCCTGGATGTGGCAAAATATGTAGGTCACAGCTTGGGCTGCGTAGCCACGCTGAAATACTGCATGCCTCATTAATTTCGGACTCGAAGACAAGCCTTATTATCCATGTATCACGTTACTGAAACGAAGACATAATAACTTTTTAAGAGACAACGTTTTACATTCGATAAATGACGATCTATAGGGCAGGTGCAGAGGTCACAGATTACCTGGTTATGCTTAAACTGCCATGTGAATGATGTGATCAGCACAAACCGCTTGACAACAGAGGGAGGCATGACGACCTAGAAACTAACGAAAAACAGGAAAAGCTATTATTCCATCTGGCGTCCTTGGTTCCGAAGCGGAGGTGCTGTTCCTACAATAGTTTAAAACATTTGTGTGTTATCTTTCAATGCATTAACACAACTCTCCGTCGCTAGCAGCCACAACTAGTTTTGTTGTGTTGTTTTTAACGTTGTATTCATACATGTGTAAACTTAGTAAACAATGACACCAAACTCAGCCATGCAGACATGACGAAACTGATTGGGCGTAGAAGTCTGATACCGGACACGGCCAAGCGTTTTATTTTATTTCTGTGTTTAATTACAAGCAGCACCAAGTTCACAGTGATCTGAATATCAAGGTCACATCGTCTTCTGGGATTCACTGAACCATGCACCTCTTCTCAGCTACTCCTCTCTCACTTTCTCTCTCGCGCTCTCTCACTTTCTCTCTCTCTCTTTTTCTCTCGCGCTCTCTCTTTCTCTCTCTCTCTCTTTTACTTTCTCTCTCTTTCTCTCCCTCCCTCTTTCTCATTCTCACTCTCTGCCTTTTTCTCCCACTCCCCCATTTATCGCGCGCTCTCTCTCTCTCTCTCTCTCTCACACACACACACACACACAGGACAAGAGAATATAATTATTTTTTTAGAGAACAAATTTAGAAACATGGATCAGATCTCCAACATAGCAGTACTCGATGGATACCAGCCTCGTTAGGAGTCTCTATTATAATTCAAGGTTTATTCACGAATCTTTAAATCTACTTGTTAGACTATATATGTTAGAAGACCATTGTTTTTTTTTCCTTTTGGTGAAATGTCGAAACGTCATTTTAGTTTGGTGATCATGAAGCACGTTCCTGATATCGACGCTTATTTGTGGATTTACATATAGGTACAGGAAGGTTTTTAGTTTATTGCCTATTTTTCGCCTAGGGCCTCCAGTCGTCTAAGGCCGGTCCTGCTCGTAGATGTCCACGACTTTTTCTTAGCAGTACTTGCAGATACGGCAAGACTATAATATATAATTTACATATTCAATCTTGGGCTAGATATTTATATGTATTGTAAACCAGGCTTCTGACAAGGAATGAACTCAAATTCATTATCTCGATATTCCTTAATAGGCGCACACATTAATGACCAAAAATAAACTCTATCAGGACTTTATTAAGAGGAAAGATTTACAAGGGAGGAAGGGTTGCATATACATTGTGTATAATTCTATTAAAGCACAAGATCCGAATAGGACTTTGAAAGCTAAGAATTTCCGTGCAAATATTGTAAAACAATATAAATTACCTCCCCTGTTTAGTCGATTTTTCCTTGATCTTTTTGGTTTTTGAATTGACTCAATCATCGAAATGATTTATCGCCCTTTTCGTTAATTTACCTAAGTTGGCGGAGTTCAGATTCCCAACCAAGGCGTCGTGAGCTCGAGTCCCTGTGAAGACTAGAATTTTGAGCTTCGAGATTTTTAGGACGTCACTCGAGTCCATCCAACTTGAATGAGCACTTGATGAAAGTAACGAATGATGTAATCGTTGTTCTGGCTACACGACACCCTCGTAAGCAGTCGTTAACATCAGCTGACAGCTTTACATCGTCTGTTCAGTGGATCTCAAGCACTGAAAAGGGAAACTGGTTTTTATGGAATGTGTATGTTTCTATGGTGACGGGGGGAAGAGGTTAGCGATTGGTTGTGAATGATGCAACATAGGTGGCATTGTCGTCATTTGGTCTTAGGGGAGGCGACTCCAGAACGTGAAACTGAAAAGTTGCGTTATTATATTGAGTTCGATTTTGTGTAACGCTATTATTACTGAAGTCTAGTTACGTGTATTTTATTTCTTATCTACTTCATTTCGTTTAGGTTATAAATAAAGTGTTATTTAGTTTATGTTCTTCAAGTTATTTGAAGTTTTATTAGTTTAGATATATTTGCCTACAACGGTTTAGTTGTGTACCTGCAGTTTGGTTGTAAGTGTCAACGACCGGTAACGACACTGGCTTCTAAGGCCTTTGTAAATAAGTTGTAGGTCTTTCTTGTTGCTAATGTACTCTACCATTGTATATTACATGGTACATTATGTATTGTAGAAATTGATACAACAATGTCATAGTTTAACCATTTGGCAATTACGTTGCAGCTTCGTTGACTTTTTAAAATATTTTCAAGGTTATGTTAAGCTAGAACTCACTTAAAACCAGCTTAAAATACGGGAAAGATAATTAACTAAATAGGTGCATTCGGCTGGGTACCTGGGTTAGACCTGAGAACAAAATACCTGCGCACTTTGCCTGAAAAGCACATTCTGGGGTAACAGACGTGTCAACTTGTGCAACCTGTGTATTTGGGTGCGCGTTTGTAAGAGTGTGTATGAACCAAATATATGCCACTATGTTAGTCTAGCCTCTGACATACCAGGGTGTCAGAGACAAGGGAAACAACCCATTTAACGCTGAGTTACTGATCGTTCTGGCAGAGGCGTTGGTCTCCCTTTATCAGCCCTCAGGATTCTTTCATCTTTCTTCCTTTCTTCTTCTCTCTGATAATTTTTTTACGCGTTGAGTTGGGACTCACCATTACTCCCCCATCCTTCCCTAAATAGCTCACCCCCCCCCCCCCAGATTTTCTCTCTCCATTTGGTGGCTCACCTACCCTAAAGTCTGCTGGCATTGGTGGAACTACGATCTCTGGAATATAATAAACACACGACTTAATGTGAACAGGATATATCGTCTACATGTGTGTGTCAGTGAGTGTGTGTGTGTGTGAGAGAGAGCGTACAACATCAAGGCTACATTTCAAGGATGGTTGCATTGGTTTTGAGGGTGGGTGGTGGGGGGAACAAGGTGGCTGTACTAACGAAGCACAAGCAGACGAATCATGACGCCAGATATTCATATTTGATTTCTTACTAGGCCTAGGTGTGACGTCTGCGGGGTGGATATATATATAAATATCAACCTGTTCACGGAATAGAACAGAATTACAATCTTGTGGTTTGTGTGGCGGTGATACGACAGAAAATCCCACCGCATTTTTTTTTTCTTTCTCGTGTTATCCTACACTATTATAGACTTCACAATCACATGTGTGTGTATTTTGTTCTCTCACCGAACTGTCTATGTTGACACCGTCATGTGCTCACTGCGTTTGAAGAACATAGGAAATAGAATTGTGCGAGTTAGATTTATATCGCCAGGATGCTTTTTTATTATTTTTGGCCAATAATATTTATTCAAATGCTTGTATAGTTCATCAGAACATTAAAAAAAATAAATAAAAGGCTTGTTTGAATATGAATATGCAATAATTGCAAATACGATTCTTATATTTTGTTACCACCAAACACAAACAAAACTGTTGTCTGCCGGTGGTCGATTGAAGATCTCAACTCGCCTTCTAAGCCTGTACATAAAAAGAAAAATATCATGTCAACGTGTTTAGTCTATACAAACAGCACATGTAAGCAAACAGCACATGTAAGCAAACAGCACATGTAAGCTCAGCTTCTCTTTCCATTTGCTAAACTAGTCACAAAAACAATGGATTCAGAAGTAGAGGACAATACAGACAAGGACACGCATACTTTTAAAAATCCCCCCCCCCCCGAATGATCGTCAATTAAAAGATATAAAAGTTATGACGTCATTATATACAAACTGTCTTGATGTTTGTGTTAGTTGTCTGTCCTTTTAGAAACAGACGATTCAAAGTACGTCAAACATATGTACACCCAATGCATTTAGTGAAAGCAAGACTGCAGTAACTTATGGTTACTTATTAGTAACAAAATATGGGGTGGGAAAAAAAGAAAAATGGAGATAAATTTACAAGTACTATTTCTCTCTTCAGACTTATGACATGCTTTTAGATTTAGTGACATATGGCTCCTTCTGTGAAGACAATGGATGCGCCCCGTTGAGTCACTGGTTTTAGTTTCTTTTTGAGTCGGGACAGAATCTGGTGTGGCTAGTCAAATCAATTCTGGAGCGCCAAAGTTTGCCACAGTTCGTGCATGTGAATGCCTCTGTTTTAGGGCTAGCTGATTTGGCAGCTTTTTTTTTTTTTTCTCTTGACTAAGTGCGCTTCGTTTCTTTTGCTCATGGCGAGGTTCGTACCAGCACAAAACACTGTCTTCATGCTGTCCGGTCTTGAGCTATTTCTTTCCACATACTTTCATTGATGCCTGTAGTTGTTTCGCTTGCAGGCATCGCTGTAGGTTAGTCTTGGGCGGTCCTTAGGTCTTACTCACACCGCAAGCTCAACAAAGGGAATGTTTATAAGAATTCCTCCATCTGGCAATATTGTATTAATAATATTAAGTGTATTTATACTGAAGCTTTGTGCTTCCACAAAATGCCTTAATGAATGTTTAGTCAAGTTTTAGTTGAAAAGCTGTTATTTTCTTTGATTATAGTTGATTGTTTAATTAATATCTTTTCTTTACATTTTGTATTCAACAGTTCAAATTGAGTCGTGAACATTCCCGAAGATCAAGGTTAAGACTTGAAATGAATTTAGACAGCGCTGAATAATAAGCCTGAAATCCTACACAAAGAACAGTAACTGAGACTCAAAATTGTGTGAACTAGTTAAAGGGAGGTCATCATCAGCAACTAGAAATGTCTCGGTCAAATTCTTTTGTGACATGTATAGCCGTCACATTAGTAGTTTTTCTGTCTGCCACTATGTGTCGTGGTTTCTATAACGAACAGTTTTTGGACCCCTGCAAGGCGTCCGGCTACCTAGGTGATATAGCCATGTCAGACGAGGAGTACAGAAGCGTGTTAGGGCTGCTCTTGAAAAGCTCCAACGAATCCGATCACGACCTTCAAGTTGAGGACCCAGTAATTCACACTGGAGAAATAAAAACCAACACTGGCGACAAGAACGAGCTGAAAGAACTTGAGGACGACATGCGCTCTCTGAAAAACAGCCTGCACAAAAAGCGGGCCGAGCTGAAAGGTAAATGTCCATTGAAAACAAAGAAAGACTGTAAAACGTATAGGGCTGAGCTCCGAGGGAAGATCAAAGAGACGAGAAGCAAGCTTAAGCAGCTAAAGAAACAGATAAACAAGCTCCAAAAGAAACGATCAGTCAATAGTGAGATGTCCATTTCAGCTTTGCAAAAGTTGTCGGATGAAAGGAAAAAGAAACACGGCGCCAAGAAAACGTCCAAGGCGTCAAGAGCGCGAAGAGCTGCCACAGCTAAGAAAGACAGACTCTGGGACTACGGAGTGATTCCGTTCGTTATTGAGTCCAACTTCTCGGCTGCTAACAAAGCTTTGTTCCAGCTCGCCATGAGGCACTGGGAGAACTACACCTGCATCACTTTCAAAGATAAAGAGCCGGAGGATGAGAACTATATCGTCTTTACAGAGAGGTCTTGCGGGTGCTGCTCTTTCGTGGGCAGGAGAGGCAACGGCGCTCAGGGGATCTCCATCGGAAAGAACTGCGACAAGTTTGGCATTGTCGTCCACGAGCTGGGCCACGCTGTTGGGTTCTGGCACGAGCACACCAGACCTGACAGGGACCAGCACGTGCAGATCCTATACAAAAATGTCATGCAAGGTCAGGATTACAATTTCAAGAAGCTGACATCAGCAGACGTGAACTCTCTCGGAGAAACATACGACTACGGCAGCATCATGCACTACGCCAGAAACACTTTTGGCCGCAGCACATACCTGGATACGATTTTACCTACAAAAAAGCCAGGAGTAACTGTTCGACCAGAGATCGGTCAACGTGTCCGACTCAGCCCAGGCGATATACGACAAGCGAACAAATTGTACAACTGCCCCAGCTGTGGAAGGACGCTGCAGGAGTCTAAGGATAAATTTAGTCACGTCCCGAGACCAGGCCAGAGTGAGACTTGCCAGTGGCGAATCTCCGCCACCCATGGAGAAAAAATTGTACTCAACATCACGAAACTGGATATACCGAAATCTTACAGCTGCGAAAACGATTACTTGGAAGTGCGAGACGGACATTATATAAAATCGCCACTGCTGGGCAGGTTCTGTGGTGACAATGTTCCAGAGACACTCACTTCCGGCACTCGCATGTGGATAGAGTACAAATCACGTTCTGGATTAGGAAACGGGTTCGAAGCGCAGTATGAAGCCATATGTGGAGGTGACATCGTCAAAGACGAAGGCTTTTTATCTAGCCCCAACTATCCCGAGGACTATCGGCCAATGAAAGCATGCGTGTGGAAGATCACCGTCTCCGAGGGTCTCAGCGTCGCCCTCAAGTTTCAGTCTTTTGAGATTGAAAACCACGACGATTGCCTGTACGACTACCTCGAGGTGAGAGACGGAAAAACCGAGAGCTCCCCTCTTATTGGTAAATATTGTGGCTTTAAGATCCCAGAAGATATACGATCTACCGGTAGGCATATGTATGTGAAATTCTTTAGCGACGTCTCTGTGACAAAAGCTGGATTTTTTGCTCGGTTTGTGAAGGAGCTGGACGAGTGTGAAGGCTCTGATCACGGCTGCGATCACACGTGTATCAACACGTTGGGCAGCTACAGGTGCGAGTGCAAAATTGGCTACGAGCTGCACTCCGACGGCAAAAGGTGCGAAAAAGCTTGCGGCGGCTACATCTACGCTGAGAACGGAACCATAACATCTCCGTCTTACCCAGAGCCGTATCCTCCCAACAAGCACTGCGTGTGGAAGATTGTAGCCCCCAACGATCATAAGATCAACCTCAATTTTACTCATTTTGATATAGAAGGGCACAACCAGGGTTGCGAGTACGACTCACTCAGCGTGGACCGAGGCGACAACAGCAACAGTAAAGTCCACGAGGTCTTCTGTGGGAGTATCATCCCGGCTCCTGTGACTTCCGAGCACAACACGCTGAGGATAGAGTTCAAGTCGGACAACTCTGTTCAGAAGTCTGGCTTCACCGCCACCTTCATGACCGACAAAGACGAGTGCATTGTTAACAATGGGGGATGCCAGCATATCTGCAAGAACACTATCGGGAGCTACCATTGTGCGTGTCACAGCGGGTTTTCCCTTCACGAAGACTTGCACGGATGCAAAGAAGGTGGCTGCCAGTTTGACATCAAAGCTCTGAACGGAACCATCGTCAGCCCGAATTATCCCGAGTATTATCCCAGCAAGTCGGACTGCGTTTGGAAGTTCAGCACCGTCCTTGGTCACAGGATACGGCTCATATTTCGATCGTTTGAGGTCGAGCCCCACCAGGAGTGCACGTACGACCACGTCGCCGTTTTCGATGGCGAGGACAGAAACGCTCCCAAGCTCGGCATTTTCTGCGGAGCCGTTCTACTTGATCCGGTGATCTCCAGCGGTAACAATATGTTCATGGTTTTCTTCTCTGACGCCTCCGTACAGCGGAAAGGCTTCGAGGTAGCCCACGATTCCGTTTGCGGGGCCACGCTGGAAGCCACGACCTCACCGCAGACGATTGTCTCCCACGCAGCTTTCGGAGACCACAACTACCGCAATAAGGAAGAATGCGATTGGCTGATTGAGGCCAAGGACGGCCAGAATATCCTGATAACGTTCACTTCCTTCAGCTTGGAGTCCGAGAACGAGTGCCGATACGACTACCTCATCATCTTCGAGGGCCCGCGAGACACTGACGGCATTCATAAAAAGCTGTGCCACGCAGAGCTGCCAGAGCCCATAGTCACCAGGGGCTCGTCTGTGCTGATCAGGTTTCGGTCGGACGATACCATCAGCAGGAAGGGGTTCGCCTTCACCTTTCAGAAGCACATGCCCAGACCAGAAGGAGGGGAGGACGAGGACATGGACTTTCAGTGGTGGTCGGATGCTGCCAGGTCCAAAGACTCAGCATGATGGCATCATTCAACTTTTGTCTGAATGATCAGATCGTTGTGCTCAGTATCGGAGATGTACGCCATGTTTTCACTTGCGTAGTCTAGACTTCCGCGTTTAGATGTGTGTGTTGTCACACCAGGCAATAGAAAGTTATAGTGACCCAAACTAGTTCACTAATGACATAATAAAATATGAATAGAGAAAAAAAAAGGGGGTGCTGAAATCTCTATGTGCTGAACAGTTATGGATTATATTATTTTTCTAATTTTATGTATTGGGTGAGATGAAACAAAGTTTATGTTTACTTTTTAAATAAACAACTTTCTTATAGTTATAAAAAAAAAAAAAAAACTCCTGGAAGAAACATTTTAAAAAAACCTTCTTTTTTTGTAAAACATTATAAGAAACATTTTTTGTTTGAAATCCCAGCAAGTAACTTGTAAAAGAGCCAGTCTTCTACGTTGACTTTGAGGATCGAGTTGAACTTTAAATATTTATAACTCGTGGCTCGCATCTGATGCAGTTTATGAATCTACTTATCAGCAGTTTTTTTTTTATGTCCAGCAATGCATAATATCTGCACTTACATACAAATATAGTTCATTTCCCTCTTCTGTCTTTCCTCTCCTGCCTTCCTTCTCTCTTTTCTCTTCCCCATCTCTTCTTTCTTCCTTCTCTCTTTTCTCTTCCCCATCTCTTCTTTCTTCCTTCTCTCTTTTCTCTTCCCCATCTCTTCTTTCTTCCTTCTCTCTTTTCTCTTCCCCATCTCTTCTTTCTTCCTTCTCTCTTTTCTCTTCCCCATCTCTTCTTTCTTCATTCTCTCTTTTCTCTTCCCCATCTCTTCTTTCTTCCTTCTCTCTTTTTTCACAAACCATTTTTTTAAAGAAACATAAATATCTTCGATTGGTTTTCACACTCATATACACACACACTCTCTCTTTCCATCCCAATCTCCTTCTCTCACTCTCTCTCTCTACCTTCTACCTCCTTGTCTTTTTCACTCTCTCTACCTCCTCCCTCCCCATCTCTTACTCTCCCTCACCCTACCTCTCTTTCTCTTTCTTTCCCTCTCTAAGCATCTCTCACTCATTCTCTTACCTAATTTTTTTTTTTACTTTTGAATAACCCCATTAAACAAAGTATCTATTTTATTGCTCAACAAACTTTTGATGTGTCTTAGGCAGACAAAGTACATTTATAATATAGACTATTATGTGTATATAATTATTACTGATTTCATTGTTCTGTATACCACATCCCCTGTCCTAGTGTCCTATGGGTATAAATAATATCTAGATCTAGGTCTTTTCTCACTTACTCGTTCAGGCTCAGCTGTTAGGGAGTGTTCATTGTATATTTTTTAAAATTAATTCAGTATCATTTTTAAATGTGCCTAGGGAGTATTTATTGTATAAGGGCATTACTTTGAATATAGCCCATATCTCACAATCCTGTTACGTTGTAACTTAATCCATGCAATATATCTAAATCAGGTGCTGTAAAGCACATAGTTATAAGCTTGTTTATTCAAATTGCGTTATAGTTTATATAAAATAAAAATAAGTAAAAAAAATGAATTATATACCATCAAAAGCTTGAATACAAATAATTCACAAGTATATTAAAGAAATACATAAAAGGTCTCTCCTGTTCTGTACCGATGGCTATATATTGCACTGGATCGCAACCGCTTGCCTCATACAACTTATATCAAGACTGGATCCCAACCCGCTTGCCTCATACCAACTTATATCAAGATTTTGTTCGTCTTTCTAGCCTCTTGGTGGTGATAAGACGCAAGGTCAGTTCTATTTTTAGATCGACACAAATGTTCCAGTACTATACGTAAACCTACAAAATAGAAGGCCTGTCCATTGTAAATACCAACGTATATCCTCAATGAAAGCAGTTAGCTTGTAACTCTGTTTGGACTGAAGTAAAAGATAAGTTATTTCCCCTCTGTGCAACTTAATACTGTATGTTTCATGTAACCGCAAAGCAATTTTACTATAAAAAGCAATGACAAGAGGGGGGAGAGCATTACTAGAAATGCTTTTTCTTAAATTTCCGAAACAGTCGGAAATTTGTTTAGCAGAAGTCAAATGTTTGTTGGAGAATTACTCCCCTTTCCTCAAACTGCATATAAAACCTCCATAACTTTGTGATACATTTTCAAGGCATCAATGATGTTTATTGGTGATTTATATATTTTTTGTATTTTTTTGAAAAACATGAATGTTTTTTTTAAAGTAATATGCATTGCACCTCGACTGAAATGTCGCGTATGTGAATATTTATGTTGTCAGTTGAATGTCTTGATGACCCTTTTATTTTGTATTAAAGGTTTAAAGTATTGTGGATGACTTAATGCCCAGAAAGCATTGAATAAAATTAATGTAGACAAATGGTTAGCGATAGTTCTTTATTTCTGTGTGTGAGAGAGAGCGCGCTATTTTGTTCGACTCATCTATGTCAGTACATGCAATGTCTATATCCAGAGGCTGCCTAAGGACAAGAGATCAAGGTAACCCTTTCAGACCTTGCTATCTCTGAGAGATTCAAAGCTCATTTGTTTGTATGGCCAAAGGTTAACGAGTGTGTCATGTGGCCAACAAAAAGACCAACCTTTACTCCCCCTATATATGTCAGGTACCCAATGAAGTTGGGTGGGCTCAGGGGCATCCTAAGAAACCCCAGCTCATAGTCTTCACCAGGATTTTAACTCGAGACCCTTCGGTTAGGAAACCAAACGATTTACTAGTCTACCACCACACTGCCTAAAATGGAATATGCGATTAAGGAGCAAGGTAGAATCTCTCTTTTAAAAAAAATAACAAGACATTGAATTAATTATTTCCTATATCATTGTTGTCCAACTTGGGGGGGGGGGGGGAAGAGTCATGATGTCAAACCTTCATCTTGAGTAGAGAAGTCATGATGTCAAACCTTCACCTTGAGTAGAGAAGTCATGATGTCAAACCCTCACCTTGAGTAGAGAAGTCATGATGTCACGCACCCCTCACCTGAGTAGAGAAATCATGATGTCACGCACCCCTCACCTTGAGTAGAGAAATCATGTCAAACCCTCACCTTGAGTAGAGAAGTCATGATGTCACACACCCCTCACCTTGAGTAGAGAAATCATGATGTCACGCACCCCTCACCTTGAGTAGAGAAATCATGATGTCACGCACCCCTTACCTCGAGTAGAGAAATTATGATGTCATGATATAAAATTGAAACATTGATGTTAAGCTAAACACACATAATACAGCCAAGACTTTAAACTGAACCCATAATTAAATAAAACATTTAAACACATATAGTTTAACCAAGACTTTAAACACACATAATGTTAACCAAGAATTTAAACTAAACACTTAGCGCCATATTGAGTAAAACTTGTAGCTCCAAACTCAACTCTGCTCTTCAATTTATTTATAAACTTTAGAGCAAATGCGTGCAGCTTTTGTTTAGGAATTTAAAATATGAAGCCAAGACTAGAAGAGATTTTATACAAGATTTCAATCCACGCTTTAGAAAACTTGACATGAAACACGACAGCATAGTGTAGTCTGGGACTGTCTGGCCATCTAGGAATTTATAAACCTCCTGTCTTGCCCACTAACTGCCTAAACCCATCGTGTGTGTGTATGTGTGTAAATGCCCGAGGAGTTACTTGGTCATAACTTGACAAATTGTTTTAGCTATTCTTTCATTTCATTATAAAATATAGATTTATCACACAAACGCTTCTGTCATGACACATGTATAAAGACTTGTTCGAGTGTAGACGCTCATCTAGAGACTTTGACTTTTAAAACATTCTATCTATCGGTAATTATAAGTGACCTTGTTTGACATATACACATGGGCGATTCTGTTTCATGGTAATTAAACTGCTTTGCTGTTCAGTTTTAAAAAAAATATGTCGATGAATTTGTTTTCCATTAACGCTCATAAAATATTCATCTTATCTTATCTTATATAATACAGACGTTACTTCAAAAAAGAAGATGATTACGTCCTACGCGTCATGCATTTAGTCATGCATATTAACCAATGACTTAAATTCTGCCAATCTACACAAAGTTCCTACATTTTACATTTGATTACTTAATCTGTTTTGTGATTAATCTCTAAAGGTATGCCTACTTCATATAGGACAGTGTTATGCAGAGCCGGTCTTAAGCCACTGCAACCTATGCGGCTGCAGTGGGCCCCGCGCTTTCTTAGGCCCCGCGCTAAGTATAATTGCATAATGATGCAAAATATACGAAAAAGTAGTGGAAATTATTTTTAAAATCTCCTGCAAATTAGACAAGATTGTTATATGGAAAACAAAAATCTTACGAGAATAAAACAAAGCATTGTCAGCTTTCATATTTAAAAATAAAAAAAATAATAATAGTGCGAATTTTTTAACCGAAACGAAAGTTCCAAAACCATCAAAACCCCGAAAATGAGAACATAATCACTTCTAGTGAGACCGCTAAAACAGATTCTATGAAGAATGCAAAAACTGCAGTGGTGAATGTCGTCAGAGAAGAAGAAAATGATGTAACACTAACAACTGATCGACATGTTGTATGAGATCAAGGCAATAATGTAATAGCTGATCAACATGTAGTTATAGATAATGATCTAATTGTGGTCGATTCATTGGGACATCTTATTTTATCCTGCCCTGTGTCTAGAAAAAATGGTAGGATCTTGTATTGACTATTTATTACAAAAAGGTCCACCTGAGATTACTTTGAAGAATTTTCCGAAAAATAAGGATGGTAGATATTTCTCTTTAGTGCATTGCAAACCAAACCTGAGTAATGGTGAAATTGTTTTGCGTCCTTGGCTGATATATTCTGTGTCAGCAGACGAGGTCTATTGTTTCTACTGTCGTCTACTGGAAAAACAAAAAAAGTTCCTTTTTAAATGAAGGATTTGACCAGTGGCAAAGCTGTACCACAAGGCTAGCAGAGCATGAAAAATCGAAAAGGCATTTAGACGCCATGACCAGTTGCAGTGAACCTGGAGCAAGACTAAGTAAAAAAACAAAACAACAGGCATTGACAAAGTTCACCAGGAGATGCTTTATTCTGAAACTAAACGTTGGACTAGTTGCAATTGTGCGATTTCTAGCGAAACGCAATTTAGCTTTCAGAGGGACCATTGAAAGACTTAAAGAGCTAAGTAATGGGAATTTCCTGGTCTAGTAGATTTACTCGCAAAGTTTGATCCAGTAATGGGGGAACAACTTCGACGTGTTACCAATGCAGAAGTTCATGATCGTTACCTGGGTTAGAAGATTCAAAACGAACTTATTACTGTAGTAGCTGATGCTGTTGTGAATTCTATCCTTCGAGACATCAAGAATGCAGTGATATTGGATTGTACTCCAGACATAAGTCACAACGAGCAGATGTTATCGGTATCTCTCAGATAAGCCTTAATGTGAAAGAGCATGTGGTTTTTTGTATGAACGTTTTAAGTTTCTTCCTGTTGTTTCTTCTTGTGACAGCGAAAAGAAGTTGGCTGGAAACATGGATGTTGTTGCAATCTTTTCAGCCAAAAGTCAAAGGAAAAAGCAGTATGATAAATCTGTGGAAAACTTCGCTCATCGAAAAGCTGAAGATGGCTACAGGATAAAATGCTTCAGCAGAATTGTGAACACTGCAATTTACTCCTTGCAGCTGAGATTTAAACTGTAACATTGGCATCTTGAGAAAGAAGTTTCTCGCGTCTTAAACTAATCAAGAATTACTTAAGGTCAACATTTCACGAAGAGAGATTGAACAATGTGGCAATTCTTGATATTGAGCGTGATCTATGTAGGAAACAGAATGTTGATGATCTACTGTATGACTTCGCTACACACAAGGCTCGTAAAGTAAAGTTAATTTGATCGTGATTTTGTACTTAGAATGTATAAGAATGTATAAAATGCAAAGACGAATATTTTTTTAAAATACAAAATCTTAATTTTCACTTATTATCCTTATCCCTACCCAGAATAGGCCCCACGCAATCCGTTTCGCACAGGGCCCCGCAATAGCTAGGACCGGCCCTGGGCTAAATAAAACAAACAACTAGATCTATTATTTCTTATACAATGTATAAAATAGTAGAGTAGTTTATGCCATTCGGACACCTATAGGCCCAAATGTCAAAGTTTGACTTTAACAACGCATTCTTTGACAATGGTTTGACATAGAAAAGAAAATGAAGTATCAAAATCTTCTTTAGTTTAAGGAGAATAAGGGTGACTACTTATATTTGTACCCCTAACCTATATTTTGTATTATGTTTAAGGTCAAAGAGGCCATGTGTTTTCATTTAATTCAGACAAATTTGACCCACATTATTTGATTCCGGACACCATAATTTATTTCAGACAGTCTCTATATTTAGGCATCAATAAACTCAGATTTTAATTTTTTATTAGCATAAACTAAATTTTAAGATCTCAGGCATAGCCCCATCACATGAAATCATTAAGATATTTTTCAAACAGGCCTATGCATAAATACGAAAACAAAAAATAAAAATATGAACACACTTTTTCTACTATAGTCTGAACACTAGCATAGTGACTTTTACATAGACTTTTAGACTTATTTTATGTTTGCATGATTAGATGTGTGTTGAATGTTTGTGTTTTTTGTTTATTAATACAGATTATATGTGTAGTATAGTACATGTTAGGATAGCTATTCTTGTCTAAATATCTGAATCCTCAATATTCTCTCTATAATAATCTAGATCTATCTAGTAGGTCTAGATCTAGGTGTCAATGTACCAAGCTCACTCCAAACATTTGCCCATTTATTCTCTATAAAGAAAAAAAAAAAAATACAATATTGATATAAGATCATTAACATTGATGTCCAAAACTGGCTGTCCGAAATAAATTTTGGTAAGAAAATTGTAATTTAATAAAAACACCCTATTAATTTGTATTATTTTTTGTATGGAATCAAACAACTTGGCTTATGAATCAGCTTCAAAACCAGAATAAATATTGCCGGGCTAATTAGCATAGACTTAGCCAACCAAAAAATAGAGCCTTAACCCTAGCTAGGAAAGAGGTAAAGTCAGGAAAAAACAACCACCTGACTTACAAATTGGAAATTCTTTTTTCGTACACACAAAGACATCTAAATGAAAGGAAATTGGGTCAGAAGTATTGAATAAAGGAGCAGTACATTATACAGCGCGCTAGTTTCGTATTAAATATCAGTATAGGGATTTGATGATCACAAGAACAGCAAGTGTCCACATTCATGTAATGTCCGGATTAAATAAACTACTCAAGCTTCTAATTGTAAATAATTTTGACTGATATCAATGTTCAACTAATTCTTATTTTTCTATTTAAAAAAAAATAAAAAAAATAATAAAATGTGTTCTTTTTTTTCCTTTACATTTCTAGGCTATTATGGTATTACTTTGGTTAAGTCCCTTGTCTCTTTTTTTAGAATTCGGTTATGTCCCTTGTCTTAGGTTCCAAATATTGCGTTTCTTCATAGCTCTCTCGTTTTGGTAAATAGGGACAGTGATTCCAAGCTAAATACCTAACATGAAATAATAGTTTAAGTAATTTTAGTGGTAGCCAGAATCGGTCAAACATGGCAAATAGTAGGTGGTCTTCAATCTTGATGGAAAGTGATTGGACACAAACAAAAAGAGCTCGTGTCTGAGGAGAAGGACGAGAGAGACTCGATACTTTCTCTACAGCTTTAGACAAGAACGTTTGGACTTTCTTTCCTCTCACCTGGGACCCACTATCACAACTGTATTCACAACAGATCTAGATCAATATATATTGAGCATACACTTGGATTCCATTCACTAAAACTTAGCTGTCTACCTGTTCTCAGGACTGGTTCGCTCAATGACCTCTTATGGAACCTGGCCCTTAGAAAAAGAGGCTTGTTTGTGTGCTGGAGCAGGTTGCTCTCGTGTAACCATGACAACAGCACTCGATCGAAGCTCGCCATCATTAAGATCAAAGCTTACATATCAAATGTCCTTTACACCTTGTTGTTGTCCAATTGTCCGCCTTGTCCATTCTGACCTCAAGTCATTATTCTATGTGAGTTGACCACCCCCTTTCACAATGAGACTCACAGTTAATTAGCTCATTTAACCTACTCCCCCTCACCCCCCCCCCTTACACACCATCGGCAGTGCAAATGTTAAAGATTAAATACCATATCGACCACGTTAATGGATGTGTCACGGGCAGAGTAGTTTTGCTCTCTGACCACAAGGTCCCTCAACACAGATGCAACATGAACCAAATTTCTGAAATCCCAAATGAAAAGTTGGATTGAATTGAAACGTTGGCGACAAGAAATGTTTGTATAAAACGATTGAGTTGAATGTCTGTATATACTTTCATTGTGTAGCAGGCCAAAACAAACGTAAGTGGAAGTGACTTGGCCTCTAGATGTTTGGTTAATGCTATGGTATGAAAAGAATAAAAAGTCGTATGTTGCGGCTACAAAAAGAAATTTTTTAAAAATGCATACCCCCCCCCCCCCCAGCATCCCATTCCATACATTCGATAGACCTTCCGTCTCATCCCATTCCATACATTCGATAGACCTTCCGTCTCATCCCATTCCCCTTACTACCTAAAACATCTTTCGACTTGCCCAATTACTTGCCCCCCACCCTTTTATTTTAAGGACGCCCCCCCCCCCGTCCCGTCCCTAGACACCCCCCCCACTTACATAACGCCATGTCCTTGAACGTGAAGCACCATCTTGTCGACCTACCAATGACTTCAATTACCCAACTCAATGATAACTAATGAATTGTACGCGCGCGTGTGTGTGTGTGTGTGTATATATATATATATATATATATATATATATATATATATATATATATATATATATATATATATATATATATATATATATATATATATACTAGATATACTATCAGATATTTAATGATGCTTTTACAAGACTATACTTAACAATGGTATTTCTTTCGAATAAACGTTACCTTGTTAAGCTTCAAGTCCTAGACGAAATGCACACACACACACACACACACACACATGAACACAATCATCTTTGTTTCACTTCTTTCCCCCTCCCAATCCGCCCGTCAACTCTAATAAAAATATTACTAATGATAAGATCTCTTTTTAAATAGTAACGCTTTAATAACGATATTACACATGTGTGCGCAGTGCAACTGAATTCGCCTAAATTTTACATTTATTAAAAAGGCACATCCAAAGTTGTCGTCAAACTCCATGTGAGGGCCCGAGGGGCTCAAACCCTCTCTAGACAAAAACCCTGCGAAAAGGCAAGTCCATAACACCAGCAGTCACTATCAATGTAATCATAACAATAATAATACTAATAAATCTCCGTATCCTGTGGTATCATGGCGTCAGTCGGCCTAATAATACAATAGTATTGGCTACACTATCGCTTCGTACACGCCTGTTCTTTTCTTTTTATATTGGCTGAGACAGAGTTGTGGAGGTTGATAGTTTGTAGTTCTTAGCTTCTGGTATTCATGCTGAAAATATTGAAACCTGCTCTTTTTACCTGCCTGAATGGACCACTTTGGGGGCCTATTAGGAGTTTGCGTGTCCACACTAACAATGTAACCTTGTTTTTCTTTAAGTTGAGTCCACGGTACAGCCTACTAGTTGCAAGCTCATTAGGCGTGGGTTGGTTTTACGATTCAAGACAATGCTGAATGGTACAGTGCAATCTGTGCCATTAACGTCTGTGATTTCTCCCGTCAGGCCTCGCTTAAGAATTGTACAAAGTGTGCGACCGCCTCGAGGCTGACGAGTTTACTTATATGCCCATACCTGTTCTTATACCTGAATAATGCAATTATTGAGCTCTGCGAGAAATGGATTGGCTCACAGAAATCATCCTAATCTACCTGCAAGGCAGTGTTATAGTTAGGGTGGGTGGAGGGGGTCCAAATTTTTAAAAAATCCCTTGGGCCCACACTTGAGTAGGGGGGCCTCCGAATGAGTGTCCGATTTTTTTTTACAATAAATATTATGCCAATGCCATATTATCTTGCTATTCATGTTGCGATGTGAATCAGTGACCACGTTGCATGTATTCCACACATTAGACAAATATATTTATTAAGTACATTATCTCATGCCATGATGTCAAATGTCAAAATACAGGGGCCTCTAAAGAGGCCACGCCTCCCAGGGTCCCCAAACTCTCTTGCTAAGCCACTATTCCAAGGGCGGCATCCTAAGGGGGAGCTATTACATTTCGTAATAATTATCAAGCCTTCGCTGCCGATTAGCACAAGGTCTCTTTATAAGTCTATGTATACCTCGTGACGACTATCCGGTGAGGTTTAACACACGTTTTAAAAGTATATAATTTTGCTAGTCCTTGCTAGGTGGTCTCTAAGCTTTTGCTTGTTGCAGAAAAAGACAGAAAGAAGTTCAGTTACTTCCATTGGAAAGAAAATATTAATTCAAACTTTTCATTTCAAACTTGTTCGAATTCCAGTCAGAGATTAAGAATCTCTATCAAGGCCTATTTTATGAAACATGGCTTTAACGTGTCACGCTTCTAGCACGTATTACATCTTTTCATGACACACCACACAGAGATTAGCAGTGCGAAGGTTCTCACGTATCAAACGAAGACCCAAATAGCCAACCCTCCCATTGATCAAGACTTCTTTAAGTCTAGTCGTGTCTTATCAGCCGCATGACACACTTCACTACTAATTAGCTCCCTTTCAACAACAACAACAACAACAAAATAATCCACTATTCATCTCTTCTCCTTTCTCTTGCCCTCTGTCTCTCGTCTGCTCGTCTTAATTAACCCTCCACAATTTCAAGTGTGCACTTTTCTCGTTCAAGACGCCCCCCCCCCTCCTCTAACCTACCTACCTGTGTGTTCCTTGTTACACCGACTTCTTTGATGTTACCTATCAGGTGGTGGACTTTCCTGACCATTGAAAATGTTCGTTTTCACATTTGTGGACGGTGGACTACCCATACCAATCGGTTTGTTATGTCATCTTATCAGATTAGCACTTTCTCTTTGGAAGTCGCCCCCATATTGTTTACTCAAAGATATGACACTTTGTGATTTCTAGAAGCATCTTGGAATTGGTTTAATTTTGACATTGCTAGGACTAAATCCTCAAACCTTCATGTTAGAACATTAGAGATAAATTGTCAGTGACCAGTTGATACTACCCCCCCCCCTTTTTTCGTTCTATATAGACATTTAGCGCTTAGAAATTGAGGAAATAGCCAATCTTAAGATAAGATAGTGTTGTTTTTTTTGTCCAAACAAATGGAAATTCAGTTTGATTAGAATTGTCCACCTCAGCATATTGACTAGAACAATCAAGATGCAAATACAAACTTTCACACACACACAACCAGCACTTGAGATGATTTATTAAGAGTGTGTGGTCTACGCACACTCAAACACAAATACATACATAGCCTACATACGTACGTACATACATACATACATACATTTACATACATACATACATACATACATACATACATACATACATACACATACATACATACATACATACATACATACATACATACATACATACATACACACATACATACATACATACATACATACATACATACATACATACATACATACATACATACATACATACATACATACATACACAGATATTTTATTTGTGATAAAGGAACAGAAAATTAAAAGCACTTTGTTTTTAAAACTTGAATGAGAGAAAACGAAAGAAAGTTAATTGAGTTATATCGTACACGAACTAATACTCCATTCACCTGGAGAACTAAGTATCAAATATACAGTGGCGAAGCAAAGTAGGCGTACACGTGGGCCCGGATTTAAGAATATGATGATAGGACGCGGGACGACAGGGGATGAGACCGGGACCTTTGAGACCCCCGAACGACAGCCAAGAGCGGATACCAAATGACAGACAGCCTTCATTCCCTCTCTTTCTATGTCCACTTTTGGGCCCCATCAGTAAATGGGCGAGGGAGCAATGAACCCTTTCACATCATAGTTGCTACTCCCCTGGGTCGATACTAGTAGATCTTCTCCAGACTTCTCCAGCAGTTCTGGGACTAAGAGGCAGGTAAACAACAATATTTGCGTCTTCTTCCAAACAAAAGTACAGCATTTACAGGTTTTTACAATAATTAAGGGATACATGTTTTTGGTTGAAAATATAAAATCGAGACCACAAAACCCCATGCTTTCCAAGGATACGAAAGTGTAATGATTGTATAATTACAACATATGACAGCAAAAATTACTGTGACCTATTTTACAGTAAACAGTAATATACTAATCAACAAATATAGTTAAATGGTCTTTCCTTAATGAAGTGTAAGAGTTGAACTATTCTATCTAACTATCTATCTATCTATCTATCTATCTATCTATCTATCTATCTATCTATCTATCTATCTATCTATCTATCTATCTATCTATCTATCTATCTATCTATCTATCTAGCTTATGATTATAATGCGAAGTGCAGGCTTTCTATTTACAGTCTGATTTTTTCATGCAAAGTCGCCAAAGTACTTTGCCAAGGCCTTCTATCGAATGACTAAATCTACTTCGAGCAAAGTATGAAATTGTCTTATTTAGAAAGACATTTTAAAATAGAATAAAAATAAATGTAGAAAAAAAAAACACAAAATGAACAACAGGATGCCTAAATTTACATTTGTAGGCACAGACGAATTTAGGCTATACTAAGTGCAATTTTATTTTTCAAAAAATCAAATCATTCACATCACAAACTCGACACTTTGGAGATTGGACTAAATTATAAAGATTGCTAGCGAGTAGAAATATTTTTCTGACAAAATTGAGTCCATTTATTTACTACATAAGGCTGTTCTAGAATGCCTAGATATTAGATCTATATAAAATGCCGGATTTTGTACATCACACAAATGTTACGATTATAATGTCCAACTTTCAAGTAAATGTAAGCGTTGTAAAAATGGTGTCACATTTATTCTAAAAAAAAAAGAGAAATCGATGGAAGGAGTTAAATATTTAAAGTGGATTAAGTTGAAACCTTTCTGACAGCCCTATAATTTAAAGTGTTGTTGTTGTTTATCGATAAGCTCTCAATTAACCATTTAGTTGTTGTTGTACTTTTTAACATTTGTTTTTATACGAGTAAACAATAAAAATAAATTAAATTTGGTTTTGACTTTTTCACTCAAAATATTAAAAGACAAAATTTCCCACGACTGGTTATAGCAAAAGTTAATAGTTGTACGGCATTATGACGTCTCCGGTGGGTCTACAATATTTACCAGATGGTCGAGTCCTCCACCCCCCCCCCCATATTAGAACGTTACTTCCACTAGGACCAACTACTTGCTATTCTATTGTGTGACCATACGGCCACCTTGCTTTCTCCTCCTCCCCTACTCCTTGTTTCACTGTCCATCACCTGACCATTGTCCACCTTCAATGCGTGTACTTACCACCTCCACCAAAACATTGGCTATTGTAAGCCCGAGGGCTTTTTTATTCGTTTTGGGGGTGGGGGAGTGTATGGCTCAATTATGTGTCCCAGACCATTGTTGTTTTTTTCCAAGGTGTTAAAGAGAGTGGGGACAGTACCTTATATATTGACTTAAATTGTGGATCCTCGGATAAATATTTGGACATAAAAAAAGACCACAGTCTACTTGGATAAATATTGCACTTAGGATTTCCGACACCAGTTCCTATAGTTATTGACAAACGGAAGGTAAGTCTTGTGTTTATTATCTTAATTCCGATATTTAAATTTCTTTAATCCTAGTTGTTTATATTTATAGTTGCCCCTGTTATTGATGCAGAAAGGTAGATTTACTAGATTGCATTGGCACAGTGAATTTAAATAACATTCCGTTATCACGTTTTAAGATAATCTTACACTTTATAATAATCCTTAATGCTTCGCTTATAGATCATAAATCTTAGGAGTAAACGTATGGACGGACTCTTAAATTTATAACTGTAGAGTCTTAATTGATGTTGGTCTAAAACAAAACATTTTTTTTAAAGATAGGCCTTGTGTATTTCTAAAACTCAAGGATGAAACTTTTAGTTTCATTAAAAAATTCGTATGCTACATTACGAAATAAAATATTTACCAAGCATTGATTGTATTAGTTCTCTTTATGTTCACAAAATGAATGGCTTGTAATTGAAACTAATCTCAAAGAAAAGGTATATAGGGATGTTCACTCGTTTGGGAAAGAGAAAAACAAGAGCAATAAAGAAAAACAGATTTCTGCGAATAGTAAATATATATATATCTCAAATTACCTTTGAACTCTGCTTCTGTAATAAAAATTATAACCCACAGTCTCTTACACTTAAACAGAACGGCGCCACGCGCTTCCATTATGTCCAGTACATGGAGAGATTCCTTCGTACTCTCTGTTAACTGTGTGACAAAAGTTATGATCTTAGAGTTACAGTCTCATTATGCTTTTATATTAAACACATGTCCTAGAACGTTGATACTTACCAGAGGTCCTGGAACTTTGATATCTAATAGACCTAAATGTCCTGGAACTTTTATACCTAATACATGTCCTGGAACTATGACACTTAATACATGTACTAGAACTGTGGTACTTAATACATGTCCTGGAACGGTGATACTTCATACATGTCCTGGAACTATGACACTTAATACATGTCCTGGAACTATGATACTTAATGCATGTCCTGAACTATGACACTTAATATTAGTCCTGGAACTGTGATACTTAATACATGTCTTGCAACTATGATACTTAATAAATGTCCTGGAACTCTGATACTTAATAAATGTCCTGGAACTCTGATACTTAATACATGTCCTGGAACTCTGATACTTAATAAATGTCCTGGAACTCTGATACTTAATAAATGTCCTGGAACTCTGATACTTAATACATGTCCTGGAACTCTGATACTTAATAAATGTCCTGGAACTCTGATACTTAATACATGTCCTGGAACTCTGATACTTAATAAATGTCCTGGAATTCTGATACTTAATACATGTCCTGGAACTCTGATACTTAATACATGTCCTGGAACTCTGATACTTAATAAATGTCCTGGAACTCTGATACTTAATACATGTCCTGGAACTCTGATACTTAATACATGTCCTGGAACTCTGATACTTAATAAATGTCCTGGAACTCTGATACTTAATACATGTCCTGGAACTCTGATACTTAATAAATGTCCTGGAACTCTGATACTTAATACATGTCCTGGAACTCTGATACTTAATACATGTCCTGGAACTCTGATACTTAATACATGTCCTGGAACTCTGATACTTAATAAATGTCCTGGAACTCTGATACTTAATACATGTCCTGGAACTCTGATACTTAATACATGTCCTGGAACTCTGATACTTAATAAATGTCCTGGAACTCTGATACTTAATACATGTCCTGGAACTCTGATACTTAATACATGTCCTGGAACTCTGATACTTAATAAATGTCCTGGAACTCTGATACTTAATACATGTCCTGGAACTCTGATACTTAATAAATGTCCTGGAACTCTGATACTTAATACATGTCCTGGAACTCTGATACTTAATACATGTCCTGGAATTAAAAAAAAAAAGAGGAAAACCTGTTTAAAAAAAATTATCACGCTCATCCCAGTACGTAGCTTTGTCTGTGTTCGCATGAATTATTTTTTAATAGATCTACTGGACATGAGACCAGGCACATTGTATTTAAGTCGATAACACACTAAAAAAAATTATGAAACATCAGCTCTATAGCTTTACAACGCAAAGTTATCAAACAGCAGCATCTGTATCAACATTCAATGTAATCCAGATAGTTTTTCCATTTCTTTCATACGCTCAATCTATTTCATAATGTTTCATCTCAGGCATAAATACTACTATTAGTACTATAAGTTTAATAGTAAAGTAAAAGTAATGTTCCCCTTTCAGACCATGCGCTCTATAGAGCAGATGATGTAAAGGTCATTTTTTTCTGTGACCCCCCAAAGTTAATAAGGGTATCATGTTGCCAGTATAACGACCAATCACCCTTACTTTTCCCCAACTAATGTCAAGTACCCATCAGAACTTGCTGGACTTAGAGTTACCCGAAAGATCCCGAAATTAAAAATCCATGTTTTCTCCAGGATTCGAACCCGGGACCCTCATTCAATAGTAAAGTGGTTACAAATTATGACGTGTTCTTAAAAACAAAATAAAACACACATTCAGTCATTCTCTTACACACACACACACACAATCTATTCACATACACCGAAAACCAGTTTACAAATGCATACTTACAAACATTTCGAACTGACATGAAAGGGTGACAACCGTTTATCACTTATTATGTATTATCGTTGAAGTACATGATTTATTATTCATCCTCTAGATTTATTATTATTCATTTTCGTAATTGTCCTAAAAGTTGAGTCTAAGACTCTTGGAACTCTAGGCCTTTGGAAGCTTACATTCATTGGCCAATCTGAACAAATGTCTGTCTGGGAAAGATACAAGCAGATGTACATTTTTTCTTTCCATTTACACCGATAGCGTCCCGTTTGTGCTTTACCAACCCTTATCCCCCCACCCCCCATTTACCCTTTGCTGCTGTAGATTCTCTTTTTTTTAACCGTTTTCTGTTTGATTAATTTGTTTGTTTTGTTCTATTTCCAGTCGACGCGGTGGATAAAATGCTTAGACTACTTCTTCTCTGCATTGCTGCTTCATGCTGCACAGGCTACGGTATCAACCGATTCAAACCTGTTATCTGGTCGAAATATTCCTTCCAAGGGAAACCAGTGTTCTTCGGGCTAATCAGAGAAAACGAGACTGTGGTCCACTTCGACCCCCCGCTGACCGCCCATGATAAAGATGACATAGGTTTCGGTCAGTTTGTCTGCGCCTACCACATCCATAGGAGCGACCCGAGGTACCGGAAGACGATATTCCCCTTTGAAATCGTTGTTGTGGACAAGCTGATAGGGCTGGCGGTGATCAGGGTCAAGACTGACGCCGCTGTAAGTGCCAAAAACAAAACCTACTATAAATTTGCAGTGAGTGCCCGAGACTGTGGCTCACCCGCCAGGGTGTCCGATAAAGCTCACGTGCTAATTAAAGTCGTGAGCGCTAATGACAGCGTGAGTTTCGTCAAAGAAACCTACCTGGCGTACGTAGAAGAAGGACATTCACCGGAAGCCATTTTGACCATCCTACCGTCAGACGTAGAGCGAGCCGTGGCCTTCAACTCCACGTGCGGCTACGAGATTTTAACTCCTCACGTGCCTTTCACTGTCACTCTCCAGGGCGTGCTGTACAACACGGAACCACTGAATCACCTGCTGGCAAAGGAATACTTCTTTGGTGTTGTTGCTAAAAATTGTCGAGGCGACCACTCCAAACCCATCTTTGTTAAGGTGGTCGTCACGGCTAAACGAAACTCCTCTCACGCTGCGGCCTCCACAGCTATGGAGAGCGGCCTCATGGACCACCACTTACTTGGAGACGCCCCTGAGCTGGCCCAGGCCTCCAATGCCCACAAAGTGAAGCTGATGATGACTGTCACGGTTGTAACACTGGGCACCATTGCGGTGGTAGTCATTGTCTTGTTGATCATCTTTAAGAACCGCTTGTCGAGGAGCAATTATAGCGACGTTTATTACGACGAAGAGGCTAGCGACCTAGAATGGGACAACTCGACCTTCGACCTCTTGGCCCCTTATTATGCCAAAGGACCTAGAATAGTGTAGTCTTGGCAACGCAAGTAATACGATGCTCAACTTTTCTTTTAATCGATACTCAGACATTCGAGCGAACCCCCTTTCTCTATCTGACAGTAACAGCACTTGGATTTACTAGAGTGAGCCTAGATTTTGAATGTATTCTGGGTTATTGCAACACAACAAAACAATAACTTGAAGCTCTCTGGAGATATTATTATTTTTTTTTTAGTATTTTTGCATTCGTGTCTCTGTTTGAGGCATTGTATCTATACTTGTAGAAGTTATTACACCAAGTGTTTGAGACTTCTAAATTGGGTGACATTCACAATGACGCTGCCTCTGGTAAACAGCTCCTCCCGAGTATCCTTTCCATACAGATATAAAGTTCAACTGGAGACTGAAGCTACTAGATCTAGCTAAGACATCAAGCCAGGACATCTACCTAGTACACCTGCTCTACATAGTCCTAGTGAGACCTTGTACAACTTCTGACTCAATGAGTTTATAGGCCATTAACTGTATATTATAGCTTTGTATAGTAAACAATGGAAGTCTTTGCTTTAATGTACTATCAACCCCTCTCTTCCAATATAATACAATTTAACTACAGTGTATATAAAATATGTAAATGATGTACTTATTATTTATTCATTCATTAAAATATTATCATTAATCTATTTGTTCTAGTTCTATGATGTGGTCAATACAGATACAATAATGTTTGTCTTGGAATATTTGCTATGAAAGTTGTTTATTTCCATATGAGTGATTGACACACCAACATTACTCACTTTCTTCAGTTAAATACCTCACGCTTCTTTGTCACTCCTCATGTTGTCACTAATCTCTGCCATTTTATATTTTGTTCATTATTTTTACAAGTGAAGTGATATATTTTTTTTCCGTGAGTTTAATTTCTGTACATACTTTTAAATGATTTTTTTGGGGGAATTATTTATGTATTGAATGAAAACTTTGCAATAAAGTATTTTTTAATAACACTTTTTAATCTTGGGCCTGATTGTATCATGAACATAGAGATTCCGCGAACTTTAATAAGTTAATGAGGAACATCGGAAACATGTCAAACATTCTACAAAACCACTTTTAACATTCGACCTGGTTATGTACTAATATGTAGGCCTAATAGACCCAGAAATCTAGATTAATGCTAACAGACTCGTTCCCAGTGATAACATGAATACATTACATGAACAAAATATCTGCACTCTGGGTAATTAGTCAACATATCTATTAGTTCAAACCATACATCTCTAGTGTTAGTAAATTCTAAAATGTTCTATGACGCCGATGCCTTCAAGAACGCATGAAATGATAGGGACTTTAACATTGTGACTAAATGGCTTTTTTTTTTTTTTTGGAACAAGTGGGCCATGGTGTTTTTCTTGAAAGTGATGAAAGGAGACATGTGTCAGAAACTGAGGGAGTGTTTTCCCCAATTACTGGTCAACAAAAAACGGACCATGGTGTTTAAACAATAAATAAATCCTGCACATAGGAATACTTGGGAATCATTTGGTTGGAGTTGTTCTTAAGCTTTCAACAGAATTGGATTTTGACATTTTACTAAACAATGTCAATGACTCTAAATTAAACTTGATTTTAGCAATTAAGTATAAACAAAAATGAGCTAAAAAATGGTATGACTTTGAAATATTTTTTTTTTTTGAAGTGCTAATAAATTATCAGACAACTTGAAAAATAAAAAGCTAATCAACACATCCCATTGTCTGTACACCGGATACACCACACAAAAAAAGCTAGTTAGTGTTTTCCGCCATACATGAGAATATTCAACAGTAAAATGGATGTAGTGAATCTTTTTTTAGTCACTGACAACTCATTTCACTAAGGTTAGGGGTCAATCTTTTGAAAAGCGGCTCTGAATGTTCTATTAACTTCCAAGTGAGTCTCGAGCTAAAGAATAACACAAAGATCTGTTCACTGTCAGAACAAACAAAGTATGTCTACTGGTTGGTTTATTGTCTACACAGTCCCGTCAACTACTGCACTCTACCATAATGTTCAGACTCCAAGACTAACATTTATTATGTACCCCGTGCAGATTGCTATGTTCAAACAGGGGAGGAACCAGAACTTCTAATCAAAAAGCATGTCTACACCCTCAAACAGCTCATTTTCCACTCTCATGTCGTTCATTAAACAATGTATTTACACCGCTCTGCGTTCCGACAGTTATTCACACCACTTATTCCTAAACTTCGGATTATTTTCGTAATGTATCTTCATTCTATTTAAGATATCAGCAGGGCCAGCCTTAGATAACCGGAGGCCCTAGGAGAAGTGAATCCGGTGGCGCAAATAAAATAGAATAATAACAAATCAACAGCGAAAAAAAAATATTAAGAAATGTATTTAAAACCTAGCATACTCCATATATAACAATCTTTACAAGTTTCTTTGAAAATTTAGATGCTGTAAGTATCGTGCGAAGGAGCCCTAACCTCCACCAATGGGAGGTCCTAGGTGGCTGTTTAGTGTATGTCTAAGGCTGGCCACGATATCAGTTGTGTGTGTGTGTGTGTTGTGGAATTGACTAAATTAAAGAATTTTCCTAGTAATATGGGAGCAAGGTGGCTGAGCGGTAAGTGGCTTCTAAACCTGAGAGTCCAGAGTCTGAATCCTACTGAGGACTAGACTTTTTAAAGCGCTTCTGAGTCCAACTAGCTCTGATGGATACCTGGCATTAGTTGGGAAAAGTAAAGGCGGTTGGTCGTTGTACTGACCACTTGACACCCCCATTAACCGTGGGTCACAGAAACAGACGACTTTTACATCCGCTGCCCTTTAGATCGCCAGGTCTGGAAGGGGAACTTTTTTTTCCTAGTGCTATATTTTGTAAAGTGTTCTAAACCACAATATAAAGACATATTCAATAAAACCAAAGGTATAAAAATGTATAAAATATATTTATTTTTGTCATTAACTATCTGAACCACCTGTTGACACAGTGACAATGTAGTCATGTTAGTGTCACTTCTACCAGCAGATGCTCTACAATGTACTCAACTGTACAGTAATATAATCATACAATTATTAAAATCACTAAAATATAAAGATCTTATGAAAACTTAAGTGCTATATTATAACAAATGGCTGCGAAATAAAGATTTTTACAATTCCTCTTTTCATCTTGCAAACTCTTCATGAATTAATGGTGGTGATTGGGCGGACATGGATCTCAAAAGATGACTTTAACGATTTGTCTAGAAATTAGAGAGATTAGGTACACTTTCGGAAGAAAAAAAATGCTAACTAATTGGCCACACGGGGTAAACTTTGGTTTGACCATTTTGATTTTTCAAATTAGAATCTACTTTAAAATTACACTTGGTCTGGAGGTCTAGACATTCTAAGTGTCTAACACATGTAGGTCAAAGGTTATTCATGCATGTATTCATTAAAGAGTTAAATAAAGAAATAGACGCCCAGGAACATGCTGCGCACCGTCTTGTAAATCTGGATCTTTAGACCTAGCATTACAACTGAATCTATTCTGAGTGGGTTTAGACATTCGCCTAACCAGGACTTTTTTTGGGGGGGGATGGGGGGTGGGGTGGAGAGAATTGGGAAGGGGGGTAGGAAATGTTCCATTTTTTTAAAAATAAAATCTATCATTCATTAGTTATTTACAACAAATAAAAAAATCTCTTACTAAAAGTCATCAGCTTCATAAAGGAAGATTTGTCTTGTAAATAAAACCTTTTCAAATATTAATCGTGATTACTTAACGTAAGTTATAGACACTATGTTTATAGGTACATGGTAAAAAACAACTTAGATTCTTATTTGTTAATTGATAACATAGTGTGGATATATTAAACATAAGTTCAATACTGAAACAGAAAATGTGATGCATAATTATCTTCATTTTATTTTGTCATCCGTATTTACAAGCCGATCCACAATGCTCCAGCCCCCAGAGCTGATAACTTTCATTTTGATTTCAATTTTTATTTGCTCAATTTTTTCAAGACAATGTTTGATCTAGAGACCATTGCGACGTTCTTATTAGATTTAGGGCAAGTTGTCTGAAACCTCATTCATAATAAGAAGCATTGGTTAGGATTGAGTCAATTGGATTGGATCTCTGGATTGACCAAGTGGGCCATTGGGGATGTATTTACATAGCTGTGATCGGATAGATTTGACCTACAAGAACCTTCACTAATGTCGATCTCGGGACATTCTTATGCTGGCGTTGATCGTTAGATAAGCAAGTCGAGAGTGGTTTCTGGCGGGTTCATGACAGTTTTTGTCTCCAATGAAGTACTGCTTCCAGAGAGAGGCGAAGGAAGATCGCCTAAATTTTGGGTGACTGTTAATCTCTCGTTGAGATACTGAATGAAGTCAGCGAACTGCGGACTCGAGTTACGCTTTGCTTTCGGTGAATCTTCAGAGTTAGGATTTTCTTCTGAATCTGCATCCCCAAGAGAGTATTGCACAGAAACGTCGCTGCACTGGACAGAGTCAGGCTGAGGTTCAGATAATGTCCTGCATATGATCTCCGGCTGGTTGCATTCCAGATGCTCTTTGGTCTTAGAATCATCATTATTGGACAAAGCTTCATCTTTGATACCGCTGACTAGGCGCAACCAGTGCAGCCAATTGTCCACCTCGTAGCTATTGTCAGTAGCCAGGTAATAGGTCCTGGGTTTGTTTTTGCTGATGGTTTTGACGGCCAGGAGATTGGGGAACCCGTTCGTCTGGAGAACGCGAGAGGTGCTCTTGCATTCTTGAAGGTTGATGGTGCCTTTTTGATTCTGGCAACTCTGATCCTTGTAGTAAGCCAGCTCGTGTCGGCCATCTTTGATGGTCATTACGAAGTAACGCCTTTTCCACTTTGCGCGGAAGAGCTTGATGTGATTGCCCAGCTTCTTCTCTGGGGGTGACTTAGTCAGCCATCCCTTGGGGGGTTCACTACTCATGTCCATGGAATGACAGAGTTAAACAGACACCTTAACCTTGTACAGACTTAATACCTGAAAGTTGCAGATAAGATCACAAATTAAAAGTCTTATAGAAAAACAAAAAAGAAAACTAGAAATGTTTAAAACTGTTGGATGACCACAAAGTATTCCCTAAGTTCTGACCAGGCGTTTAGTCACAACCATATCACTGTTTTGCACGTAAGACGATTGACAGTGGCGTAGCAACCGTGGAGCGAATGGGTTCAATGAACTCAGGCCCATGACCACAAGGACACTTAATTAATTTTTTTTTTAAAGTTGACATTTTATATGTTTCATATTCTTGTATAATTTTATATTTCTGATATAATAAATATGATTTTGTCAATCAAGAGGTGGGGTCCCACCATCACATTCTTGAACCCGGAAGCAGGAGAACCTTGCTACGCCACTGATGCAGCCACGAAAACTTTTTAATTAAGCAAAACACGACAACGAAATCAAAGAGGGAAAACTACACACGTGACTTTGCAACTTAATAGTAACGTGATCACGGTCGCTATTTTAAACGAGAATCTGCAGCACATCTCATATTGTCTTCAATTTAAAATCTAGACATGTCCACGACTTCAATGCTCAGTTTAGAATCTCAACAAAACTTCAAGACACAACCGTGTTTATATCAATGACTGTCTGAAAGCCTCTCTGGACAACTATGCTGGTCTTTATTTCTCATCTTTTTTTATTCTCAGTGTGTACACCTCAATGTTTACATCACGTGACCGTGGGACATGACAATGTTTTTGATCCAAATACACCCGCGAAACATTAAACTTAACATTTTAATACAAAAAAAAATAATAATTTATTTAGATGAAAATACTTTTAAAAAATGTTCTACCTGGCTCAGAGGTATCCAAAATCGATACTGTATGTAGTCACTAGTGAAACGAGCAAGGTAGGTCAGCGTCCAGTGAATTCCGATGGTCAAACATTAAGTTATCTGGTCAGCTTAGCGAAAATTCAGACCTTTGACTTCAATTGATAAATTGTGTAGCCTTAAGGATTATATACTGCAGCCAATCAAACGATATCTTCCATGTGTATTGACCAGGAGTCTTAAGACGCCAGTGAAAACATTGGATTTATAGAAAACCGAACAGAAGCAAAGTTTTTAAACCAGGGAAAGGGGCTAGGAAGGTGGTTTGTAGGTCAGTGGGGTGGACATACAATGGACAATTATGTCACTCAAAAGGCATTACGTCTCAATGGAAAACTTGAAGTATAGAGTCACTGGACTGAGACGGCTGGACACTGTGATACCTAAATGTGTCTCTGTGTGTATAGTCTGTGTACTTCATGGTTTAGTTAGTAATATGGAGGGCGTGAGAGCCTGTGGCCTGTGTATGTTTGTGTTTGGTGTGTTCTGATAGTGAGAGCGATTGGCGCGCTCAATTTTACCAATGTCAAATGAATTGTTAACATCAAGGTCTAACACATTGCCTTTACATACAAGATAGACGCAAGAGGAACTAAAGTCATTTATAAAATGCTATAGGAAAACGTAAAGAGGAAAAAAACAGAACCTTAGAAAATACCAAGAAATGCACAGACATAAAGGCGATGTTCTTATTCCATACAGGTTCTCCTCCAATCTGGGACCCCAATAAAAGAGGGCCCCTTCGAGCTTTTTTTTTTTGTCCCTTGCATGCGTATTTGAAGGGTTCTGGCAACTGGGGGGAAGGCAGATGGGCCCACACGTTCCAGTTGTCTTGTATTTCAGGCGGCGGCCAGTTTCATATGCTCATAGAAATCCATATAGCTAGGATTACTATTCTTTCCAAGTATTTTTAGAGCGGGTTGTCTGAATCAGTCTGGAAAACTAATGACAAAACCAAAACCTTATCAAATCTTGAGAAAGAGAAAAAGATTAGAGTCGCACTTCTGATTCCATAGCTAGGATAAATATTTAATATTCTTGTGCCATTTAAGCATGAGACGGGTTGCACATAAACTAATGACGTAATCGTGTTTTAGTCTCTAATAACATGCACAAATTGTTTAACAGATGAAAACTTGTAGGACCTAATTGTCGTCTTTGACTAAATGTTTGCAATTTTTTTTTAAAGTTAAATGACTAAGAAGAGTGATGACGATATTAAGAATATACATGACAGCTGATGTGTCAGAAGAGAGCACTTAAGTGGAAGGTAAAGTGTTACTTGCTGATATAAGCAACCTATAGGTGTGTGTATGTTTTGGAATTAAATTAATTAAAGAAAGTTTTCTTAGGAATCGACTATTATAAAATGTTAACAACCACAACGCGTAGACGCCAAACAATAAAACCAAACAACCAAGAATAATACAAAATGTACAAAACAATATTTATTTTGTCATAAAAAATCTGAACCACTTGTTGACATAGTGGCAGTCATGTTATTCTCACTTCTATTAACAGACGCTCCACATTGTACCGTACTCTAATATAATCATAAAAGTATTAAAATCACTCAAAAAGATAAAGATCTTATGAAATTGTGAAATAAGGATAATTATTTTGTTTATCAACGTAAAAGATACACTCTATGTTTATATTTACATGTTAAGGAACAAATGAGATTCTCATTCATATATTACAACATAACTTAGATACATCAAACTTTAATTCTGAAATAGAAAATGTAAAGCATAATTCTTTTCATTTTTTCTTCGTATTCACAAGTAACTTTTAGAACTGATTTACTTTCATTGTGATTGGCATTCTATTTGTTCACTTGTTAAGCGACGTTTAATCTGGACACCATTGCGCCCTTCTTATACCGTGTAGATCTGGCTGTTTCCGCTCTCCTTCATACTGAGAACAAAGAAGAACGAGGAGGCCATCCATGTCATCAGTAGAAGCATTGATTGGTATTGAGTAACCTGTATTAGATCTCTGGATTGTCCAAGTGGGCCATTGGGGATGTATTTGCATAGATGTGATCGGACAGATTTGACCTACGAAATGGCAATGGGAGAATAGGGGGGCATCCCTTCACTAAGGTGGATCTCGGGACATCGTAGTCGCTGACTGCACGACCCTTCTGATGCTGGCGTTGATCGTTTGAGTAGATGGGCAGGTCGAGAGTGACTTCTGGCGGTTCCAAGCCAGTTTTTGTCTCCATTGAAGTATTGCTTCCTGAAAGCCTGGAAGACAACGGTAATTCGCCTAATTTCTCGGCCACTGTAAGGCTATCGTTGAGATACTGAATAAAGTCTGCGAACTTCGGGCTCGATTTTCGTTCTGCTTTCGGAGAATCCACTTCAGAGTAAGGGTTCTCTTCGGAGTCTGCATCCCCAATAGAGAGTTGCACAGACACGTCGCTGCACTGGACAGAGTCGTCCTGTGGATTAGATGATCTGCTGAGTGTGATCTCTGGAGGGTTGTAATCCAAATGCTCCGTTGTCTTGGGATCATCTTCTTTGGTCGAAGATTCCTCTTCTTTGATCCCGCAAACTAGGTGCAACCAGTGCAGCCAATTGTCCACCTCGTAGCCATGTTCAGCAGCCAGGTAATAGGTTCTGGGTTTGTTCTTGCTGATAGTTTTGAGGGCCAGGAGGTTTGGGAACACGTTTGTCTGGAGAACGCGAGAGGCGCTCTTGCAGTCTTTGAGGTTGATGGTGCCTTTTTTATTCTGACAACTCTGATCCTTGTAGTAAGCCAGCTCGTGTCGGCCATCTTTGACGGTCATCACGAAGAAACGCCTTTTCCACTTTGCGCGGAAGAGCTTGATGTGATTGCCCAGCTTCTTCTCGGGGGGTGACTTAGTCAGCCATCCCCTGTACAGTACACCCATCATATAATGGAATGACTTCAACCCTTGTACAGACTTAATATCTGAAAGTAAAAAAAATAAAAGTCCTATAGAATATGAATAAAATGCATATTTAATGATCTTGCTTACATATTCGTGTGCGGAGGAGATATAGTATATATAGCTGTAATTTCTAGATATTTTTGTGTTCATTCGTTTTGCTTCCAATAGTGCTCAGATATATATATGTTGATATGTATAAAAAGTTGTCTTCTATTCTTATTGTATTTCACTTATTGTCACTTAAAAAAAATTAATTCCTTTAATGTGGGATTTAGTATATTTTCCGTTGCTCACCTAAATTTGTTATCACTTTGATACATAAAAGTAGTGAGGGGGTTAGGGACACGATGTCCAGGGCATCTAAGGTTATATGAATTATTTTATTATTAAGTACTTTTTATTTATAAGCCTATTTTTCTATGTGCTGTTCATGGAAATGGAAAGGGGAGGGGGTGCGCCAATAAACTTTCTTGCCCCCACGTTTCGCTCACTACGCCTCTGCATTGATCTGATGGTTTTATTATTTATATAATGAACTGAAATGAATAGCTCTCAACTAATTAAAAACACGTGATATCCATTGAATAGAAGAGAGGCCTGAGCTAGCCAGAAAAACCAGTGACTTGGCAGAATTTAAGTCATTGGTTAATATGCATGACTAAATGCATGACGCGTAGGACGTAATCATCTTCTTTTTTGAAGTAACGTCTGTATTATATAAGATAAGATAAGAAAACCCAAACATTTCGAAATCATAATTGAAAAGATGATAGAGATTTAAACAATAATTTACAATATTATTATTTTGATTAAAATATATACTTTAATAACTTTAGATCTAATAATTGTAGATCTTGTTTAATCTATCAATCGAGGTTTCAAAAACAAAAATGTATAATTATAGATCTTGATTTATTTATCATTTGATATGATTTTTTAAAATCTGTCAGAAGACAGTGCATTTTAGAACATTGGTACGATCGAGAATCATCAAAACCTTTTCTTTTAAGTAACCATAATTTTTTTTTTTTTTGGGGGGGGGGGGGTTGGGGGTAGTTACAAGATCTTTTTTAGTAATGCCAAACTTAACATTTATAGAACCTAAACCAAATGTGAAGTTTTTGTCGTCTATACCAGTGGAGTATAAGTATATGGTCTACTATTCCTTAAAAGGCGTTTGCCCTCTTATACTTGTATCCTTTCATAGAGTTTTCTTTGGCTAAATATCTTTATTCACTGCCATATCACAGTTTATGCTTGCAAGACTATTAGGTTATTGGCGTTGGACACACAGCTATGAAAGCTTTCAAATTTACTTAAGAAATCGAAAAGGGAAAATTAGACACAATTTTGTCTCAGTGGTACTGGTTGCTATTTTAACTTAGAGTCTCCAACTGTCTTCAATTACAAATGCCTATGGTTGTCCACCTAGACAAAAGCACATTTCTTATTCTATATATGCAAGGACAAAGTCGTACAAGTGCTCCTACTTCCATAGTTCCATTAGAGAATGGGATGGGTTTCCCTGAATCAGCCAGGAAAACCAACGACTTCGCAGATTTGAAGTCACTGATTAACATGACTAGATTAACGCATGAATTGAGTAGGACGTAACTATTTATATGTTCTATTTTGAAGTAACGCCTGTAATCTATAAGTTAAGACTTAAATGGCCAAGTCAAAAACCTGAATGAACTGATTTAAAGGCTATCAATAACTGCATAGAACGCTTCACTGGACAACTATGCTGATCAGAAGTTGCTAGGATATTATCCGATTATGTCGTTTTCGATCATTTTCTCTCTTTGTTTACACTTTAATGTTTACATCACGTGACCATGGGACATGACCAAGTTTGTAGCCAAAATACAATCATCAAAGATATCGATTAATTTACACATTAAAAAATATATTAATAAAAATATACCATAATAAAGAAGCTGAACATTATCTTAAAATTTTTCTTACCTGACTCAAGAGTTATCCAACTCAATACTCCAACACTACAGTTTTAGTCACTACTGAAACAAGCAAGGTGGGTCAGCGTCCAGCTGAAGTGAATTCCGATGACCTAATAGTAAGTTATCTGGACAGCGTGGCCAAAATTCTGACCTTCGACTTCGGGTTAAACGCGTCACTCAATTGATAATTAGTGTAGTCTTAAAGATTATCTACCGTAGCCAATCAAACGATATCTTCCATGTGGATTGGCCAGGAGCCTTGAGACGCCAGCGAAAACATTGGAAAGTGACAACTGAACACAATCTGGGTTATTAAACTATGGAAAGGGGGTAGAAAGGTGGATTATAGGTCAGTGGGGTGGACACACAATGGACGATTGTGTCACTCCAAATGACATTACGTCTCAATTGAAAACTAAAAGTATAGGCCTAGAGTCACTGGGCTGAGACGGCTGGACACAATGTCTTTGTGTGTAAAGTCTGTGCAATTCATGGTTTTGTTAGAGATATGTGGGGTGGGAGAGCCTGTGACCTGCGTATCTTTGTGTTTGGTGTGTTCTGATAGTGAGAGCGTTTGGTTTGCCCAAGGGTAGGCCTACCGATCTCAAATGAATTGTTGTACATTATAACATCTCGATGTATAACCCATTCCCTATACATGCCACATAGATGTGAGAGAAACAACACTGGTGTAGAAACTACTAGAGCAAAATGTATACAAACAAAAACTGAACCTAAGACAATAACAAGAAAGACGCAGAAATAAAGGCCATGTATAGTCCATGCAGGTCCCGGATGGGGATAGACATATACAGGGCCGCTGCGAGGGTTGTGGCCGCCTGCGTGCGAAGTTAAAAAATGCCGCCCCCCCCCCTTTTTTTTATAGAAACAAAATTCATTAAGACTGAGATGGACACTGTACTTAAAGCGCTCTTTGATTTAAATCCATTTTTGTACCATTCCTTTTTCTTTTCATATTCGCATCGTTGCCGCATCACCATTATTTCTAAAAAAATTTATTCTCAATTTTAACTTTGCATTTTTTTTGTAAAGAATGTAATAAAAAAAAAAAGGAAACTATGTTTTAATTATAGCACACTTTTTAGGTTTTATTTTTCATTTATTATTTTAACACTATGTATAAAATCCAAATTTAGGTAATGAAATTTCACTAAAATGAGTCAGTTTCACAAACCCTCTAGCCTATATATAATATGTCTATGGTCAGTTTTTTTTTTCTGAAGTAGTGTTGCCTACATAAATTGTAAGCGTTGTAAAAGTTTCTTCATGGAGATAGAATCCAAGATGCGGCAGGTTTTCGCTCAAGTCGGCAAGTGGTTTGATTCCGGGCGGGACGTGGCGCTAAGCTTATTCTGGCCTTTTTCTCTTAGTAAGAAGAGAGAATTTTGAAAAGGTTAATATTAATGTGTTTTCTTTCAGAACGCACTATTCATTCTAATAAATAAAGTCGAGGGCCATATTAAATCTAATAATAAAGAGGCAGCCCTGGCCAATAGTATTATGCGAGGGACATTCTAGGTAGGCCTACATATTGCGTACGTACGTCTGTAATGGGCGTGAGCTTTTTAACAATATTCTTCGTGTTAAGTAAGACGTCTCTGTCGCGGAGGTATTTGTCACACAAAAGTCGTCACTATTATAAAGTGCAATAGGCGGAAGACATTCGACTATTCTGAGACAAAAAAAAATCCAGAAGAATCGCACTAGCGGAGAAGTTTTTAAATGTATACTTGAAAACGTTTTGACCCATAGTGTTACACAAGCGCCTCGTAAAAGCGGTCTACATTTAAAACGATCTAATTAGAAGATAAAACGCCGTCTCCTACGTAAGAGATTTTAATTTTTGAACATGTAATTTTACTAACATTCAAATAAATTACACTGAAAATAAAACATGTTTTCGACGCCCCCTCTCCTTGTTGTTAGATGGTCGTTGACTTGTCGCTATAAACAGCTAGTACAACTGAACCAATGAAAGAGTGTTATATTTTTACTAAATAAGCTTTAAATAACTTGAACAAACTTCTTATGTGAACAATAACACAATATTATTGTTATTACAATTTTCACAGATTTAATTTGAGATAGAGATCTAAAATAATGAAATTTACTGATATTTAAACGAAATCTAGCTCACCACAAAATAACGTCTATACTCTTTCATGTCTCAAGATTAACGTTTTACATTTGCATTATGCTAATTTCATCATCTTCAATGCATAACCTCCAATCAATCGCTTCACCTCTTCTTAACGCCGCCTAGGAAACACACACACTCTATAACACCTCTTTTTGTCAGGAAGTTGCCCCCCCCCCCCATTCGAGATACAATGTGACAATGTTTTAAAATTGACATTCTAATTACTAGATCTACTTAAAGGGTGGGCTATTCGACTCGAAACAAATATTAAAAACAACCCCGTGAAAATGTAAGGTCAGGAAAGAGTCGGTGCTTATGGAAAAATCCGTGGGAAACCCTCGCTTGCCGCTTTGTTTTTCTTCTTAAGTTTCCAAAATAACTTCTTATTGTACAAATATCGTCTCTTTCCCCCCTCCCCCCCCCCCCCCAGTATTCAAAGGATATTGGAATCAGTAGAATTTAAATAAAAAAAAATTAAATTAGTAAACCAAAAATTTAAAGAAAAATGATTCTTGGAAATGATTTGGCCGCCCCTTACATTCGGCCGCCTGCGTGCAATGCACACATTGCACAATAGGTAGCGGCGGCCCTGGACATATAGCCCAGGACTGTAGACCAGGTCCCCATCGAGGAGGGGTTGAATCTTGAATTTTGGCATGTGGCAAGAAGGTAGAGTGGCCCACACGTACCCAGAAGTTGTCTGGGCCCTAAATAGTTTTGACAGCAGATCAAATCCCTATAGATAGGTCTACTCTTTCTTTCCAAATGCTATGAGAGGGGGGTGGGCCCGAATCAAGTTAGAAAAAAAACAATGACTAAGTAAAGTTTAAGTTTTCAATGAACATAAATTAAACACCTTGGTTAAAATATGGATAGGCATGATACGTATTAATCTTCTTTGTAGAAGGAAGGTTTTTAATTTATAGCAGTGTTTCCCAAACTGTGTTCCATGGAACCCTAATATTCCGCGTCCCGCGAAACCTGAATAGGTGTTTAACAAACTGTATTCCATGGAGCCCTAGTGTTCCGCAAAACCTGAATAGGTGTTTCATAAACTGGAATAACTAACTATTAGGCCACCAGTGCATTGAAGTAAGTAAAATGTTCTAGTAAATAATCAGTGTGCGAAGTGTTCCGTTAAGGAAAAAGTTTGTGAAATTCTGATTTATAAGATTATATTAGATAGCAATAATGCATAAAACACCAAACCACAGTTTACAAATACCAACAAAAAAAAATAAAAAAAATCTAGTAAAATAATTAGAAAGATAAAAAGATAAATGTAAAATTCTTATTCCATTTGCTGGGATATTTTCATATAAGTGCTTTTTCTTCCGTTGTGCCGTTAAAGCATAAAACGGGTTGCAAGAATCAGACAGTAAAACTAATGACTTAGCATGCATGACTACTTTAACGTGAACACTTGTTTAAGTTTTCAATGAACATAAATTAAACACCTTGGTTAAAATATGGATAGGCATGATACGTATTAATCTTCTTTGTAGAAGGAAGGTTTTTAATTTATAGCAGTGTTTCCCAAACTGTGTTCCATGGAACCCTAATATTCCGCGTCCCGCGAAACCTGAATAGGTGTTTAACAAACTGTATTCCATGGAGCCCTAGTGTTCCGCAAAACCTGAATAGGTGTTTCATAAACTGGAATAACTAACTATTAGGCCACCAGTGCATTGAAGTAAGTAAAATGTTCTAGTAAATAATCAGTGTGCGAAGTGTTCCGTTAAGGAAAAAGTTTGTGAAATTCTGATTTATAAGATTATATTAGATAGCAATAATGCATAAAACACCAAACCACAGTTTAAAAATACCAACAAAAAAAAATATAAAAAATCTAGTAAAATAATTAGAAAGATAAAAAGATAAATGTAAAATTCTTATTCCATTTGCTGGGATATTTTCATATAAGTGCTTTTTCTTCCGTTGTGCCGTTAAAGCATAAAACGGGTTGCAAGAATCAGACAGTAAAACTAATGACTTAGCATGCATGACTACTTTAACGTGAACACTTGTAGGAGGTAATTATCTCCTTTGAAGGAGCGTGTGTAGTTTATTAGATAAGATACAGATTTAGAAGATAAGCCTATTTAAAAAAAAATACAGTTACATGCGGCATTGTGTGCGCCAGTTTAGCAGGTAAATAAGAAGAACTAAGGAAAACAACAAGGCCACAAACTCTAAGATTGTTTGGACAAAACTGTGAGACACGAGAATTCGGCAAGACTTTCCGTCAGCAGACAACAACCAGAGCGCAATGAGAAAGGCGTACAGAAGTAAAACTTGTTCAGCAACGAGAGGTACAGTACCGCCTGATCCTTGGTAGCCTCTTGTAATTATGCTAGGCCAAATTTTTACAAGTGCTCCCTTTTCCCTAGTGCTATTAGAGCATGGAATGGGTTGCCTGAATCAGACTGAAAAAAAAAGACTTTGTAGATTTTAAGCCACTGATTAGCATGCATGACTAGATTGGATACGCATAGATACACGTAGGAAGTACGGTAATTATATTTTGCAGCGGAGTCAGTCATTTGTAAGATTTTATCGTAAATAAATGTATTATGAAAAGGAAATTTCAGTGATGAGGTTCTTCAGTAATAAAAAAAAAGTGTGTTTAACAGACTATTTCATTAATTACTTTCTAGGCTCTGACAACTAGATTTTCCATCAGCGGAGGACTCAGTGTCAAAATAGGCCCGGGCATTTGAATATAATTCGGCCAACAAATTGCATATCCTACGATGGGCCTCCAATTAAAGGTCTACCTGTCATCAAAATCATTTTAAGTTTAATAATGTATCGATAACTGTACGCATGCACACAGTGGACTATAAACGGAGCCGGATTTAAGTATAAGGAGGCCCTGAACGGGTAGAGCATTAAACAAACTCTACCTGATCGTAAATGCTATCTTTCTAAACGCTTTTTCTAACTTTTCAACACATGCAATATTTGGATGAATGAAATTAAATGCCCTCTGGGGAAAAATTGAGAGCAGCCATTGACAAATGTACATGTTGGAAAGCAGCCTGAGTGAGTTGGAATTCCTGCAGAAATAAAGATGTGTTCTGGCCGAAACACTATTCTACATCTTCCGTTCGGTCGGTTGTAATCGCCAGCGCCTTTAAATCCCTGGTAGATGGTGTACACACCCACAGTAGATTCGATGTAAGCCTTTTTAACCTGGCAGCGGTTTAAAGCCAAAATGAAAACTTTTGTTTGCTGAATATACAGCACTCCCCTTCCATTAGCAAGAAGGAGTACAAAGGGAGGTAAATGCTTTGGCAGCTTCATACCAAGAGCTCATTTGTACAATAAGATCCACTAACACTGACATTCTGGCACAAGACGTCACTGAAGTACCCGTAGTAAGTATCGGAAATCACTCCCTTACGGTGGTGTAGCAATAAGGCATACAAATAAAAGAAAAAAAATTAAAAGTTGAAAAACCGTATACATTTTGCGACTTTAAAAATTTCTTTTGTGGATGCCCCTTTTGTGGAGGCCCAGGGGGGCTGTAGCGCCATCTGCCTTGCCTTAAATCCGGCCCTGACCATATATATATATATATATATATATATATATCTTAGGAATATAAAGGCCGTATGTTGCTTTTTAATCGCAAAGTGTTTAGGTCCTAAAAGGATGAAGCCTATTGGTAGCACTTCAGTGAAGTCCAGTAGGGCGTCGGCGCCGTAGGCGCCATTATCCAGTTGATGGTTAGAAATACTTTTATCCAACCACCAGGCCTGGACATGGGGCTCTTCACCCCTGTCCTGTCTGATGGCTCCCAACAGTAGACGGCCATATCGATTGACTGGGCCTGACCTGGCCGTGCCGTGTACACAGCGCACCGTCCCCGTTCCTGGGTCCCACTCGCTATAAGTGGCCGAGGACAGTGCTAACTGCGGGGAGCTTGTCTCATATTTCTATACTGTAACCGCCACTATTCCTTGAAGGGACCGCCGCTCCAGTGAACGGGACACTGATGACGGCCCCCATGTGGAACGGCGTGGCGGACTTTTTGGACTGGGTTCCGGGCGTTCTTTCCATCCCAACCCCGAGTGAGAGAAAAAACAAACAAAAGCTCACCCAGGGAAGCCCGGCCGGGCCTGGTTCGCTACTCGTACTTAGCCTATCTAGTCTCCACCCACTAGACGTTTCCACCGGAGGGCCACGCTGAGGCGACGGGTAGCTGGAATTCCTCCGATCGGTAGCACTGTCTGCGGATATAGGCTATTACATTATTTCGGAAAATGTGTTAAGATTAAATTGGTATTACACTGTCGATTCTGTAAAAGATTTTTTAAACACGACGCTCAAAGTGTTACTTTAAAAAGAGAATAATATAAAAACCTTTTTAGCAATTTCATGCGTGTCCTAGTGGCATCCATGAGGCCCTTTCAGTAGCGGCCCGAATGCAAATATAGCCAGTCCGCCCCTGTTTTCCATTACATACCTCCCCCCCAGCCAAACAAGCTTCGCCATAAATTGCGATTGCCCCCCCCCCCCAAAAAAAAAAAAACACTTTCAAATACAATAATAAGTTTATATTGAGAGTAGTCGTATCAATTAGTTTGGATCAGTCATGTAATAAATTTGTAATAGTTCTAGACTAAAAACAATAAATGTGTGCGATTAGAAATATTTATCTATTATTAATTTCAAACTTTTCTCTCTACACAGTATAAAGGGGACTAATTCGACTTATACCATTTAGCCAATTTCTTCCCTTGTTCGAGATACCTAAACAATTAATTACCAATAGTTACATAACTTATTTTACCGGACAGACAGGGTGAGTTAATATAAGCTTTGTACACAAAATTATTTTTATAAACGAATAAGTATGCTCACTTTTAAACACATGATATTATAATTTGTTTCTTTTGCAGGATTTATATGTAAAAAGTATTTGTAGGAAAATACTAGAATACACACAAAGATAAAGACACATTCCTCGTTTCATATGCTAAGACAAATTTGTCCAAGTTCTCATTCTTCCCTAGTGCTACAAGAGCATGGAATGTGTTGCCTGAGTCAGCCAGAAAAAAACAACAACGATTTGATAGAATGCAAGTTTTTTAATCGCACTTAGGAAGTAATCATCATCTTTTTTTTTTTGAAGTAACGTCTGTATATTATCTAATCTTATAAGATAAGATAAGACCTATGCAAATACAACTAAACAAAAAGAACGCTTACTTTTCTTGACAAAATGCAGTGAGTCAATGGTCATATAGACGTATACGGACCTCATTCACCAATCGTAAACAAACAACCTTTAGCCACGTGATAATATTGATAAAACAATGAAAATTACGTATCACGTGACAGCCTTTATGGATTGCGTAATTTGTTTAGAAGATATAGAGAACCACGTGGCAAAATGTTTTTTGTTTACGATTGGTGAATGAGCTCCGATGAGCAGTGAATTAGTTTGATGTTTGCAATTTCACAGCCGTGTCTGATTAGAACTATAGACAAGGAACCAATTGTCACCCCTTTACCATGTAATTATAACTATTCCAACTTTAATGGATAATTATTCAAACGTAAAATATTGACATGGGCCTATTTAAATTTTGTGTAAAAAAATGTATGTCTAACAGAAATAGTAAACATATAACCATTTTTAAAATTTATATGCTTCGCAACATTTATATTTAATAATAAATAAAAAGGATAATGCGATATTTTGTAAAATTTCGACGGAAATGACGTATACTGCTAGACCTAACATATCGCATTAATGTTAAAAAGACTGCCTGTCTCCACGTGGGAATTTTGTTCTTCTCTGAGCTGAGTTTAATATTCTAGATCTAGACCAGATCTAGATCTCCTTAGAGAAGTAATGAGATACTGTTCATTATCTTGTTGTGATAGCTCCACTAAGACAAAAAACAAGTATGCCAATACAAACGTTAATGTCGCTCTTCATTATTTTCCAAAAGATGAAGGTCTTAGAGTAAAATGGGAAACATTTGTTCGTCAGAAAAGGAAGAACTTTACAACGGCAGCCAGATCTAGATATAATTTCGTTTTATGCTCAAACCATTTTGAAAGAAGCTGTTTCCTAAACCTTGTTGACGTGGAGGTGGGATGGAAAAAGAAATTGACATTAACGCCAGGTGCAGTACCAACTATACATTCCACCGTCATAGCGATTTACAGGCCGAAACATTCAAATGATTCAAAACAAGAAACCACTGACCCTGCTGAGACACCCTCTGCTGCAAAAAGAAAATCCAAGATCAAGGCACTAGTCAAACGTAACACACTTAAGGTAGATCAAATTCTTATTAGAATCTAGATCTAGATCTAGTTATTCATAATAAAGTTACAGATCCGTTGATGCTATAAAATAATGAATACTAGATATAGACCAAGATATAAATCTAGATCTAATACTTACATAGATTTAGATCTAGAATCTAGGTCTGAGACATATTTTAGTCCTACCCAAGCAGTGGCGTACCTAAGGGGGAGGAGCGGAGAATTTTAAGATCCCCACCTGGGGGTCCCCCAAATAGGTGTCCGAAATTTATTTGTAAATACATAAATTAATATATTTGATTGAAAAAAAGTTTCAACGGGTTTTTTTATATACATTTATGGATTAAATTTTTAACATTATAACAAAGACTAAACCTAGATTTAGGTCTATCAGTACGTTGACTTTTTGACATTTTAAAAATATTTTTTTCCCACAGAGATCAGTTTTTAAAAAGTTAGTTTTACATTTTAAACTTTTGTTGCCACGAATAAAACTGCATGATATACAGCGAATTCCAGGTATCTTGTTACCTTTACTAATAATAGATCTAGATGGCGAGTATTTCATGGCTACACTAATTAATCTTGAAGCAAATTTGCAGAATCGTCGTTCGTTGAGTAGTGTCTCTGCATTTTCAGCTACCGATGGTTTCAATAGTTTGGGATCAGTTGAAATGATTCCCTGAGTCTTCTTCTCGTCAGCAGTTGTGATGGTGAATACGGCAGTCTACTTATCGGAGTATTTCTATACTCGAGCATAACGAGATATGGGCCTTTCCCACTTTTGAATGCTTTGAGTACTTTTGCTTTCGCACAAAACATAAACAACCAAGAATGACGTAATATCATATAATATTAGCACAGAATGTTCTTCATGCGCCCAATTAATATAGTTCAGAAGAAACTACAAAAGTCTGGACTGCATATACGGGAAGCTGCTGAGGAAATTAGTACCCTTTCATGCTTTCTACAAAATGATGAGAAACTGACAAAAACCCAATCCATCGAAAAAACAAAAGAAGGTAGTGAATACTGTGGATTCCCTGTAATCAAAACAACCAGAAGAAAGAAAAGACTGATGGGAAGTTGAGTTCTAATGTAGGACTGTCAATAGAACTGAAATTCAAACGTGTTGCGACAGAAGTGCTGGACAGATTTCATATGGAGATGAAGGGCAGATTCCAAAGGCTGGAAAGAAAATGGATACCTTTGGGTTTCTTCTTGAACCAAGACACCTGTTAGATGAAGACACGCTTATGACAAACTCTGCTACTTTTTCTGTTTGTATGATGAAATAAATGGCAAATCCCTTTTTTAATGATGTCATTGATGCATGAGCACTTTTTATCAACAAACCCAGTAATACAATCACCAATAGACATATTGAGGAAACAGGCTTCATATAGTAATTACGTGTGCTCAAACTTTGCAACCTCCTCCGAATTCCGCTAATTCAGGCCACTTCCATTACGTTATGTGAGAGATCATTCTCAAATTCTCAAGTTCATCAAAAACTATCTCAGGATCACAATGGCGCAAGAAAGGCTTATCGTGGCTTTATTTGCTGCACAGAATGCACGACTTGAAGCGATATCAATTGAGATTTGTCAATTGTGCATTATTTAACTAATAAACAACGGTATTATTAATTAAAGGAGACTTAATGATTATTTTTTGTTAAGTTTACTGATATACTGAACCAATTTGATTTTGGGCTTATATATTTTTGCGTACATTATCTCATGTCATATGTCGAATGTCAAAATGCAAGGGGCCCCAAAAGAGGTCAATACCCCCGGGCCCCCAAATCCCTAGTTACGCCCCTGTACCCAAGTTTAGCTAAACTAGATCTAGACTATAGACAGAATCTAGATCAAAGACGAGGTAGATGGTCCAGACTGTTAACTGAATCTAGATTGGTTCACTTCATTTAGGTTGGATGTCTTATCTAGATCTAGAATCTAGTTGATCTAAATCTAGGTCTAGACGTTCAGATCTATCTACAAGAAAAAAAAATTTGATTGATAATTTAGTTTCATATGCCCTATAAGTAGATCTAGATTTCCTGGAGCTAGATATAATCTATTTAAACTAACCATATGCCTTAAATACACATAGATCTATAGATCTATGTATTGTGAAGTATAAAATAGAAAAAAAAGTTCCCTTTCAGACCTTGCGATCTTTATGGCAGATGTAAGGCTAAGGTAATCTGTTTCTGTGGTTGCCGTTTAACGAGTGAGTCATTTGGCCAGCACAACGACCAACTGCATTTACTTTCCCCCAACTAATTTCAGGTACCCAATAGAGTTGGGTCTCCCCCCCCCCCATCTAGTTAATCACAAGTAAGTTACGGATCCGTTGATGCTATAAAATAATGAATACTAGACGGGAGACCTAGTTATAGATCTGATATAGATTAATAACATTTAGATCTAGATCTAAGACATACAAGTAAGCACAAGACTTTAAAAAAAAAAAAATTCACATCATTTATCGAATGTTAGATGTTTCCATATGTAATGTTGCTTGCCATGTTTAAAAACGCTTTAATTTGTAATTCTCTGTCCAAGTCAAATGTTTTACGTAATGTTCCTTGTGAGTTGAAGATAATTGACTTCCTAGTCACCTAGTCCAAACCTCCCGCAGGACGTCGGGGAATGGCTGCAGGCAGGTTAGGAACCCGGGACCATCGAAAAGTCCAAAGAACAGTCCAGCGCGCATACCACTTACCGCACGACCAGGCAGTCCCAGTTTTGTTCCAGTTACTGTGCCACATCCAGAGCAGACTTAGATCTAACCGTGGTCTGTCGGTCGTCAGTTTTCATTTCACTGTCAACGCTTACGCGCGACAGACTTCCTCTTGGTGTCAGTTGTGTATCCAGCGGCCTTTGTACGAGATCTCCCCAACAGTCTGCTGCCAGTCTCTCTTCTATGTCAGTTATAGCAAGCTGGTACCTGACCTGGTCTTTAGAGCGTTTTCAGGGGGCACCTCTGATACGCCGACCAACTTTCACCATAATAAAAAAAAAAGATTGCTTTTGGCATACAGTCGTACCCCTTAGGGAATATGTGCCCTGCGCAGTCCCCCTACAGCTTCATTGTCCATACCAGTTCCTTATTTAGACTCGAAAAGGCCCTAAACTTTTTAGGATGAGGCCTTTTATAAATCCAGATATTATTTGTAGCCTAAGCTATAACATATGTATACCCATGATAGAGTGCAGACACCTTTGGTGTAAGCCTTCAAGAAGCTAGTTGCTTTCTATATAGTAGGCCCTACCCATGATAAACTATAAATAGACCTACATCTAGATCTAGGATATTAAAACAATAGTGATTTTTGTAAGCTCTGGCCGAAGCGTAGCCAACATTGTGACACAACGATACTGGCTGCTGTAGTGTAATAAATCAATCAAACGAACTGTCACATTTGTGGAAATAAAATAGTATGCTTATTTGGTATATCTATGTAATTGTATTTCTATATCTAAAGGTCAATATCTCGATCCATTGATTTCATCTAGTTTTACTCTCATAGGCCCCTACCACGAGGAATTAAAAGAGCTAAGTAAGATTGTATCTTTAAAATACACACTGTTTAGATCTAGATTAGTATAAATCTAGAGATAGAAATCTAGATTTATATTCTAGATCTAGATCTTTTAGTAGGCCTACCATTAGTAACTATTATTATAATACTTTGTCAATATATTTGAATAAACCATTATTTTTATCATTATTATTATTAGATTTAATCTATTATTCTATAATTAAATAATCTTATAAAGTTATATTATTATATCTAATTTAATCTAGATCTAGATTCTAGACTATATCTAGATAAAAATTAGAATATGTTATGATAGAATAGTTATAGATTCTAGAGATCTAGATTAGCCTATATTCTATATAGTGACTAGAGTCTAGATCTATTATTATAAGTAAACTATAACTAGATCTATATCTTTATTTATTTGAAGTCTGTATTTCATAGGATGAGATAAGATCTAGAATAGTGGCTAGTCTAAATCTAAAGTGTTGAATCTACTAGATTTACTAGATCTATTAAGTATTGTCTAGGCTAGAATTCTAGATCAATAATAATAATATAAATAATTGTTATTTATTATATAATTATAACACTATAGACTAACAATGATGTAATCAGATATAAATATCTAATCTATAAAATAGATCTTTCCTGAACTAGATATCTATAGATCTAGTAATATAATAGAACTCTCTCTTTCTCTTTCTCTCTCTCTCTCTCTCTCTCTCCTCTATATATAGGCATATTACCATACGACTAGACTAATGTATGTAGACGAGAATTACTTTATCTATAAATATAGACCCCTTGTCTACATCTACATCTATCAAGCTAGATAGCTAAATTATATATCTATAGATAGATCTAAATCTATATTATATAGATATAAATTATATATCTATAGATAGATCTAAATCTGTATTATATAGTTCAAGTTCATCTAAAAACTGGATGTATTAGATTCTAGTAATGGATGCAGGTCTATATCTAGACATAAATCTATCTAAGACTACAAGATCTATCTAGAATTTAGATTTAATGATTAAGTCTATTAGAATCTAGACTATATCTAGATCTATAGAATTCATATCTAGATGATAGAATGATACAATTCTAAACAAGTAAAGATCTGTTGTTTAGGCATAGCTACGTTTTACTGATCTATAATTTTTGTTCCTTTTTGCGTTTCTTTTCAAGAACTTTCATTTTTGTTTCAAGGTTAACATAGATGTAGATAAGATCTACACCTTTATACAGCCAATTAGGTTAAATTATTTCATACTTATTGAAAAGGAGTAAAAAGATCTACATCTCTATATGTGTTACAGAGTTGATTTTGTCCTCTCTGAGATGATGACCATGAAACTCTTTTAGTTCATTTTCTTAAATATTAGTGTTAGGTATTATGTGTCTACATATATATTGAATTGTTTAAACTAAGGCTTAGCTTTAGTATTTTAAATTAGTTTTTTTTTTTTTTGGCCATTACTTCGCCATTCATTTTGTTAAAGTTAGATCTAGTGTTGTTAATTTAATGTAAGTATTAGATTTGATTTTATCTAAATACATGTAGTCTATTACAGTGACACATAAAATTCTTCCACATATTAAAGGGCTATATATACATTTATTATTATTTAATCTTATAGTGATAACCAATAAGATGATAGACCTTCAGCCTTACACTCTTCTACTGAAGCCTCACCCTCCCTTATAGGATAACCAATAAGATGATAGACCTACAGCCCTACAATCTTCTACTGAAGCCTCACCCTCCCTTATAGGATAACCAATAAGATGATAGACCTACAGCCCTACACTCTTCTACTGAAGCCTCACCCTCCCTTATAGGATAACCAATAAGATGATAGACCTACAGCCCTACACTCTTCTACTGAAGCCTCACCCTCCCTTATAGGATAACCAATAAGATGATAGACATACAGCCCTACACTCTTCTACTGAAGCCTCACCCTCCCTTCTCTTTTTTCCAACATTCCCCAGAATCTCATTGTTGTTGAATTCATAATATGTTTGCTATTTGTAGCAGACGTCAATATATATATATATAACCCTATTTTCGGCATGTGGATGGGGGTGGCAACACTATTCCCTCACGGGCCGCACCGTTTGGCTATTTGAGACAAATGAACGTAAATATACACAAGAAAAAAAAAAAGACTTAAAAAAAAAAATAAAGCTGATCTAAGGGAAAGAACCCATTAATTACTGCCATTCTGCTATTTAAAAAAAGCAAAGTTAATTCATGAGTAGGCTACTAATTGAATTCGTTAATTTTTGGATTGATTTTTCGTCGACTATCAATAATTATGCTAAATTCAACTTGATTCGAGAATGTGAAGTTGGGGGGCGGGGGGGGGACGTGTCACAAACGTAATAATAGGATTCAGTCCATATATATGCACCAACATTTCCCAATTGAATAAGTAGCATTTATTTCGCTTATTTCGATCTCAGATCGATTCCTCCTTTATGCAGCTGACCCTACTTTCTAAGAGCGATTATTTTGCTCTTATTAACTAATGAATCATAGATACATGGTTAATAGCGCGAAGTTAGATGGTGACATAATTGAGTGTAAGCATAAGGCATTACCAAAGGTTGAAGGGTAAGAACAATCGTGGGGACATCAATGGTTCATACATAGACTACTCGTTTTAAAACTACATTGTTATATGTTAGTAACATTGTAAAATTGGCCTGGGTCAAATGCTATCCAAATGTCGCACGTGTTCCCCCTGCTCGTAGCCATTCTTTTTGTTTGTTTGTTTACGCACAACGGAGCCCAGAATCATCTGCACGATAATGATTAAGATGAAAACAAACTAGACAAATATAATTGACTTTTGTAATCGTTCTTAAGTAATAATAGTAATAATAATGAAATGATTATATGACTTAATGTTCTAGTTCTGAGATGAAAGTAGATTACTATTATGTGGCCATAGGTGCCCCCTACAGACCCACATATTTTGCCATATCCATATCAGACAAAACCATTGTTTGCCGGTAGTTTTAACTTCTCGTAGCCCTCATCCCAATTCGTCAGTGGTAGCTTTCCTTTTGGTCTCGTGGCTTTTTCAGAAGGCATTTTTTTGTCTTTCATCGGTAACAATGGAGAAGTGGCGTACCAAAGATGCAAGGCACTCGGAGGAAGCGAAGTTGTCGGCGCCCCCTCTGGAATCTCTCAATAGTTTACGTAATTTATGTCTGCACTAAAATAGTCACCAGTAAGCAGGGACATTGTGAGTTGGTCATGGCGGAAAAGCGTGTATCTACTGAGTGATTCATTAAACTAGCTGCTTAGTTCTGTATTGAGTTATTCAATGAACTAGTTTCTTAGTTCTGTATTGAGTGATGAATTAAACTAGCTGCTTAGTTCTGTATTGAGTGATTAAATGAACGAGCAGCTTAGTTCTGTACTGAGTGATTCATTAAACTAGCTGCTTAGTTCTGTATTGAGTGATTCAATGAACTAGTTCTGTATTGAGTGATGAATTAAACTAGCTGCTTAGTTCTGTATTGAGTGATTAAATGAACGAGCAGCTTAGTTCTGTACTGAGTGATTCATTAAACTAGCTGCTTAGTTCTGTATTGAGTGATTCAATGAACTAGTTCTGTATTGAGTGATGAATTAAACTAGCTGCTTAGTTCTGTATTGAGTGATTAAATGAACGAGCTGCTTAGTTCTGTATTGAGTGATTCAATGAACTAGCAGCTTAGTTCTGTATTGAGTGATTCAATAAACTATAAGTTTTCTGTATTGAGTGATTCAATGAACTAGCAGCTTAGTTCTGTATTGAGTGATTCATAAACTGGATGCTTTGTTCTGTATCTAGTGACTTAATGAAACAGCTGCTTAATTCCTCTATTGGGTGATTCAATGAATTGAGATTATTTTTAGGTCACGAAGGAAGTCTCTTCTTATTCTATATAGTCAACTGTTTAAAAAAAACACACGTGGGCGGGGGAGGGGGGCTGTTGAACAGAAATCACTGAACATAAATCCAAGTTAGAATATTGAACAATTTAATATCAAAAACTTGAATTGTCAAATAAATTTGCACACATAATACTTCGTATATAATTTACAAATATTGAATTGAAATAATAAATTCATAATGCTAGCATTGAAATTAAGAATATTTGATTTATAATCCTTCAGTCTGACCTTATGAACACTTTTCGATTTCAGTTCAGATCTAGAATATACAGATTTTTACTTAATATGAAAACTGTTTCTTTTTATCACATTTGGACTTTTATGGGCTATTTTTTTTAACTGTCCGACACTATTTTGTTCGTCACGAAAAAAAAATGGTTTCACAACAACTTCCGTTGTTATTAGCAACCATTGGGGCGTGTTATTACGTGACAAGAACACTAAAGGTTGAAAGCTGCTTGCACTTAATGTTAATGTATAGGGGAATTCTAAATAATAGTTGTTTTTATTATTCTTTCAGTTAAAAACAACCTCGAAATTTACGACTAATTACAGCATGCCGTCTCCTAAAAAGAATGGTGTTAGAAGTATTCCAGATGCATTGCTGTCCAAGGAGAGGTATAACTGGTTTCGTCGCACCAGTCTGGAAGAAGTTGGCTGGTGCACACTATGTGAAAGGGCAATGGGTTTAACGAAAGGATCCTCTTCTCTGATCTCGCATGCCAGGGGAAAGAAGCACAGGAGTAAACTGGACAAGGACATGACCAAAAAACCTTTGAATGTGTAAGTACTCTAATCTTTATCTTCTGTTACTGTGCCAATGTTAAGTGAGTGGTCGGTGGTCAGTTACCTTATTTTTAATAGCCCTGTTAAATTGTTGCGTTCAGCCGGATGTAAATGTTTTAGTTCAGGGCCTGCATTTAGTCAGTTTTAAATTATTTGGGTTTTATTTCAGTATGCAGTTAATGCTTTTGATACGTCTTTGGTTTGGGTCAAGTGTTAATATCTGTGGTACACTGTTACGTCCAGAGTTACGTTGTATTGTGGTTAGTTTAGTGTTTTGATTCCCCCATCTCTCTCCAAAGTGACACTTGCTGCACTACAAGGGACTACATTGGTTTCTTTTCTTAAACGTTTATTACTTTCTACTTTATACAATTGTTGTTAGTTTGCCTTGTAACACTCTGCATGATCAGTAAGAACATTTAAATTCTTTTCACCGGCATTATTGAACAAAGTGTTCCATCTGGAAGAGGTCCAAGTTAGTGTTTATGTTTCTAGTGATTCTAACGCACGTACTAGAAACATGGCCACACAAACCTCTACCACACTGACGATGTGTTGATCGCCATTTTTTTATATAGCCCCTTGTTGACATAGTCTTAGGGGCTCTCGTATCTCCCCCGACCAGTGCAATGAAGCCACTCTCGTGGCTCATTACACACCTCATAGGGGAGTCTTGTCTCGCTACCCGTTAAGCCTAATCCGTTTCCTATAACGATCGTTTTTACCCGGGCGCCTGAGCGTGACCTCCGTGTCGAAGGTTCCGGCCTGAGGCATGGTAGCTTACCCGGGAGTAACTACCATAAACAGTAGCACAGTAGCAGGATGATTGCTTGTTCGTGTGGTATGCACTCTTGAGGATCCTGTGTTGGACACCCTCTCTGCCTTCCTGTCGAGGTTTGGTCTAGATATAATAATACATTCTGAAGGAACATCCCAACCATGTAAAACAAACTAAAACACTAACCCTATAAGTTACCCACTGGCATCTAACCCCAATACTAGGATCAACTGTTAAACTGGAGCTAGTACTACTACATGTAAACATGTTAAACTAACTAAAACACTAACCAAATTCTTAAATCACTGGCATCAAACCCCAATACTAAGATCAGCTGTTTTTCTTGAGCTAGCACTCTTACATTGACAATATCACTGACTAGAAACCCGAAGCAATTCAAACTCATACATTGATCGTAGAATAATAAGAGAAATACTCTCCCTTAAAGGGGTTACAGTTGCTTTCTAAAAGAGGCGTATCGCGGGTGCAAGGGGCTCAGGGCTGCGAGGTCTGTTGTTCCCTCTCCTCTTCCGCCATTCCAATAGTTCATGTCAGTGTTTAGCCAACTGTAAGGTCACGTGGAGTCCAGGATTGTTTTTGGAATGTAATGAAAAAGAAAATAAATGTAAAGACAATAAGTTAAAACTCAATTTCTGTTTTTGTATTATTTTTTTTACATTTATTAATAAAATATTTGGATCCGAAATTGACTAAACAATGTTAAAGCTAGTCCGATTTTTTTTTTCGAAAGTCTTGTTTCACGGATAACTTTAAAGTGTTTTGTATGTCCTTTAGGAGGTAGTAGAAGAAACGCCATGTTCTTTTCCAGAAAAGGTGTCTGGGAACCGCCCCGGACCTGGCTTGTTTTCTTGCGTTTTGATCCTCAGAAATGTATTCTCCTTGCGCCTACAACGCAATTTTTCTCTCAATAAGAGGAGTGCAAGTCAAAGTGAAAGTAACAATAGTGGGTGTGTGTGTGTGAGAAGCGTCTGGAGCGCACTATAAAATCCTTGTGAAATGAAATACTTCAGTCTAGCCTTCTGTTTTGCGAGGCGAATTCGAGGTACGTACGTCGGTAATGGACATCATCTACATGTTAGCATGTCCTGTAGTGGACCTTTTTTTTAATCACAGAAAAGTCGTCACTATAACGATGTACGACAGTCTGTCGATATTGTTTTAGAAACCTAAGAGCCCTGCGCTTAATGGACTCAATGCTTCGAGTGGTGCCACGTTTCTCCCCCAAAAGCTTTTTCTGTGCACGGACCAAAGGTTTGGAACTCACTCCCCATTGATCCCAGACAGACATGTTTCGCTACATTCAAGAGGAACATTAAGACCTATCTGTTCAAAACTTTTTGGATTATTTTGTCATCTTAGCTCCCATGTTTATGTTTGTAATGTTATCACAGCGCCTTGAGCCTACATTTTGTTTGTTAACTGCGCTCTAGAAATACAATTATTGTGATTATTATTATTACCTCTCGCGAAAATAGTAAACATTTAAAAAGGCTTTCTCTTACTGAAAATATTTAAGTTAAAATTTCCCTTTTTACACGGTTAATCTTGAAACATAAATGTATAAATAAAAAAACAATTATTATTTTCTTGACTTTTGAAAGAGTAATTTCCGGCTTCAGTATCCCTAGTAAGGCCTTCGCATCCCCCCCCTTTTTTTGTCGTGAAGTCTTCTCTACCCCGTGCCCCACAATAGGGGGCGCGCCCCACTGTTTGAGAAACACTGGTTTACGTAATCCATACTTGCATAAGAATAATCACCAGTGGGCACTGCAAAACTTAACCTCAATGTACACAGGTGAACGAACAATTTGTAGTCACAAGTCATATTTTCAAACAGAAGTACTTTGTGTGATTTTGTAGTCAGTGACATCATCAAAGTTAATTGTTTAGACCAGCTCCTTCTCTTCGCTTGACAATGCCAAGTCAGACAAACGCTACATTGAGATACTGGTAGATGGCGTTTAAACTGAATTTTAGTTCTTTGATTGTAGTGTTCCGATACCTATTGCTCCGTCGCCAGGGTTGGCCCAAATTCCGTTGTTACGCTACTGACCCCAAGAATAGAGCAAAAGAAGTAAAACCACGGCTATCCAGTAGCTCAAATACTTATCATTCCAGGATAAGCAAAACTTCTACCGACGTGACAGAACCTCTAAAGTCAAAAGCAAGATGGTATACGCTAAGACAGGCTAAATGACGTCATTTCCAAAAATGACGAAAAGGGCATGCAACATAAATGCTTTGTTATATCACAAACAAATAGCATGTTAAGTCTAGAAATCTTTCAACTAGTATTATTCAATAACACTTTCGGATACATTAGGAGAAATTCAAAGGTATTGGATTATTTATCATATTGTTACGTTTGAGACACGCAATGGCCTTCGATGTTACCAATGGCTCATTAGATTATGAGAGAAAAAGTAAGTAAAGTAGTCAGGTTCCCCTTTCAGATCTTGCGATATAGGATGCAGATTATGTAAATGTCATCTATTTCTGTGGCCCACGGTTAACGAGGGTGTCACTTGGCCCAGCACAACGACCGATAGAGCTGGGTGGACTCACAGGTGCCCTAAAGAGCCCGGAATTAAAAATCTTAGATTTTACCAGGATTCCAACACAGGACCCCTCGGTTCGGTAACCAAGTGCTCTACCACTCAGCCACTATGCCTCACTAGAAGTTTCACAATAACCTAATCAACTAACTGTTATGACCTCTACATTATTAATATAACGACTATGACTGTGATTGACTTTCTATTTTGAAATGATTTTTTGTTGTTCTAATTTAACCCAAGTATTTCCTTCTATCTAGACCTCATTTGAAACAAGATCTCAACTCCTTGTCACACATGATACTTAACAAAACACCTGTAGTTACCATTGAAACTATAAAACAAGAATTGTTGGTGAGGCAGCGTCTTTCCACTCCATCTACGCCCATGCTACCCAGTGGTCAGAGTGCAAACAATTCGTCCATCGTAATACATGACAACAATTCTCTCCTTGCCAATAATAGCGTCAGCATGACCCCGTCTAGCACTGTTGCCAGTTCTCCCCTTGCAAGCATTTCTCCCATTGCTTCTCCTAGAACAAAGTCATCCCTTTCTACGAGCGGTTCTGATTCAACTCTGTTTACCAAGGACTACGAGTCCTCTGAGAGTCAGATTGGGCGTCTAAAACAAGAGATCAGCGACCTGACCAAGTGCATCAATGAACGAGCAGAGCTTTGTGAATCTACAGGGAACATAGAATACATTCGAGAATCAAACGTCTTGAGGAAAATAATGGAGCAGAAATGTCAAGAACTGAAAAATTTGAAACTTCAAACACGAGAAAAACTGGCGGCTAGAATGTCCACTCTCATTTTGCCCGGGCGTTAGTTTTGAAGTATAATGAATCCATTGCCATCTTAGTGGTTCAATTGATTGTTATCGCTACACATACAATTGAGTGAGTTGAATTTCTGCTGAAATTGAAAAAAAAAATTAATTATTGTAATTATTGTACAACTTGATTTTTCTGAAAAAAAAAAAAAAAAGTAAAATCTCGCTTTAGTTCTAGATGTAACCAGGTTGATTTTCTGTAATCATGATTACTTTATTTACTTTATTTGATACATGGTTAATCTTAACCTGAGTATTTTTATAATGATTTAGTACATTGTTCTCAATTTTTTATGCAGGATTTCTTGATACGTTATTAATTTCAACTTGTATCTCTGTGATTATTTGAAGCATCTCAAATTGAGTATCTGAATGATTATCTGATACATTGTTAATGTAAACTTGTATTTGTGTGATTATCCCGCTGTTAGAAAACCTTAGCTTTAAATGTGTGACAATTTTGATGTAATGTGGACATTAATTGGTGCTTCTATTTTAATCTACAATGTTGACTAACATATTCATCTTCTGAAGTAAGCCATGTATAGTTTGATTGGGTGTTTATTTAGACATCAAATACGCAATGTTTTTTTTATTATACTAATTCATTACTTTTAGTTTAAGCATCACAATTGGATGATTTTTTTGGAATGATCATTTAGTTATCGTTTTTAGTAATATAGTTAGTTCCCTTTGTTCAATGATCTGAAACTGTTTCTGTACTCGTATATATTACAATAATTTGATTGGAGCAACTCCAGCTGTTGATTGTTCTCTTTCTTATTGACTTCACATATTTTTTTTTTTGGATTTATTGTTAATCTAATTTGATACTCTATTGCTTTTAAGATATTCTTAAAATTAAAATTAAAATCACATTTATTTCTTTCTTTTTTACCTTTGTTAATTGTTTTTTAAAGTCCTCTTATTGTGTCATACCTTGACATAAACACAACATGCATTGTATGGCCAAGGTGAAGTAACATAAACTTAACAAACATTACATGGTCATAGTGGATTATCATAAACAAAATATATCGCATGGCCAGGTGTAGAAAAACATGCATCGCAATGTTCAGTATGGCCAAGGTGAAGTAACATAAACACAACATGCATTACGTGGCCAAGGTGAAGTAACAAATATAACATACATTACGTGGCCAAGGTGAAGTAACAAATATAACATGCATTACATGGCCAAGGTGAAGTAACAAACACAACATGCATAACATGGCCAAGGTGAAATAACAAACAAAACATGCATTACATGGCCAAGGTGAAGTAACATAAACACAACATGCATTACGTGGCCAAGGTGAAGTAACATAAACACAACATGCATTACATGGCCAAGGTGAAGTAACATAAACACAACATGCATTACATGGCCAAGGGGAAGTAACATAAACACAACATGCATTACATGGCCAAGGTGAAGTAACATAACCACAACATGCATTACATGGCCAAGGTGAAGTAACATAAACACAACATGCATTACATGGCCAAGGTGAAGTAACATAAACACAACATGCATTACATTGCCAAGGTGAAGTAACATAAACACAACATGCATTACATTGCCAAGGTGAAGTAACAAACACAACATGCATTACATGGCCAAGGTGAAGTAACAAACACAACATGCATTACATGGCCAAGGTGAAGTAACAAACACAACATGCATTACGTGGCCAAGGTGAAAAACACAACATGCATTACATTGCCAAGGTGAAGTAACAAACACAACATGCATTACGTGGCCAAGGTGAAGTAACATAAACACAACATGCATTACATGGCCAAGGGGAAGTAACAAACACAACATGCATTACATGGCCAAGGGGAAGTAACAAACACAACATGCATTACGTGGCCAAGGTGAAGTAACAAACACAACATGCATTACATGGCCAAGGTGAAGTAACAAACATATTATGCATTACGTGGCCAAGGTGAAGTAACAAACACAACATGCATTACATGGCCAAGGTGAAGTAACAAACATAACATGCATTACATGGCCAAGGTGAAGTAACAAACACAACATGCATTACATGTCCAAGGTGAAATAACATAAACACAACATGCATTACATGGCCAAGGTGAAGTAACAAACACGACATGCATTACATGGTCTTAGTGGATTATCATAAATAAAATATACATCGCATGGCCAGGTGTAAAAAAAACATGCATCGCCATGGTCAGTATGGATTAGCCATGAACCGACAAAAACTGTCTGTGACATTGGCATGTTGTTTCCATGTTCATTGTTGCAGATACAATGCAAATGAATTATTAGCAGCACTGAGTGCCACTGAACACCTTCCCAAAATATGCTTGATAAATATTGATTAAATAGAGGTTTGGGTTTGTTCAAAATAACTAAAATTATAATAAAAAGTAGACCCTGATTAAAAAAAAAAATTTTTGCTAACGATTTAAAATGGTTGCTTGTTCATGTGATGTGTGTTCTGGGCTGTAGTGTTAATGGTCAAGGACACTTAGCGCCGCCTTCTTGCTGATGTTTTATCAGGGAAACGACAATTTACTTGAACATGCTTGATAAAACTTGTGAAGACTTCAACTGATGTCTCTTTACAGATGGGGATGATCGTCTTGTCTCTCTATCCGTCACTTCAATTAGCAGTTTATTCAACATCCATCTTTCTACAAGGCCTAACCACACAGTCTTCTATCATGTACCAGTATTCTGCAACGTCATTCGTCTGACTGGCTACGTCACTACTTTTACTGTCTCTAAAAATAATGCACAATATATTTATTTACAAAATTAACTTAATCTCTTTACTAAACTAAGTCACTACAGTTTACAGGATGCAATTTCAACTCTGAAATATGTAAAACAAATCATTTAAAATGTATCTAGTCCGTATTTCTCGTTATTATTTAGAAGAAAGACTTCTTACAGTGCTGTGTTTTCACTTCTTGGGAATTCCTTGGATGTTAAGCGATTCAATTATTTGTCAGTAGCAATCTGTAGGAAACATAAAACTGAAACGGCAATGTCACTATCAACATGATGTTGAAAACCTCATTTGTTTAAATTACGAATTATTGAGGCTGTGTTTTGTGTGTCTTTTTGTATACCGGTCACAAGCTTAAAAGATACATTTTTCCAAAACATGTTTCAGGATTGTTTGGGCGTCAATACCAAGCGTAGACTTTAGTATTAGTAAAATAAATAATGAATAGGGGCAGCCATATGAAAAAGTATTTGAGATGAACCAAAGTCGCTCTACAACTGAAGGAGGCCAATGAATAGGGGAAATAACTGCTTCATGCTTAATGATAAACAACATACAATATTATTTTCCTTTGACAAGCTGATAATTTTATGGTGATTCCTGCAAATATTTATTTTTTTACTCATTGGTTATGAATCCACGTTCTACCAAATAATAAGCCTAATAATAATAACAGCATAGCCTATGATCCTGGAGATTAAGAATGAGTGCAGTGTTTCACATGGTTGCGCCAACCCAATCGCGACCTGCATATTGTTCCACATCTCTACAATACTATATAGTAAGTCGGTACAGTAGTCCACAATTGTCATGAAATAACCAATAATGCAGGACAGGAGCGAAGAGCATTCGGGCAAATGCCCTGTGGGTGGGTACCTAATGGACTGGTCGGGTCGCTGCAGGACTCACTTAAAATTGTACCCCGTTATCAACCACGACATCGTACTATATAATTTAAGCTTGATCCAGCCTTGAGATGCCAGGTGTATTGTGGAAGAGATATTAGCTCAATGTTTGGCTTGTTTCACCTTTTGAACAACTTGACTTCCGATGTGGCCACCAAATAATACTCTAAATTCGTTTTGAAGTCTGTCTAGTACCAACCTTGGTTCGAAGCAAATGTTCTTTCGGGACTGAGCCTTGAATGGATTGTAAGCTCACAAGCTTTAAGAACTAGTCTTCATTTTGTTGTTCTAATTCTTGTTCATCTCCTTCGTGTTGCCCACATAGAGCCAGATGTAAGAACTGTCTATTACGGGGCATTCATTTCTTACACGAAGATCGATAAATCAGACTGATGGGGCATGGACTTTTAACACGAAGACACGTGAATCAGATTGACGGACATGGCATTTTTTTTTACATCGAAACCAATAAATCAGACGGGGCATGAGCATTCTAGACGTAGATCAATGAATCGGGCTGACGGAGCGTGGACTATTACAAGGAGACCGATGAATCGAGAACTCGTGTCTAAAAAATTTACTAAATGCTGCAGGATAAAATAATACCCTTATGGCCGGGTAAATAATAAATAATAAAGCCCGCACCACGCGTACATTGCTAGGTTCACATCTGCAATTATTATCACATATTAAATGTAAAATTGCTAAAATTAGAAACAGCCTTAACATTAATTAACTGAACATGGATTCGTGCTTCCCACAGCAAGAGTTTTACAGTATACTATTAGGTTTGTATGGTCGAATGAAACATTGCGACCTTTCATGAAATATATTGAATGGTAGATAAACAAAAAAATATGTTAATAAATTTAACATTTTATAGCACACAAGAACTTTGAAAGTAAATGTTATTGTTTTGTCTGACCTGAACGTTATTGTAACCCGGTGACCTATATTGTAACATGTCGAAAGAATGCGCCATGTGACCTTTAGAGGGGGCACTGAAGGCCTTGTAGGGTAAGCATAAGTCATGGGCATAGCCACGTTTTTTTTCGGGGGGTGGGGCGGTGGGGGATTTTGTTCTCCCCCCCCCCCCGGGGCCATATATAAATATAATAATAATAATAATAATAATAATAATAATAATCTTTATTGTCCGTATGGAAATTTGTCTTACAATTTGTGCATTTCATATATATGTGTGTGTGTGTGTGTGTGTGCATGTTAAGAGCTTGAATGGTAGTTGGTATCATATAAAAAGACGCCGGGAAAGCTTCCAAAATATTGAGTAACAAGTCCTTGTTTATAAAAACTGATATGGATTGCGAGGTGACAAGGAAATCTACGATCGCGCTCCCCCCTTTTTGTTTCAGGCGCGGGGCCTGTGGCGGTTGCCCCACTTGCCAACCCCTAAGGCCGCTACTGTTCGTTATTGAGTGATGTCTTGCAATCACACTGGTCCATTCTTATTTTGAAAAGAAAGACTTCCGACTTGAATGGTTTCCATTCGTTAATCATGTGCTCTGATTTGCAGCTCGGGACGGGATTCAGACTTGATACGACAATAAGCTATTCGAGATATGGGGTCCCTTGTAATCAACAAAATACAATTTATTCCTTTGCTTTTTCAAAGCAACTTTTTTTTTTTGAGGGAAGGGAATCAGACCAATGGGGGCCCGGAGTGATGTTGCTTATAGGTAAATCAAGCTCTATATAATGTATTACTGTCATGTGCCAAGAGGAAGCATTACTTTACTTGACTAGAACTATTTACACAGCTTAAGTCTGAAATGAATGTCTTAATTTCCATTTATCAATAGCTGCTAAATTCTCAATAGCTACTTGCGTACTTTCTGATTTTCCATGATGGAGTGCAGGCACTCAAGAATCCTTTTATTATCTAGTAAACTGCATCGTGCCGATGATAACCTATGTAATCTAGTATATATAGATTTATACACGTAAGGCCTACATTTTCAAGGCAAAAGATAGAGAGAAGTCGAGAAAGACGATCGACAGATCATGTTTTTATTTTTTGTATGGTCTCCAAACGGTTCAACAGACTAAGGCAGGGGTTCTCAGCCTGTGGGTCGCGACCCACTTGGGGGTCGATTGACGATTTGCCAGGGGTCCCCTAAGACCGTCGAAAATATGGACTGTTATTGTCTATTCTTCTATTGCTGTATGTGTGTGTGTGGGGGGGGGGTCGCGGCAGAGTGAGGGATTGTAAAAAGGGTCGCCGAGCATAAAGGTTGAGAACCGTTGGACTAAGGGATAGGTGAAGAAGGTGATATTCATGTTCAGGTATCTAGATATTATCCCATTATTTTTTTTTTTTAAATTTGTCTGCTTATGTAAAAGTGCATTTTACTAGGCCCTTGTGTGTCACCTGGTGCGGCCTTAATGGCCTGCGTGGCGCCACAGGGTAACACCTTTATTTCTCCAGACTTCTTCCCCCGTCTTTTGAAACGGATCGCTATAAATCCCGCTCATCTCATTTGAAAGATTTAAGCGCGAGCAGCGCGCTGCATTAATTGCTAAGCCAATAACGATAGAGACTGCTGTTAAAGAATAATCAAATGAGCTGCCACATTTCTAGACAAAAGGAAAGTTTACTTGTCTGGAAAGTCCTACTTGTATTTAGAGCCAATATCTTCAAAAATCTCGATCCATTGATTTCACAGACCACGAGGATTTCATACAATTAGATCTAGACCTAGATATAGATCTAGTCTATCAGGGATTGTTTTTTAAAATTAAAGAATTGCTTTAAAAGTAAGACTGTTTATGTTTTTAAATATAAAATGAACTCTAAATTCTAATCTATTTAGATTTTAGTCTTTAGAATCTAGATCTAAAGATGATAAATACTAAATAGATCATCATCATTAGATGAGATAAAGTTAAAGATAGAATATTATTCTATTATCTATAATCTAGATATAAATCTAGATCTAGATCTCTAGATCTAGAATTTACTGATATAATTTATAAATCAGAGATTTAATTTTATAAATTATAATAAATTTAATAAGTTTAGTCATAACATAAATTATATTTATAAGAACTACTTAGACTACTTGACTATGTCTAAGTGTCTAACTAGTACTGTCTAGATCTACATTCTATACGTTATTTTGAGTTAGACTATGTGTAAAAAATTATGAGTATGACTAAGTCGTCTAAGTATGAGGCCTGAGGATTATGAGTATCAAATGAAATTAATCAAAATGTTACTTAGGCTACTGTTACTTAGGCGTCTTACTAGACTCTAGATCTAATAGGTTTAGGCCTAGCTTATGACTTATCATTGAAAAATGATTAATAATTAGATCTAATAACTTATAAATAATAAGTAGATGAAATGTTTACTAATTATTATATTACTATATTATCATGACTTAGTATTAGAAGTTAGTCTTAGATCTAGATAATCTATAATAAATAAGATATCTAGATCTATAATTATTAGAATAGATCTAGATAATGTATCTACTTATTATCTAGAGTATCTTCTTATCTTATCTTAGATGTAGATCTAGATCTATATATTACAGAGAATATAGATCTAGCTCTATTTTTATAATTAATAATATTAGACTAATAATAAGAATAGATCTAGATTCTATAATTATGTGATTAATCTAGATCTAGACTAGACTTGTTACAGATCTAGAATCTAGATTATATTCATTATATATTTTTTTAATAGATGTAAATCTTGAACTAGATCTAGTAATCCTAGATCTAGACTATATAAATTATAGGGTGAAGAGCTGTAGTTTTTTTTTGTTTCTTAGATTTTGGATTAATGTTTGTTTTGTTATTATGTTGTGCCACTTACAATCATACTAGGTCTAGATTTATTGTTTTGTTTGATGTCTAATACTGTCCATAAACCCAAATGATTTATCATTTATTTTTTGCATGTTTAGATCCCTACATGTTAAAAACGTTTGTTATAATCTTGTTTTATTAGTCAATCAATTTAGGTTGTGCTTGATTGTGTATTTCGAGTTTGGAGGAATAATATCAATTTCCAAAGTATTTTTGTTTTCTAAATTGGCAAAGTCATTAACTTAGTTGCATATTGGTCGGGAATGATCGTCTCTGTTTCTCTTGTAGCCCATGTTCTCACCTGTGTCATCTATCTGTGCACTATTCCTGAAACTTTTTGTTAAGAAACGTGAGAGCATGTAGGCCAGGTCAGACTCGACTAAGACCTGACCAAAGCAGTAATATGACACCACAATGCATCACAGTTACAATCTGGCTAATGTGTTTCTATCATCTATTTACTTTCTACAATGTACGGAACTGAAGAGGGAGGGCCGTCACCAGGAAGGACTGTTACTTGTAATGCTCATAAGATTTATTCGTAAAATAGTCAAAACCTTTACTGAAACCTTTTTTTTTATGACCCATTATAAAAAAATTTAGCCTATTATTATAGAAATGTTTGTGTATTTTGAATATTCGCATTGAGCATCCAGCGCCACTGAAAAAGATGACAAAATGAACCCTTAGCCACGTGGTTTAATGGACCAAATTAGAGCCCATACAAATAGTAGGATGCTAAGGGGCATAACAATAATTACACATTAATCTGTTAGGGACAACTAATAGTCACAATAACTGTTGTTTTTCCAAAAACAAATATACTTTAGCAAAAACACGTATGCAAAAAAACAACAGACGCAGACGGCGAAATGAAAGTCTTAATATGTAGGTCACAGCTGGGGCTGTGTATCCACGGGAAATACTGCATACCTCATTAATCTTCGGACTCAAAGACAAGCCTTAATATTATAATATATATATATATATATATATATACTTTTATTCGGTCGGTCGGCTGGCACGTACTTTCTCCGCCATAGACGGAACTTTTGGGGTCATTACAGCTCAAAGGACAAACGCTTGGAGTAAATAGAGACACTGTTTTAAAATTTAGTTCTTTGAAAAACACCAATGCTATTAGAAACAATTGTCTCGATTTTGAGCGATGGATCGAGAGAATGACAGCTGTTAGAAATGGGTTTGACCATATTAACAAAAAAATTATCAGGAGATTCTTACTAACCAGTTTGTCATTCGTCAGGTCTATTCGTTTCGGCCATGGGCCGTTTGCGCAGAGAACTTAATATATAATTGCGTTTTCAATTTTCTATACCAGAGTTGTCCAAACTTGTTCCTTAACGGAACACCTTGCACATTCTTAATATTTATATTTAGCGGGACACTTTTTTTTGTTTTGTTTAGAGAGAGATTGATTTAGCGATACATGGTGGCCTACTTGTTAATTATTCCAGTAGTTCGTGGAACACCTATTCAGGCCTCGCGAAACTCAGGGGTTCTGCTGATCACAGTCTGGGAAATACTGTTCTGTACTATAGTTACTATAGTATATATTGTCTTACCCCCTCCCCCCTTTTTTTTCCGAACAGTCTTAATAATTTTCGTTATTTCATTTTGGTCGTGTGACATGTCTCGATGGTACCGGGCTCGAAACATGTCCGCAACCCCCCTCCATCATGTGGGAGGTTTGAGCTTAGGTAGAATGTAATAACATTTCATCGAGATTCGAACCCGAGACTACTCGGTTTGGTAGTATAGCGCTTGACCACTCAGCCGCTACGCTCCAGATACGGCCCAACACGTATGTCAAAGTAATTCTAATAAAGAAAGAATGCGCACTGGCCAATACTAAATTTTGCGCATGGGGTTCCGTAAGTGGAGTAGTACCACTGCCATCTGGGCAGTTGGGCTTTCTGAGCAGCTCATTGAAATTGGTCTCCACTTAGAGCCAAGCTCTCACCTGCGGCTCCAAGCAGTTGACCGGCCTAGCCCCCACCCCCCTTCCAATCCTGCTTCCGTTTTCATGACCTCGTGCCCTCAATTTTGGAAACGCTGGCTTATAGCATGTATCGATTCTCTAACTTTTCCTTACTGGCAGCCATATTTCTAAAAAAATATAACTTATATTATTACTTATTACTTACAATATATAATTTGACAACTTCCGTTGTTAAGCAGCAATTGACTCGTGTTATTACTTGACAGATAGCTAGTATGAGGAACTTTAAATACTATTTATTTTTCAGTTTAAAAAAAACACAACAACAACCAGATCGATATTTCCAACGAATTACATCAGCATGCCGCCTATGAAAAAGAAATGTCTTAGCGACAAAACGTTGTCCAAGGAGAAGTATTACTGGGTTCGTAGAACCAGCTTGGAGGAAGTGGGCTGGTGCTTAGTGTGTGAAAAGACGATAAGTCTAAAGCAAGGGACATTGTCTCTGCACAGCCACGCCAAGGGCAAGAAGCACCAGCATATGTTGAACAAGAATTTGCCAAAGAAGTCTTATAATGTGTGAGTACATTTACATTTTATCTTGCTTATAATGTGTGAGTAAACTTATGTTTTGTGATGTGAGTAAGCTTATCTTTTATTATACTACTTATAATGTGTGAGTCATGTAATAGTTCTGTTATGTTAGTGTGTCAGCTTTTAAGTTAGTGTTGTTGTTTTTTTAGTTTGGTTTTCAGTGTGTTTTTAGCGACCCCGAAAGGGGATAAGACGCTATTAGTTTTGTGTGGAATGTCTGTCCGTCCGTCAGTCCCGTTTAGATCTCGTAAACTAGAAAAGATAGTGAAAATCCGACATCATAATATTTCGAACATTCGAAGTTCTGATCTAACGGCTACTTTTTTCTTTTCTGAAAGCGAAAAATCTAATTTTTTAAATCACTTGTGCAAGCAGTTTTTTCATAAAAATACACCACTTTTACAACTATTCACTATTAATAGTAACAAACACGGGAGGCTCTTTAGTAGAGGTGATACCCTCTATTAAATAATTTATGCAAATGGTTTTAGATTTTTTGTCAAAAAGTTGGTTTTTTTTTACATTTGTATTGCTAAGTTAAGCGTGACCTCCGTGACCAATATCGAAGGTGCCGAGTTAAGTAAGTTCTGTCATACTAACTAATACATTTACAAAAAAACAAACAAAATGTTTACTTTTTTTAAAGAGAAAAAATCTATTTAGTATGCATATAATAAGTTGGACATAATTTAAAACAACAGTAATAAGTAGTTATTCATATTATCGCGTGAACTGCAGTGCTACACTATAGCTATAAAACAAATAACTAAAGGAAACATTTTATTTTTTACGGAAATTTTTTTTTTTTTTTTTTTTTGAGGATTTGAATAAGAGATTAACCCTTAACAAAACAATAAGATCAATTAGATATTCATTATAAGACATCAGTTAGGTCAGGTTAAATTTTAAGTGTTTTGGTTAATTTCATTGTGAAGTTAATGCTTTTGATTAGTGCTAGTTGTTGAGTTTGGGACAGTGCTATACTTGTGTTCATGTCTATTTTACGGTTCAGTGTTACGTTATTATTATTGTGTTCAGTTGTTTATTTACCCATCTATCCGAGGCGCACTTGCACTAAGAGTGGTTTTATAAAACAAATTCCTCTATTCAACTTGTAAAATCATGGGATTGAAATCCTAGTTGGGTGAGGTGACAATATTTTCGAAAACGGCTGTAACGATTTTCCTAGAAATTTGTTAGTTGATGTACATCTTTGGAAAAATAACTAGCTATTTGGTCCCACTGGGGAAAATGTAGTTTAACTCTTATAATTTTTTCAAAGTATAAAAAAATAATATAAATTTGACTAGAGGACTAGAAAATCTTTATCTTGAACAGACTTTTATGCATTTAATGGTTTGATCAAAGATCTCAATCTATACTAAAGGAACAGCTGTATAAAAAACAGTGCCTTGGCGCACTTTTCGCGCATCGGATAAAAAATAATTAGACGTTAAAGAAAAACATTAAAAAATACATTAAAAAAAAAAGAACAAAGCCTCGTATTCAGTGCAATTGTATCAGTTAGTTTTGATCAGTCATGCAAATACATTTTTCATAGATCCAGATGAAAAATAATAAATCTAAGCGATTAGAAATAGCTTTCTCAAAATACTATGATCCTATCACTTGTCCGGACCAGTTTGAGAAAGTGGGAGAGTGGGAGAAAGAAGGTTTATCTGTGTGAATGTTATCGTGATCGTTTTTTTAAAAATGCATTTATATATTTATCTATATAAAATATTTTAAAAAGTGGAAAAGTCAACACAATAACCAAAGCGTCAGAGAATTATTTATGAAACTAGTTTTTTTTTAATATTTATTTTCGGCTTCAAACTTTAAAGTGGCGACCTACAAAGTATAAAAGGGTCTAATTTAACTTATACCACCACATCAGTGAAGTACAACTTATTTCCCATGTTTGATACCCAAAAAAAAACCAATTAATTATTTAATTGATTACCTTTTTTAAAAAATTGATTCTTGTGTTGTCAGGTAAAAGAAAAAAAAAATTGTGCCAAATTTCAGCTTGATCAGAGATTGGGTGTGGGAGAAATAACGTGTACAAACTTTAAACCAGACAGAGTTGATATAAGCTTTGTAAAAATAAAAGAGACACTGGTCAAGAGAATATAATTATGCGAGGGACATTCGAGTTACGTGCGTCTGTTATGGGCATGATTGTCGTAAGATAATCTGCTTCTTAAAAGTATTTCTTAGGTTTTCTTGTTAAGAATAAATTTGGATGGACATGTATTCTATTAAGATCAACATGTATTCTAGATCTAAAAGTTCTCGGTGAATATGAGGGCTTATACGTTTTGTATTTAAAGTATTTTTTAAAAATAGGTCTTCTCTTGGGGAGAGGGAAGGGTCATTACATATTTTAAAATTGTTAAATGTCAAATAGCAAAGCCCTACATTTGAAACAAAAAAAATGGGGTGGGGGTATTATTACGTTACGTTAGTAAAAAAAAAAAAGTCGGGCGTTCCATTTCAATGTAACATAGTAAACTTCTTGGCCAAACTTTCGTGTGTGTAGGGGACGTCAAATTTATTAGAACAGATTCTAGAACTCGCTGGACAAAACTGTTAACCGAGCCTCAAAATGCGGGTCGTTTCGTTGGAAGTGAAAAAAAAGCGGGGCTGGGGAAGTTCGGCCAGAATACTATATAGCAGAGGGGTAAGATGCGCTGACTGTAACTTTAAAAAAGATGGTTCCGGTTGTATTATTGTAAGTTGATAAAAAGAGGTCAAAATATGCAATAAATACCCTGGGACCAAATTGACTGGCGTCGCCGTTGTGTAATGCTAGTATTTTATATGACCTTCAATTTCAACAATTTCTTTGTTTAGGCTGACTGTTGTCAGAATGAGCTAACTTCACTGTAGTGACCGAATCCTAAGTTCATTGTATTGATTTTTACCACGTTGGGTATGTGTGTCAGTATAGGCTTTGTAATTTGAATTTAAAACAAAAATATTGTTGTTGTATTGTCATCCAAATATTCCTTCTATTCAGACATCTTTTGAAGCAAGATCTTAACTCCTTGTCACTCATGATACTAAACAAAACACCTGTAGTTACCATTGAAAGCATAAAGCAGGAAATTTTGGAGAGGCATAGCCATTCAAGTCCGTCTACGCCCATGCTGCCAAATGTAATAAATGAGAACAATTCTCACCTTGCCAATAATAGCGTCAGCATGACCCCGTCTAGCACTGTTGCCAGTTCTCCCCTTGCAAGCATTTCTCCCATTGCTTCTCCTAGAACAAAGTCATCCCTTTCTACGAGCGGTTCTGATTCAACTCTGTTTACCAAGGACTACGAGTCCTCTGAGAGTCAGATTGGGCGTCTAAAACAAGAGATCAGCGTCCTGACCAAGTGCACCAATGAACGAGCAGAGCTTTGTGAATCTACAGGGAACATAGAGTACATTCGAGAATCAAACGTCTTGAGGAAAATAATGGAGCAGAAATGTCAAGAACTGAAAAATTTGAAACTTCAAACACGAGAAAAAATGGCGGCTAGAATGGCCACTCTCATTTTGCCCGGGCGTTAGTTTTGAAGTATAATGAATCCATTGCCATCTTAGTGGTTAAATTGATTGTTATCGCTACATATACAATTGAGTGAGTAGTAGGCTCAACCGATTGTAACAAAAAAACACATATTTTTGTGGTAAGGGAATTACCTCTTTAATTTGAAAAATTATTATCAAAAAATGAAACAACTTTTTTAATAAAAAAAAAAAAAAGAATTGATAACATTGTTTCGTTATTCAGATTTTTGTTGTATTGTAATGTAGTACAACTTTTGAGTTGTCTTAATACATGAGTTGAATCGCCAATTAGTTTTAGAGGTTACCAGACTGATGTTTAGTAATCATGTTTACTTAAGGATCTATTCGATACATGGTTAATCTTGAGTATCGTTATGATTATTTGATACCAGTACATTGTTTATCCCAATTAGAGTGTGGTAATTTGATGCATTGTTGTCCATGTGATTGAAGTGATAGGAAACCTTTTAGCGCCATGTGGAATTGTGTTACTGTTCATTGTTACTGTACTTTTAGATATTGCAATATTTTTTAAATAATTAATTTAGAACTTCTCTTCTAACTTCAGAAACTTTTAAATTTGATTTTCCATATTTTTTATTTGACTTCATGAATTTATTGTTCAGCTAATTTGATTTTCAATTATTTTAAACTATTATTTTACATTAAATTTTGATTAGAAATTCACATTGTTTTTTGTTTTTTTTTTACCTTTGTTTTTTTTAAAGGTAATCTAATTGTGTTACTTAATAGCTTGTACACAAAAACATGCAATCTATTATCAGCCTGGATTAATCATGAACAACAAAAGTTAACAATTACTTCTTGACGACTATGTAGTTGGCATGGTTATTGTTAGAGATAGTATACAAATGCAACATTCATAGCATTGAACAATTGTTGTAAATTATGAATTATCGGGGATGTGTTAGAGCGGCTCTTTGGATACAAGTCACAAGCTGGACAGACGAGTTTAGAAGATACATTTTAAAATACATCTTTCTCGAATGTGAGGTCAAACGAATTGTACAGCTCGTGTGTTATCAAATAAATAACACTGAGCAAGGAGGAATAACTGCTTCATGCTAAATGATAAACATTATAAAATATTATTTCCCTTTGACAAGTTTCTTTTGATTATGGTGACGGCAATGCAAATAAGTATTTTTAATGTACTTGTTTTATTAACAATGTCATTTTATTACACATACACTATTTTTTTTCTAATCCTCCGTTATTCATATAGGCCGAGACCTGAGCAGGAAGGTTTCGGAGCTTTTTTTTTTCATTGATGATTAGATACAAAAATGAACAGACATACTTTCAATAGTATAACCAACACGATTTTCTCCTTAGCTCTTTTCAATGGGTAGTTCATCTTTGTCATAAAACACTCTTGGATACCACTAGCGGATACAGAACTTTGGAGTGGGGGGGGGGCGATTTTTTTCCAAACCCTAAGCATAAACTCGCGTACAGCAAAAATATAAATATATATATATATGTTTGTGTGTGTCAGAATGTTAAAAAAAAGCAGTGTTTCTCAACCTTCGGCGTAAAAAAGTAATGTTGAGGCCTTTCTCTTGACAGCTAGGGGGTCTGCTGGGAGCGCTATAAGCCAAAGCCCCGACGCCAAAACCAAAATCGTTTTCCTGCATTCTGCACTGCAGAAACGACTTCTGACATTTACAGCTCATTATTCATCCTATTAAAATAGAACCTTTTGAATAATGTTTTAAATTTTTTGAATTTTTAGGATTCAAGTATGAATTGTGAATTACTGTCCCAAATTTTTATACAACAGAAAATTATCAGTATGAGTAAGGTTGGAAAAAGATAACTAGTAAAATAATATTTGGTTCAGAACTCATTTCAATTGTTACTCTTATAATGAAAAATTTCGTAAGAATTCTAAATTTTCCAAAACAAAGTCTTTCTTAAAATAACTAAGATAAATTCGTATACAATTACATAGACTCAGTCACAATATTTGACTTTTCTGCTTTAAAACGTCATGTTTTCGCCTTGAAAGGGGATGGGCGGTAGAGTGCAAACGATTAATCCTCGCTCCTTTTTATAATTTCTGCTAATGATTGCATTTGGCATTAAAGAATAGGGGTGGGGCGACTTGATATAAGAATTTAATTTATAGCATATATGAATTATATTAGTGACATATTTTTTTTATTTTGTAATTTCTCAACTAAAATACAAAAAGAAAAAAGTATTGGTTTGTCCGATTGTGGGGAAGGTGATTGCATGTATCGCACCTCCCACCTGGTACAACACTTTTTTCATTTTATATTTACTAATGATGAAATTTGAGACCAGAGTGTGTGTGTGACATAAAGTACAAATGGGTTCAAACATCAATATGTAGCTTATATTATATAGATATTTAACTTTTTTTTCTTCAAAAACTATTATTTCTACATAAAAATAGGACCGCCCCCCCCCCCCATTCAGAGGGCTAGAGTGGGGAGGGCAGCAGAAGCAATCGGCCACCCCCCTCCTAAGATACCAGAAGTGTAGTGACATAATCTAAAAATTATATTGTAATTCAACTAATTTTGTTCACAAACTATGATTTCTCTATAAAAGTAGGACACCCCCCCCCACTCAAAGGGCTTAGGATGGAAGAGCAGTAGATGTATTCTCCCCCCCCCCCCCCCCCACCACTCCACCCCGCCCAATCGACTAACAGGGGGACGACATAATATAAAGTTCGGTTAAAATATCAATAACAAGTTTTAATTATATAGATATTTAATTGATTCCGTTAACAAGCTGTGATTTCTACAAATAAACTGGACTGCCCCCCCCACTCGAAAGTTTATGGTGGAGGGGGGGCGGAATTGATGCCATTGCCACCTCCCCACCCCACCAAATCGGCCAACACATTAGAGGGGGGGGCGAAATAATCTAAAAATTGGTTGAAATTAAATAATTTGTATATATTATTAACACAACTAATAAATTCGTATACTAATTGTGTGATTTCTTTACTAAATTTCGTCGGCCGAGTGGTGGGGGGGGGTGATCGCCCCTACCCCCCCCCCTGGAGCCGCCTGTGTTTGATACACAAACTGTACTTACGCATGTAATGGTTACTCTTGTGTTTTGAAAAGTTTTACCATCCATTGTATTATACTGAAACTGGATCGTTTCAATGGTCCCGTGTTCGAACCCTGGCTGCTGCCCCACCCCCACGGCAGTCGTGTGGGAGATTTGAGCTGTGATGTAATAATCAACCCCCCCCCCCCCCACTCCATAAAAATATGTCTGATTTGTTCACAATTGTATAAAGTTTGTATTTCTTGCTAGTCTTCATTTCGCCCGTCCTCTCTCAAAGAATGAACATTGTTACTTAGAGACTTCTGCATTCAACTCTTAAAATGTTTATTTAGATTTTTAATGAACACAAAAAATCTGTTACTTTGAACATGTACAGTGGGATAATATCCTCACTATTAGATTTTCCCGTCAATGTTTTTTCTTGACCTACATTAGTTCATTGAATGACTCCACCACGCTTACACATGCAAACACACACATAGACAGCGGACACCCGCAAGCGCGCTTTTTTTTTTTCTTATCAGGGGCACTAAGTTATGCTCATCGCAGCGCGTTAGTTATCTCTATCAATATAGGCCATTTAACAAAACAGATACGCGAGTTACACAAAAGTGGCGTCCCCTACCTGTGTCACTACCCCTTCCCGCACTTTCTCCTTCCTATTCTATTGCACGCTGCCTTGCAATTCATGTTAGTTTATGTGGGTTATGTCTGATGGCTGGCCTACTTGATAACTTTTTATTGCATGCTCTTGCAAGATGTAGGCCCAAAACTAAGTTGCCAGAAAAGGGCTGGGGGGGGGGGGGTAAGAATTTTTTATATATTTGAAACGTACGTCAATCGTCGATGTAAAGTAGGCTATAAATAAGGGCAACTAAACGATTCAGGCGGAATAACGACTTCACTAACAAGTTTACTGTGCCTGTCATTTTAAAAGGTAAGCCTGATTATTAGATTGAGTTTCAAATTCAATATGTATCTAGATCTAGTAAATATATTATATATGTGTGGATTTGCATGGGGAGAGTATATCTGTCAGTGGTAAACCTACCATATAGATCTAATGTTTAAGTTTTTGTTTCAGTAGATAGTTCTAGATTCCTGTATCTAATTCATATTCAATGATATTCTATTTCGAAAATTAACCTAGATCTAGATTTAGATCTAGACCTAGTGCTTATTAGCTAAGATCATTTTTTCGTGTTTTTTTTGGGGGGGGGGGATTAGGGTATTTATTCAATTATCTTATTCATTACAGACGTTACTTCCAAAGAGACGTTATCGCCCATTTATTAAAAGTATATTGTATCATGCACAGTCCCTTCTCAGCAATATGAAGGCTGTCTGGTCATGTGATTTGGACAACCATCCAAATTCGAGTTGGTGCCATATAATTTAATTTGCCAGCTACCATCTCCTGCCGCACTGCACTGCTTGAATGTTTATGACAAAACGTCATGATCTTTATTTCGGAAGGAATACCCGAAAGTCCCGAAAGATGTTACAAAATATTAATCGGCTTTTCCACGTACTTCCGCTTTCTCTTTCGAATATATTTCGGCATTAGTTTGAATACTTAGAATTACAATTGTCATGTCTATATTATCTAGATAGAATATGGATTGTCTTCTGGATTAGTTATTCAAGATGTGATCAAATTATTGCTAGATCTAGCATTAAATTGATTAAAGGTCTACAAATTTGTATGGCTACTACAAGTACTAGACTATATAATAGTACATGTATATAGACGATATAGTATATAACTATAAATATAATTATATAGACTAATAATAATATTTATATTATAATACTAATATTAGTAATATTACTAATAATAGTATAGTATAATATTAACTACTCACTCATTAAATAACTAGTATATTTAATATTACAGATTATCTAAAATTTAAATTGGTACTTCTACTTGCAATTCCACCAATAGTAAAGTAACAATAGTTAAATTGTATAATCTAGAGACTAGAGTCTAGTAGATCTACTCACTTAGACTTACTACTTATTTTATATAGATTTACCTATAAATCGTACTAGTTCTATGCAGTTACAGTTATAGAGACTTAAGTAAAGTCATAAGTCTAGATTTTAGATCTAGAATATCTACTAGTCTAGATCTAGAATTTAATTTATAATATTATTATGAATTAGATCTATCGTTTAGTTATATTCTAGTAGACTAGTTCAAAAGTAGAATCTCTATCTATATTATAATTTCTTTTGCTAAATAATAATATAAATATTTTATTGAATACATCAACATATTAATGGATATCATCTTCCTCATTTTCATGTTGGAGTGTTCAGATGACTAGACCAATATATATATATATATATATATAAGATGAACTGCACAATGGTTTCCAAATCAGGGAGCTTTCCATATAGTTTTCTTTCTATTGGGGTGCTTTGGGGCCAGTGTCTTGTACAGGCCTCTTGGTAAAGAGGGCAGTTTTGAAGGACACGGTCAGCATTTTCTGGTGATACTCCAGATGGGCAGATTTTACTGGTTCCAATTTTGAGCTTCCGGTACATATGTTGTTTCATTCTGTTGTGTCCGGTCCTAAGTCGAAAGATTAGACATTGATCTTGTTGGGATAGCTTATAATAGGTGTCATCTTTTTTGTGATTCAGATGAGAGCTTGTCCTTTTCTCATTTATTTTGGACATCCTCAATGATCAATATTTCTAGTCCTCTCTCCACCTTTAATTTTAACTTTTATTTTTTTGAGTCATTTGAATTTGAGCTCTAGCTCTAGTCCTAGATTAAACTAGTCTTGAAGATCTAGATAGTTAGCAGATTCTAAATCTAGATTAGATTTACATTTTTTTAATCTCCAGAGTAGATCTATACTCTATAATCTAGAAAGCTGTAGCCATAATTTATGATTTATATTTTTTAAGTAATTTATAAGTAAATTAGTTTGTACATAGGCCTAAATGATAGGCATATTATGCCATATACATATTTAGAAGTACCTCATCAATTTTAAAATATTATATTTATACGTTTATAGTCCAATATACGACTATATTGTGATACGATTATTGGATGGCTGCCTTGTCTCTTTGTCTGCCCTTTGTTTGTCGGTGATGATCCTAAATTCTTACCCAGTCCACTTTAAACCCCTGTCATCAGCAAGATAATCTTGATTGCAGAAGGAACACCCAGAACTTATATAAAAAATAAATCAATTATTGATTATGTTTATGACTGACTGACTTTTTATAGTTCTACAGATTTCATCAGTAGTCTAGTAGGGTTATCATGGAAGGTGTTATGTCTCCTAGAGATGCTGGCAGATTTATCACAGAAAACTGTCAAGATGTTACTATTGTTGATGCTGGAGTAGTAAAGCTGGCTAAGATTGTGAGTAGAGCATTTAGAATCTAGTATGACTAGAACCTAATTAAAATGTACATTACTTTGAAATCTCTTTGTAGGTTAGTTTCAATACTTTGTAGGTTTGTCAAGAGAAGAATCAAGGCTCTATGAAAAGGTTGTATTAGCCATTTGATTTAATCAGATTATAGTGCTAGCTTCATAACATCTAAACATTTCATAAAAAAAAAACAAGGGAACTTTATTGGTCTCCTGCCCTCAGTGGTTATTATAAACAAGATGATGACATAGTTTGTATCAATCACTCTTTCCTTCCTTGAGAAACATGGAAGTAAAATATAGGCTAAACATGGCTCATCAGTGATGACTTGAGAAGGATCCCAGGAATAGATTTTACTGACATCAGGTCACCAAACGAGAAACCTTCTACCACACTGGCTGAAGTCCTGACAAACATCATATGGGATTTGTGGGACATATTTGACAAGACCAAACATGTTCCCCAAAGAAATCAATAATATGGAGGCAGAAATAGAGGAGAATGAAAACAGGGCCATCCCCACTTAACATAGTGTCACACCTTCTTAGATAACTTAAAATAGGAAGGCACTAGCTTAGAAGAGGCTGTAGAGAGAGCTTGCTGCTCTATGCACCAAATGGCATGGGAAGATCAAAGTCTAAGATAAATATGGCACTATTATATTTGAAGGGATAAAAATAAGCAGACTGTAGTTGTAGAAAACAAGAAAGAATTTGCTGGTACTTTAGCCCCACGTCTTTCTTCCTGCACAGTAGATAGTAATGATTGGTACAGTAAGAAAGACAGGGAGGGTCTAGACCTAGCTGGCATAATATTTTCATTGGGTAAATGGTTCATTTCATACAAAGAGCTGGTCAAGAGGCACCTCTTTTTCCTAGCTATTGGTAGAAATCTACTAGCCAACCAAAGTTGAGCCTTGAAATCATTATTAGGATTAAAGATTGTTAGATTAACACAGAAGACTTTCTTTCATTTTCACTAGTTACTGCTACCTAGGTAGGCCCTCAGCTCCTAATATCTTACAGTCTATTGGGTCACAATTCTCAAATCTAATAGAATGATGATTTAGACCAGAATGTTCTCACCAAACAGATTTATTGATTACTACATATGCCAAATAGATAATTATTCATTGTTATATTTATTACATTGGATTAATATTAAAGACAGGAATTAGAATTATCTAAAGATTCTTATGTTAGTGAAGTTAAATTCTAGTTATGGGACATGAGGTGGAGAGCTGTGGAAATCTGTTGGCCAACTAAATTTGGTTAGTTGTTATTCTAGTCATTCCCATCAAATGTAGGCTTAGGAAACTATTGAGCTGAACTTTACCTGACCCATATTTTGTTTTCCCTTGAAGTTTTATTCTAAGTAAGCTATTTGCTGATTTATTTTTTTAAAAATTAAGCCATTATTATTACATTTTTTATTAGACTTGAGATTAAACATATAATGATATAACTGTTAAAAAAGAAAAAGTACACAATATTTACTTGTGAGTTTTATGAGTCCTAGAAGTGTGTGAAGCAAGAAAATAGACATTGAGGTTATAAGTCACAGTTATTTAGTCGAGTCAGGTAGTTTAATTTCCTGAACTGCTTAAACACATATCTAGCAACAGCCTAGCTCTCTACAGTACAGTTGCTCTTTAATCCATATGCTGCATATCTTGGCACAGTTTAATATACTATATAAATTTTAAATGCAGTGATACTAATGTCTAAGATAATAGTTTACAGAATTACCTTTTAAAGTTTTCCTGAAAAGATTTAGCTATTGATGTGCAGTGTCAACTTTTAAACTAAGTTTTTAAAATTTAAATATGAAATGAAATATGGACTTAGTTCAGGATATCTCTAAACCAGTTACTTTGGCTACATCTATTGAGATAGATTTATGGTAGCTATCATACATAAGAAAACAATGTCGTTTGTCTTAGAAGCACACCGAAAACATTGACCAAACATCTTACAAGATAGCAAGGAAAAATGGAGGTATAGTTTTGCAGAACAAATTTCCAGCCATCTGTCCCCTGCATCCACCCAACTCCAAAGTTTTGCTGTCAACAAAGAAATCTTGCTGTAAACTGAAAGAAAGAGGGAAAAGGAGTTTGCCTGTTGAAAACCTACTCCTAAAAATTAACAAGAACAAAATGAAGAAATATAAATCTCTTAATATGAGAGTCATATTTATTTTAACTTGATTAAATTATAAGTAAATTAATTGAAATCCCTGAGCTAGGTCTTTGTTTTTCATTCATTTCTATATATATTTTTAGGTATATTAATTTACGTTAATTTATTTATTTTTAGCTTTTTGAAAAGGTCAAAGCTGGTGACTTCGATGTTAAAATGTGGAGACGTCATGAGCTCAATCCTCAAACTATGGACGAAGAAGCTGTAAACTGGTATTTTTTATTTCATTTCTTTTTTCTTTCCAAAGTGTAGATTTTACATTTCAATTATATTCTGTGAAGTCTGTAGACAAAAGTGCCAATCATTTTCTGTGTCACATTTCAGGGTGTTTCTCACTGCAGTGTTAAATTTTTCTTTCTGGTCAGAGAAAGAAAGTGAAAGATATGAAGTAATCTATAAAGGCAAAGGATATACAGGCTACTGGGCCCTGTGTGCTGCTGTCAATAGAGCGTTAGAGGTAAGTATTCATTTTTAATTAAGTTATACACATAAAGATGAATGAGGGATTTAAAGTGGATTTTGTATCTCAGGTGCCTACCAGACACCAGTTAAATAAAGTTCCCCTTTCAGACCTTGTGATATATTGGGCAGATGATGTACTGGTCATCTGTTTCTATGGCCCACGGTTAAAGAGGATGTCATGTGACCAGCACAATGACCAACCACATTTACATTTCTCCAAGTAATGTCAGGTACCCATTAGACCTGAGAGGACTCCGCCCTAAAGACTCTGAAATTAAAAATCCCAGTTTTCACCTGGATTCAAACTCGGGACTCCTTTGTTCAGAAGCCAAATGCTTTACCTTTCAGACACCATGTTTCCCTAGACACTAGTGAAACCTATCACAAATACTTCCTCCCTCCCCTGTAATATCTGAAATTACAATGTGGACTGGAACACATTGAGAATGCTAAAAACATTCTGTAATGATGGAGAATTGACTATTCAAACAATCATCTAAATACTTTGAAACTTTCTGCTTTTAAGATTTAAAACAATGAAAAAAAAAGGATACCTGCAGCCATTGTGGACCTAAGGTTTCAAATGCTTGAGTGTAATCTTGTCACTATTATATTGTAATGGTATTTAGATTATACATTTACAATGAAATTTTTTTTTTAATGTTTATCAAGATTTTGACATTTTCAAAAATAAATTTACTCATAAAATAATAATAAAAAAGCAACAATCCTTTTTAAAGAATTTATAAATTAGATTAAATTTCTGTCAACTTACAGGAAGGCTATCCAATTACACAGCCATCATACTATGCCACAATCAGCGAGAATGTCTTGAAGAAAATATTTCGTTCTGACTCTGGCTACAACATTCCTTTACTTGACAGAAGACTTGAAGTTTTACTTGAGGCTGGACAGGTTCTGATGGAGGTGAGTCAAGGAAAGATTGTAGAGCTATGTGTAACACTGGCTTTTAAGTATGAATATATTGTAATAGTCTTGTATTGTCTGGTGATTACCAGTTAGTAATTCTAGACTTGTGTACTGACACAAATACTTCAGTGTTATCCATGACTTTTGAATTCACTGAGCAGTAATCCAACAAAAAGTGATGATGTTTTAATATCACAAATGGAAGCAAAGAGTTAATAAGTAAAATAATCCATATATGAATTCACAGTGCTAATGAAAATAATAATTAATCCTTACAAAGCACAAAATAGAAAACACCAAACTGTGGGAGATGGGTGGACAGAAATGTAGAGGTGCAGATGGAGATGGATTGGTCACACCCTTTGAAATGATACCAACAACAGAGCTGGACAAGGCCTTAGAGTGGAACCCCCAGGGCACAAGATGCAGAGGAAGACCAAACAGAATGTGGTGACACAGTGTACTAGATGAAGGTGAGAGGCAAAGGAAAGAGCTGGGAATCCAATGAAAAATCTCTCAACAGACAGTGGAGAGTGATGTTGTTACTTAGGCCCTATGAGGAATCAAAGAAAACTTGATGATGATGACAAGGCACAAAGAATAATAGATTTAAAAAATGAAATATTGAACTGGACTAGGACTTAGACATTCTTTCATTCTATAAAACACTATCAGTTAGTCTTAATTTGTGAAGTATTGAGACTCAACAATCTTACAAAGCTCAACATAAATAAACTTTAATTATTTCCCTTGAATTATTTAGCTTTCTTAGAAATAGTTTTAAAGGGTACAAAGTCATTTTTGTGCTCAGAAAACACAGAACTGTTTCAGTTGTACATTTCACTAAGATTGGCTTCTGTTGCATACATTTATTTGCAACTATTCAGTTTGGGAAAACAAAATGGTTGTTGGAAAACAAATGGTTAGTTTACTCTCTATTTTAATTCTAGAATTTAGTTACAGTTGGGGCATAGGTAGGTACTAACTAAATTTTTAAAAATTTGCTATCAGCTGTGGTCTATTTCTTAAATCTAGAAAGTTCAACTCTAACAGTTTGAGTTCAAGATGATTGTTCTTGATTTTAATTGATGCTAATTTTTCTAGAAGATTATTTTTTATTTTAACTGATTCTAATTTTTCAAGATATTTGTTACATGCTAATTTTTCCTCCCTGTCTCGTGCTAGAACATGTTCTGTACTTCGTTATTTTTTTTCAGTTTGTTGTTTTTCATGTTTGTAACATTAAACAGTATTTACATTTGTTATTAAATTAGGGTGGGTGCATTTAAAATTTCAGAAAGTTTTGCCAGGGAAAGATATAAATATATTTCTGGTGATTCTTAAGATTTGTTTATGTTTAAGGAAAGGAATAATTTCAACTTGTAGTTTTCTTTCACTTTGCATTTGGCTCACAACGTAGCCCCAGTTAGATCAAAGTGAATTTTTCTTTATTTGAACTTTTTATTTGTTTGACAAGGTCATACTGTTTAACAGACTATTAACGAAAAAAAATAAAAACCACTTGAGACAACATTTAGATAATGTATGTAACAGTGTGTGTATGTTGTTAGGCACTTCCCCACTGTATATAATACAGATAAGGCAAACAGAGGTAACACTCAAATAACAAAATCCAATAACACAGGCCAAAGGCCAACAAGATGACTTAGTCGACGCTGATAGCGAATGTCGAATAAGTTGAATAATAACAAAGAGAATTGTCAAATGTCGTCAAGCTACATCTCTACATTCATAAAAAGCTGCCCTTTTCTAAAACTGTCCAAAGTAGTCTGTTTTTATCTGTTTATATTTTGGAATTCTTTTCCTAAACCTAGTCTAGTTTTTATTAGTCGCATCAAGTCAAAACTTCCCCAATTTACAAAACAAATAACTAATTTCCAATCATGCCATAAGAATGTATGTACATTTTACATAACCCACTATTTCTTTGACAGAGATATCAAGGAAGTTTTGTGAATGTTATCAAAGAAGCCAACAAAAGTGCACAGACTCTCCTAAAGCTGGTTCTCCAACATTTTTCTAGTTTTCGGGACATAGCAGAATATAATGGAAAAAAAGGTAGTACCTTATATCTATTTAAAGTTGTATTTAAAACTTGTGTTATTAAACAAGTTTTAAACTTATATGTGTTAGAAAAACAAAAAGGAATGGAATATACAGTCATAAAAAAAAATAATCCATCTCTGTATTTGAACCAACAGTTGGGTTTTACAAAAGAGCTCAGATTTTGATTGGGGATGTCTGGGGCTGTTGTGAAGGTCAGGGTCTTGGAGAGTTCACAGACGTAGACACCATCACCATGTTTGCTGATTACAGGTGATTGAAAAATTGTATGCTTTGTTCTCTTATACATCTATGCTATGGCCTAATGTTTTAGCTTTTTAAGTTCTGTTCCTTGCACTATATAATCAGCTTTTTAAGTTCAGTTCCTTATATAAACTAATATTTCTCAGGATTCCACAAGCTCTGGTTTACTTTGGTGTTGTCAAGTACTCTGAGAGTTTAATGGAGGAACTGAAGAGGGGTGAGTACTGAGAAGTAACTTATAGTCATTCATTGAGCCATAATAGATTTTATGGCCAATATGAATTATTCATTTCTGAATAGATGGAATTAAAAAAAAAGGGTATGCTTTTCTTTAGGACTATATCTAGATGTTACTGAAGAGTATATACATTGTTTGTAAGCTTATTGTATTATTGACATTTTAGACATTTAATCTGAGGGTTCAAAGTTTTAATTCTGGTAAACTTATGAAGGCTATGATTTTAATGCAGGACTTGTAGGAGTCCTGATTTCATCCAGCTTTGATGGATTCCTGTCATCCGTTGCAGGAGGTGACCTGTCAAAATAGCGCAGACAAAATAGCGCGAAATTTACCAACAAAATAGCGCAAGACAAAATAGCGCGGACTTATATTTGATGTGTATAAAAGTACCAGATTATTAGTAATTTAATGTCATGGGCATCAATTTTGTTGATGTCTATCTTTTTCAGTATTAAAACACCTGAAATTATGCAATATTTGCAGAGAACGAGAGTACTTTAATTTATATCGTTCCCTTTTTTCACCTTTGATTAAAAAGTATAACTTGCTAAAAATAGGATCTTGAAATGTGGTGACCTGACAAAATAGGATAGGAAATATGAAAGTGTGTTATACTATAATCAGAAATCTGCGGCATCTTTCTTTAATCAAAACAGGGCGTAAGAGGACAACTATATTGGTTGCCAGAGACGAAACCGCAGAGTGAATCCAATATTTCTGATAGCATAATGGAATGTTAAAGATCGTGTTCAGGGAAATCTACCACAAACTAACAATTCAGTGGAGGGATGGCACCAAGCATTTCAACTGTGTATTGACAGTCATCACTCTAATGTCTCTAAGTTAAACTCTAACTTCCGAACAGGAGAACACTGAGAACAAGATTCTGAGGTACAATGCTATAGAACGAAGTAAAGCTGCAAGCAAGACAAAGTACCTCCAACTTAACAGACGACTTGAAGATATATTACCATTGTACAGAAACAAGCCAGTGATGGAATTTCTATGTGACATATTTCCTATAATTTAACTTTTTGAAAGTTTGTGTGTGTGTGTGTGTGTAAATTTGACAAGTATCTTTGCCTATTTTCTAAGTACACTTTTATAATGTAAATAAATGCTTTATTTTGAAATTATTCATTTTACCTTTTTTTTTATTTTGCTTATTTATGTTTTAAGATATCTAAAGTGTTTCCTGCAAAATGACTGAAAAATTATGATAAGTTTAAAAAAAAAAGGCTCTATTAATATTTACGATATCTAAAGTATTTCTTTCAAAATGACTGAAATATATTTTTTTCTGCGCTATTTTGTTCACGCTATTTTGATGGGGTACCGTTGCAGGAAGCATAGGGGGACTGATCTTTGGGTTGGCCATAGGAAAACATCTATCACTGTTGAATGACTTTCTCCACAGGCCACTAAGTTTCATAGGAAAACTTTAAAAAAAAAAGTATATTTTGCTGTCATTAGGATTGAACCCTGCTTCCCGCCATTCCTTTCCATCTTGCTGGAGGTTTAGGTTGAGATGTAGTGATCTTCGATTTTTGAAGGAACATATGAATGTACAATTCAATATATATGTAACTTTGATTATTTTGCTGTTAATGAGATCAAAATAGATCTGAACAAATATGTATAGATTCTAAGTAACTTAAATTGTGTTGGTCTAGGGACTTAAGTGCCTTTTTTGAATATTCAAAAGGCATAGTCAAGGATGTGAGAGTGAAAAACTGAGGTCAAAGTTCCAGTAACAATGTTACTAAGTTTTCTATATTGGTTTTCAGGTAAACTTCTGACAAGTGGAGATAAGCAGGAAGTAGAAATAAGAGGAGTCAGTTTATGGGCTTGTGAGGTGAGCTCATACATAACTAACTGGTTAAAATTCATTTTCAAATTCATTATTAACGTAAACCTCCATCTCAAACTAAGTAAAAAAAATATTTACTGGTGATAAAAGATACAAACTTATTATTGTGTTTAGATAATAGTGAACAAATAGATGCTATCTTACTAGATTTTTCCAAGGCTTTTGACAAAGTTCACCACCATAGTTTGCTTAAAAAATTAAAATATTTCGGCATTAATGGTCCACTGCATCAGTGGATTAAAGATTTTCTGATAGGGAGAGAACAAACTGTAATAATAAATGGCTCTAAATCAACACCAATAACAGTAAACTCAGGTGTACCTCAAGGAACAGTCTTGGGTCCCCCTTCTATTTTTAATTTACATAAATGATTTACTAAATTGCATTAGTTCAGGAACAAAAGTCAGATTATTTGCAGACGATTGCATAATATATAGAACAATAAAAACAATACAAGACACAGATATTTTACAAAGAGAATTAGATGAATTACAGAAATGGGAATCAAATTGGAGCATGTCTTTCCACCCAGAAAAATGTCAGTTGTTAAGAGTAACAAAAAAACTAAAACAAATTAATTCCACTTATCTTATTCATGGCAAACCAGTAACACAGACTAAAAACGCAAAATATCTAGGTGTTATAATAAATGAAAAACTGTCATGGAATCCACATATTGATGAAACTATAAAAAAAAATCCAACAAAGCATTAGGGTTTATTAAAAGAAATTTCTATAAATCAAATAAGAACATAAAACTAAAATGTTATTTAACCTTGGTTAGGCCAATAATAGAATATGCATCCACCGTTTGGGACCCCTCAACTCAAGAAAAGATTAAGAAACTGGAACAAACACAAAATAGAGCAGTGAGATTCATAACAAACGAATATTCACATTTGACTAGAGTAACACCATTAGTAAAATCACTAAATTTAGAAAGCCTTCAGGACAGAAGACTCAAAAGTAAAGTAGCAATTATACATAAAACACTGAACCATAATCTTCAAATACAAAAACAAAATTTAATAAAATACTCTGAAAGACACAAAAATAAAAGCACATTCCTCGTCCCATATGCTAGGACAAATTTGTACAATTACTCCTTCTTCCCTAGTGCTATTAGAGCATGGAATGGGTTGCCTGAGCTAGCCAGAAAAACCAGTGACTTGGCAGAATTTAAGTCATTGGTTAATATGCATGACTAAATGCATGACGCGTAGGACGTAATCATCTTCTTTTTTGAAGTAACGTCTGTATTATATAAGATAAGATAGATAAATTTATTGTCACTCTCACTAGTGACAAGTAAAATACTTGCATGGTAACCTGTTGACTTCGTTTAATCCTAAATTTCAGTGAACTTTGAACTATGATTTGAATTTTTTCCAGTTGATTGAACACCATACTGACCATATGCTTTAGCCTTATAACTTTTTACAAATCCAATAAGACAAGGGAACAAGAAGTTAAGCTGAATTTTAGTTTAGACCAACACTATTATAAAAGTCTATCTATTAGGGATCTCTCAGTTGAAAAAAACAGAAAATAACTAGAATAAAAAAATCCTTTAAAAGATATATATGTGGCCAGCTGAAGTAGCCTCTCAAGCCTCAACAAAAAAAAATGCAGTGAACTGTCTAAGTAATGCTGAATGCTCTGAACAACACAATCTTTATTATGTTATAGAATAAGACAAAACGTTCTTAGTTAAAAGAAAAATATTTGAAGTTTTAATGAATGCTGGATTGAAGATTATCTCTTACCCCAACCCACCTCCCTTGCCAACAACATAAAGTTAGTCCTTCATAGACATTCCTGTTTCTCTTTCTACATTTATCTTGGTAGTTTGTTCTCTCTAAAATAAAAAAAGAAAAACCATTTTGGTTTTATTAATTGTAATAGTTTTTTTTACCCCTTTTGAATGTAGCGAAATGACAATAGATCTAGATTTTCAATGCTATTAGGATTTTTTTTTTGACAGTGTTACAAAGTACCATTCCCTACTCTTTCTTTTCTCTCTCTCTCGAAAAAAAAAAAAGAAAAAGACTCTAGATCTGTCTTATTAAATCTTTTAGGATTGGTTTTGTTTTTTATTTAGACTGCGTCTAAAAGGCATTGGAAATAATGTAAGGTACATTCAAAATAAGTGGACTTATGAAAAAAGAAAAAAATTGCTTTAAAAATACGAAAATGTGTTTTTGTTCATTTATTATTATTATTAGGGAGAGCAGCCTCATTTAAATAAAAAAACTTACATTTCAATATTGACTAGTCAGAGTTGTATATTTTATTTTCTATAGGCATTACAACACAATACATGGTTGTTTGGTTTACATGTGATTTTAAAAAATGCTTTCTATATAGATTGCGGCCTTTTAGGGAAAACCAAAAATAAAATACAAAGGTTTGATAGAGCTTGCGCTTTTTTTGTGAATGGTGGTCGTCAGGTTGCAAATCTGTCAAAAACCATTCTTAGTTAGAACCTAGGAGATCAAATGAACCTGTGAACACTATTTGATCTGGATACGTAAGACAGTTTAAGAGAGCTCATGATCAGTGAATGTGTCCGTCAGTCAGTGATAACTTAGAAAGGTTCCCGGTCATTTCATCCCCGGTCACTTCATCTCCAGTCATTTCATCCCCTGGTCATTTCATCCCGTTATTTTCATCATCTGATCATTTTATCTAACAAATAGTGATTGTAAAAATAATGAAATGAGCAATATTTAATACATTTATTTTTTATTTAAATGACAAAAAGTGTAACACATTAGATATGAATAAAATTAAATGCCATTTATAACTATAAAAATTTAACATGTATAATTATAGAGGTAATGTAAAAAAGTGTTATCCTGATATGGGTGAAGTCTGCCTTAGTAGAAAAAAAAACTTTATTTCAAGGCTAAAAATGACGCGCTCAATTTCAAGAAAGAGCGATTGAAAAATAAAATTAAGTAAAACAAGTTTGTACTTCCACCACACTTTGGCCTTTGATGAAAAGTTATCAGCGGCATGGTCATAATTATTATAAATGCACTTCTATCTCTCAAATGATTTTCAGTACTTCCACCAAACCTTGGCCTTTGATCTTACATCATGCGCAGGATAATGTTATAATATCACATCCCCCACATCCAATATATACAATATACAATATATTATAAGATTTCCAAGAATGCAAAGTGGAAGAGGAAACACTATAAAGACGTTAGTAACATGTCAAAAAATATCCAAAAGCATTCTACATCATCCTATTTATATATTAGATGAAATGAGGGCTTTAAGTCAAAGCCTTTACAGCACAATTAAAAAAAAAAAATAAAAAAATATTTCATTGGGGATGAAATGACCGGTCACCCTTAGAAATATATATTAGATATTAATCAAACTCTAGTGACCTAGGCTTGGAATGATTTACTTTGACAAGCCCCACTATAAGCGGCCACTTGCTATCAGGCATTATAAAAAAAAAATCCTGCATTGGACAAATATGTTGTAGCAAACTGAAGTACATTAATGATAGCATGTTTTGAAACATTGTGGTACTCTTTTAGAGAAAGTATTTGGTAATCTTTGTTTTCAATAGGAGTCAGAATCTAGATAAGATCAAAGCTCATTGTCATGTTTTTATAGAATTTTTTTCAGTTACCAAGAATCAAATTTTCCATTCTACTTTTTCCAGCCAGGAAAACCAACGACTTCGCAAAGTCACTGATTAACATGCATGTCTATATTGACACATGAAATGCGTAGAACATAATTATTATCTTCTCTTTTGAAGTAACATCTGTAATCTATAATAAAAGTTAAGATTTACTTTGAATGAATTCATATTAGGCCTATTAGTTAATTACTCTCACAGTTTGTGGAACTCAGGCCTAGTGTTCCATGTAGCACAGCTTGGGGAATGCAGGCCTAGTGTTCCGTGTAGCACAGTTTGGGGGAATGCAGGCCTAGTGTTCCGTGTAGCACAGTTTGGGGGATGCAGGCCTAGTGTTCCGTGTAGCACAGTTTGGGGGAATGCAGGCCTAGTGTTCCGTGTAGCACAGTTTGGGGGAATGCAGGCCTAGTGTTCCGTGTAGCACAGTTTGGGGAATGCAGGCCTAGTGTTCAGTGTAGCACAGTTTGGGGAATGCAGGCCTAGTGTTCCCTGTAGCACAGTTTGGGGAATGCAGGGCCTAGGTTATTATGTTATACTTGTTCTCTTAGAACATCTAATCTATTCTAGGGTTTTACAATCATTCACAGAAAAACAAACAAAAAATACATTAAAATAATAACATTGAAATTGAAGTTTATGTACATATTAATATATTAATATATTAATATTTTGCATTAGCATTCTCTTCTCCAAGAGACAAAGAGGTCATGCTAAGTTGAAACCAAGTTTATTACCTTGGGACTATACATGTAGAAACAACAGAAAAAAAAACAACAAACAAACTAAACAAAGCATTTGCACCATATGGCACTCTAGACAAATGAGTCCAATAATTCATTAATGAGCTCCTCTCTGATCTAGATGAACTGGAGTTATTTTTTTAAGTTCTATACACTTTGCCCTTGCCAGTTCTCCATGATTTATTTATTTTAAGGGATTTGTGTTGTTTTTTTTTGGTCAACTTAAAAAAAAAATTGTAAGCTCTAAATAAAATAATAGAATATATCTCATGGTCCCTTCTGTAATTAAGCACATCATTTCTTTCTAACTTGATAACTTACCCATATTGTAAGCTTTTCTGTTTTATTCTAATACAGTGTAATATTTCTTTATTTCTATTTTGATTTCCAGTCTTCACTTCTTTGTAGGACATGTTTATCTTTTAACTTAGTTTCTAAACCTTGTAAATTGTGATGTGCTTGTTCAGAATGCCTTGAGGTCAACTAACGATGACTAGTTTCATCCAATTACTCTGCAAGCGTTTGAGTTTTATTGTTCGGGTGTATTCAGTGTAGTTGATCAGTAGACACAATAAACAAGACATCGATTTAACTAGTGAAGAGATGTGGTCAACACTGATGAACAATGTAACAGATGTTTATTTTAAGAAAAGGCCGCAGTAAAAGTCTCTGTCAAAATAAATACGTCTTTACCCTAGAGAATTCTATCGCTAACTGATTTTCCGGTCTCTAACCCAACATATCCCAAACGTCACTAGTCCCGTTCAATATACGTCTTCTATGGTGCGTCGCTAAATAACTAATACTCTAAATAAGGTGTCTAACAGATTCCTCCCCCCCTTGAAAAAAAATATGTCAATATTTTTCTACTACTGTCAAGTCTTACAAGGGCATTTGCAATTCATGGGGAAGACAACAAACATAAAATCTTGACATCTTCATCTTGGCTTGACAGTGTATGATGTTCCTGCCAATGTTCGTATCATTCTACTTAGGTTAAGTTCCAAAATCATCTTTGTTCAATACACAGTTTATCATGTGGCATCTCATGGGCACATCATAACATATCACCTCACAAATGTTCTCCACTGGCAGTAATCTGACAAAATATAACATTTCAAAACAATTATAAAATTTATTTTCACATTCAATAAAGTTTTGTTTTTTTTTTTCTTACCACCCTTTTATACGCTTTTCGTCCATTTTTCTTTTATACTCACCCTTTTCCATCGACCTAACTTTTGTCAATGATATATGAAATGATTCACAAAAATATATCCATACTTACTTTCAAATGCTTACATCAAATTTACTTATCTCCCTTTTCCATAACATATTTACAGCATTATCTCATCTCATTTCAATGTCATTCTAGATAACAAATCAGCTACAATATTCATAGATCCACTAATAGCTTTCACTTCAAATTTATATTCCTGTAGTGCTAAGAACCATCTATATACACGACTATTTTTCATATTCTTTTGCTGTATATACTGAATAGGTTTATGATCAGTTAATAATATGAATTTTCTCCCTATTAAGTAACTCTCTAGCTTAGTAATTACCCATATTACAGCTAATGCTTCCCTTCAATGACACTATATTTTTTCTCTGCCTCTGATAATTTTCTACTTACATATAATATAGGATGTAAGTTATCATAGTTCTGCATTAAACAACCACCAATAGCATTACCAGATGCATCAGTTGTGACATAAAATATTTTGTCTTTATCTGGTAGTCTCAGTATTAATTCATGACTAAAAATATCTTTATTTCTGTCAATAGCTTTCACACATTCCTCATTACAGACTACTTTTTGAGGTTTTCCTTTTTTTAAGTAAATCATTTAATGGATTCACTATTTCTGCTAAGTTCTTTATGAACTTTCTGTAATAATTTACTATTCCCAATATGCTTTTAATTTGTCTTTTTGTTGTGGGTATTTCAATATTAAGTACTTTCTTTATGTTATCTTCAATAGGGCTAATTATGTTGTTATTTACTTTATGTCCTAAGAAGATTATTTCTTCCAATCCTATTTCCACTTTTTCTGCCTGAATTGTAAGTCCACTTTCTTTTATTATTTTGAACACTTCTTTTACATCTACCAAATGTTCTTCCCAACTATTATTAAAAATACATATGTCATCCAAATAACAAATAACATTTTCTTTATTTCCAATTATCAAGTTCATCATTCTATTAAATGTTGCTGGTGCATTTACCAACCCAAAACTCATATAATTCCATTGAAAAATACCATATGGTGTTACAAATGCTGTGTAAGGTTTTGCATTTTCTGTTAATGGTATTTGCCAATAACCTTTAGTTAAATCCAATTTAGTAAAAAATTTTGCTCCATTTAATTTATGTAAAATATCCTCTATATTTGGCATTGGATATGGGTCAAATTCTGTGATGTTGTTAAGCTTCCTATAGTCAATACATAACCGTATATCTCCGTTTTTCTTTTTGGCTATCACAATTGGTGAAGCATAAGGTGATGTTGATGGTTCAATTATACCTGATTCTAGTAAATTGTCTATTTCTTTTTTACTTTGTCTTGTAAATGTAGAGGTATTCTATATGGCTTAAGATTGATTGGTTTTGGATCTGTTACTTTAATGTCATGTTTAATAATATTTGTTTTTCCTGGTATGCTGGAAAAAATTTCTTTGTATTCCTGTATTATTTTAGTTATATCTTTTGACTTTTCCTTAGTTAAATTATTAAGATTAATCTTTTGCCAAGTTTGATTCTCGTTTGTTTCTATTACAGGTATTTCCTTAATGTCATTTTCATTGTGATTTTCATTTGTTATTATCATCAAGCACTCTTCTCTCTCTGAAAACTTATTTTCTATTTCCTCCTGAATGTTTTGTATCAACTCATCTTCTCTATCATGATACAGTTTCAAATTATTTATGTGATATGTTTTAATTTTCCCATTTATTTCAATTTGATAATTTACATCACTAATTTGTTTTATCACCTTAAATGGACCTTTCCATTGTTTACCAATCTTATTTTTCAGGTCATTTATTAATATTAATACATTGTTTCCTACTTCTAGTGTTTTCAATTGTCTTTTCTTATTTATATTCTCATGAGCACTTTGTTTGTACTTCTTATTGTTGTTATATGCTTGAGTCCATATTTCTTTCAATTCTGTTGTGATTGTTGTTTCATTGTCCTTATTTAATCTATTCTCATTGTCTATTAGATTTTCTTTGAAAACATCTAATTCATCTCTGGGTTTTCTTCCATGTATTATTTCATATGGTGAAAATTGTGTTGCTTCATGGATGTTATTTCTATGAGCAAATAGTACATAGTTAATGTAATGATCCCATTTATTCTGATTATTCTGAATTATTTTTGTCAGTGATCTTTTCAGTGAACCACCATAACGTTCACATAAACCGTTACTCTCTGGGTGGTAAACTGAAGAGTATATGTGTTGTATATTATATTGTTTAGTCCATTTCTCAAATTGTTCTGACTTAAACTGAGATCCCTGGTCACTCAATATAATTTTAGGTATACCATGTCTTGTGATTACTTTTTGAGTTATGGCATTAATGATATTTTCTGTACTTGTATTTGATAATGGAATTGCTTCTGGGTATCTACTAAACATGTCTATTACTGTTAAAATATATTTATTATTATTTTCAGTTTGAATCAAAGGACCTATTAAATCAATAGCTATTTTCTGAAATGGTTCTGTAGGTTCATCCATTTCTTGAATGGGTGCTTTATTCACTAAACTTTTGTTAGATCTCTTCTGACATATGTCACATGAGTTTATGTATTTATTGATTGTTACTTTCATTTTTGGCCAAAATACTTGTTTTGACAAATTCCTATAACATTTCTTTACTCCCCTATGTGCTGCTAAATTATTGTCATGTGTCATGATTAAAACATCTTTCCAATATTTCTGTGGTAAGACAAGTTGTTTTATTTTTCTGTTATCATTATTTGTTTGTCTAAATAATATTTTATTCTCTATACAAAACTTTTCCATTGGATTATTATTGTTTTTATCTGATATTCTTGAATATATTTTCCCAATAATATTGTCATTCATTTGTTCTAATGCAAATTTGGGTAATGTTTCTTTTTCACTTTGAGAAATTTGTGTTTCAGGACTATTTTGTGTTTCATTTTCTATCTCGCTTTCCCTAACATCTGTATTTTCTATTTGTATTACATTACTGTTTTCTTTTTCTTCATCATTATTTATTACATTTACTGTATTTTCCTGTTTCTCATCTTGTTTATCCATTGATCTTGTTATTACCATACTTGTTATATTTTGTGTGTCTATGTTTTCATGATTACGTGTTATGTTTTTGTATTTGTTTTGCCAGTCTTCTAATTCTTTTCTTGAACATTCTTTTACTCCTCTTATGTTTCCTACTAACATATCATATCTCATTTCTGGTATTGCAATACCATCACAATAACCAGTGAAAAATGGAGTTTCAATGTATACCCTTATAGCTTTAAATTCCCTTATGGTTGCCATCTGCTAATTCTACTTTCCTAGTAAACCCTTTTATACCAATGAGGTTTGACAAATTTAGTTTTCACTGCCAAAGTGTTACAACCTGAATCTCTAATTAATTCCACTGGAATTCTATCTACAAACCCTGGGTACACTGCAAAATTGTTCCTATTTCCTTCCATGAAATATACTCTATCTGTACCTTTATTTTTGTATTCCCTACTGTAACTCCTATTTCTATAATTTCCCCTGTCATTCCTATCTCTACTCCTATATCTACTGTTATTTTGTTCAATGTATCTATTTCTACTTCCAGACCTACTATTCCCTCTTCTACAGTTAGCTGCTATGTGACCTTTTCCTTGACATTTAAAACAGGTTATTTCACCATATTTTCTATTTCCACTATTTGATCTGTTTCTATTTCTACTTCTATCCACATTTTCTTTGGTGTATCCTATTAAATCTACTTTGCTCTTATCCCTATCAGAAAATGGTTTATTTGGATATGCATTTTTGTATATTCTCATTATCTCTGTTATTTCATCTATAGTTTTTGGGTTTCGTTCTCTAATAAAAGATTGTAATTGGGGATCACATTTATTCACAAAGTTATCTACTAGAATAAAATTTTTTAATCCCTCATAAGAATTTCCCACTTTTTCTAATTTTACCCATTTATTGAAAAAATCTTTCTCCATATTAATGGTAGTTTGAGGTTCTACTTCTAATGATGGTATATTGTCAAAGTATTTCTTTCTGAAAGTTGTAGCATTATGACCATAGGCATTCAACAACTCTCTTTTCAAAACTTGATAGCTATCATCAATATGATGGTCATGATTTTGGCATATTGTTAAAGCTTGACCATGAACAAAGTCTATCAGTATTTCAGACCATTCTTCTTCTGGCATATTAAATGTAGACATTTTTGCCTCATATCTTTTCAGAAAATCACCAATGTCATCCTTCTGTTCATCAAAACTTTGTATCTTCCTCTTTAGCCATGTTTGCGAATTAGAGTTGTCTCTTTGTGTGGTAGCATTATTTGAATTATTTGTGTTATTTTCTTGAGTTGTCTGTGCAGTTTGAGCTCTGGCTTGTGCTGCATCCAATCTCATCTTCTCCATTTTAGCCTCATGTTCTCTCTGCCTTTCTTGGTCCTCTTTTTGCTTCTCATATTCTTCCTTTCTGATCCTATCTTGTCTCTCTATCTCTTGTCTTTTTTCTTCTTTCTGCCTTTCTATCTCTTGTCTTTGACGTTCATCTTGTCTCTCTATCTCTTCTTTTTCCCTTCTTATTTTATCTTGACGTTCCATTTCTTCCCTCACAACTTGCTGTACATAAGCTGCCAAGTCCTTTCCTTTTAACTCCATGGCCTTTCCATCCTGCATAGCTGCTTCCTTAACCTCCTTAAGGTCCACATATGAGGATGTAGCCATTGTATTATATTTTCACCTCAAACTTATATATATTTTACTTAGCCTATATTGGTTATGGCTATACTAAAACTTATTTTAGTTTTTTCACAAGTTTATACAAGTTTTAAGTTTATGTCTCTATAGATTCAGTAAACGAGTAAATCTAGTCTGAGTTATATTCAAATCTGTATATTAATGTCACACAAATTTAGATCTAATATATTATATTATATATAATAGTACCATTTAGATCCAGAGTTACCAAGAACACTATGACTATGAGTATATATAACTGACCAATTTTAAATTTGATATGACTGAAGTGTCTAGAGTCTAGATTAGATAGATCTAGATCTAATCCAGAAATTATGGTTCTATTTAATCATATGAAATAAATATGTCCATACAATATGTATCAAATATATCTTTAATAAGATATATGTCTAGAATGTACTACCTTCATTTATCTTTGAAATTAATAATCAAAATCAGAGTCTAGATTAGTAAATGTAAATTTGTGGATCTAGATTAGCCAGACGACAATGTTTGACTATTATGCCAGTTTCGGCATTATTCTCATGGCAAAATCATATTTGATTTTAACCGCTCAAACTAAAAATGTATTTTAGTCTGATTCACAATAAAAGAATCGTACCTGCACTTTCTATCATTAAGTGAAAAATCAACAGATCTAATTAAAGTAATAAAAATAAATAATATAATATAATATACACAAATGAAATAATTAAATGAGACTATCGCTATGGGTTGGGATATGACAATATGGCACACATTGATAACGTCACGAAGTAACCAAGCAACAACGGATATGACGTTTACACAAACAAAAACAATCACTATCCTAAACGTATAATATAGCTTTTCATCTAAATTACGTCTTTACCAGGACGGTTTAAGGCGCACCACCTGATTTTACTCAGGCTAACGTACCAAATTTAGACGAAATCTATTTCTAAGGGCAATCTAAACATATACTAATAAGAAAAATGGCACTTAGCTTTGATAAGAAAGTTTCCTATGTTCCGAATCCCGAATATAATAGATCTACAGCAAATTCCACTGCCTCTCTTCCAGTTCTGACTCTGTTCTCCGGTACTGCCACTGGATACAATCCGTGTTGAGTATCCCACGTAATGCCCTAGATGTCTTGATATGCCACAGCAAAATGTTTCAGTTTCTTTGACGACTGTTGATGACCGTATGTAAAGTTCCGACGACTTTGTGTAAACAGTTACTGGCGAATATGTTAACGGTTCTCCTGACGACGACTTGATTTGCGTAGACGACTACTGGCAAATAACAGTCTCTTGACGGCAACTTGATCTGGGCGACTGACGAATAACGAATTTCTTGATGACTTGATCTGGGCTGACGAATAATGATTCTCCAAAATAGTTCACTGCTTCTGCTGCTAATATGGTAGTACGACGAAGTTTGCTGTTGTATGCTACTTCACTAGACCAAAATGTCCGTAGTGTCCAATGTAGACTAGGTGAGACCAAGGTCACCTCCGACGACGTTCCGTTATACGATTAACGGTTTCACAAAAAAAAAAAACAAGTGGACGTAGCTGTTTCCACTACTTCAACACTAACAAGTCTCGATATGGTCTAGATCAACTCATAATCAATAGACCAACATTCAGCAACGAATAATGTGACTTCACTAACCTTCCAAAAGTTAAACGCAGTGACCGTTGACAAGTGGCAATCAACCGGTTCAATGAGCAAACTGCTCCACACGAATCTCTCAAAGGGTAAGACAGAGCGATTTAGTTAGCTAACAAACTTGTAGTACTCACAATACTTCTTACAGCGGGCAAACTGTCCTTTTCAACTGCCTAGGTAAACTTGATATGCCTATGTGGCTCCTACGACGAAGAAAAAATATGTCCAACAGGTTTACTGACAAACTCTCACCCGTTATGAATGAACGGTTCCTCTGGCTTCAGGTTGATACAGCATACGAAGATCAGGCGTTGGTGATACACTTGTTGAGTAGACCAGACGTTAAGATGGTCACTGTCCTGACGAAGGTCACCCTGAGTTAACGGCTCGTCGAACGTGAAACTGACGACAAAATCTAGACAAAGTCACTCTGCAATGATGCTGTGTTCAGCCGTACTCCGATGAAACTTTAGATCTTCGAGTGCACGACCCTCACCTGAGTAAACGTTCAGCTTCGAGGTCCGGTTCAAGGTTCGGTTTCGAGGTTCGGGGTCGCCACTGTGATGTGCTTGTTCAGAATGCCTTGAGGTCAACTAACGATGACTAGTTTCATCCAATTACTCTGCAAGCGTTTGAGTTTTATTGTTCGGGTGTATTCAGTGTAGTTGATCAGTAGACACAATAAACAAGACATCGATTTAACTAGTGAAGAGATGTGGTCAACACTGATGAACAATGTAACAGATGTTTATTTTAAGAAAAGGCCGCAGTAAAAGTCTCTGTCAAAATAAATACGTCTTTACCCTAGAGAATTCTATCGCTAACTGATTTTCCGGTCTCTAACCCAACATATCCCAAACGTCACTAGTCCCGTTCAATATACGTCTTCTATGGTGCGTCGCTAAATAACTAATACTCTAAATAAGGTGTCTAACAAAATATTGATTTTTGACCCAATTGTTTCAGTGTTTCTAAACCTTGTAAATATTGATTGTTCACATGATTGTTTTCAGCTGATAAGAGATGAGATTCTAAGGCTGATCAAAGAGGACGAGGCTGAGACGGGGGTCCCAACATCACTGACAGCAAATGCCATACTGGTGGATCACTATTTGTGGGACATTAGGCGAGAGATGGCTGACCAAATGGTGGATATTCCATTTCATCGTTGTCGTGGAATTTTCTACTAGATTACAAAATCAGTTATACTGTGTCTAGACTGTGTTGAAAATTGAGTTTATTTCAAAGTTAGTTTAGTATTTGATATTTTGATTAGATTTATTGTTCAAGTTCACTCAGGTTTATTGGAGAATTTCAATTGTTACTATGACTTTCTGTACAAAATAAAGCTATAGAAGATACAATGTATTATATGTGGTTAGAAAACTAGTCAACTGAAGAGTAGTAGTCCTGAATATGATCTGATATACACAGCTGTGCATTTAGTTTCTTAATGTGAACAGGCTTGGCATTTATTAGTGTGCAGGTGCTCTGCACTCATCCTTAATCTTTGGAGTCAATGATATTGTCATTATTATTAGTAGTATTATTTCTTTTTGAAAAAGTAAATAATAGGATGCTGAACCAATTATCAAATGTGATCATCTAATAGTATGTTGTAGCATTCATCATCAAATGTGATCATCTAATAGTATGCTGTAGCATTCATTATCAAATGTGATCATCTAATAGTATGCTGTAGCATTCATCATCAAATGTGATCATCTAATAGTATGCTGTAGCATTCATCATCAAATGTGATCATCTAATAGTATGCTGTAGCATTCATCATCAAATGTGATCATCTAATAGTATGCTGTAGCATTCATCATCAAATGTCATGCAGCAATCTTAAAAAAATGTTTTTTCTCATAGAAAACTCTTACATGATGAAATGTTATTTTTAAAAATGTCTCTTTAGTGATAAATAAACACATCTTTGCATTTAACAGTTGCAGCAGACATATTTTCTTTTCAACTAATGAATGTTAGGAGACAGAAGTGTTGCTTTCATATTGTGTGCGCTTAGAACTGAGAGGATTTTGAAATGGTTTTGTTAAACTAAGTCAAAGTGTATCAAAGAAATCTTGTTCACCTAGTCAGAGTTTTACATTTTATTGTATTTGTTTTCTTTTCTATGGGCATTACAACAAGATATGTAGTTGTTTGGTTTACATGTTTGGATGTTCCTTCAGAACAGACCAGCAGGATGACTTGGGGGGGGGGGGGGGTGAGCAGGGTTTGATCCCAGGACCATTGACATTGAGACCACTGAACAAGAGTCCAGTACACATAGTACTACCCCAGGCAGCCCTCCTATACTTATATTGAAGTTATAGAGATGTGTTTTTGTTCATTTATTATTATTATTAAGGAGAGCAGCCTCATTTAAATAAAAAAACTTTCATTTCAATGTTGACTAGTCAGAGTTGTATATTTAATTTAATTTATTTTATTTTCTGTAGGCATTACAACACAATACATGGTTGTTTGGTTTACATGTTTTGGATGTTCCTTCAGATTTGAAGATATAAAGTCCTTCAGTAGGATGATTGGGGGGGGGGGGATGGCAGTGAGCAGGGCTTGATCCCAGGACCATTGAGATAGTTGAGCTAAAGTCCAGATCGCATACCACTCCATCAGGCACCCCCCTATAGTTTTAATATATTGAAGTTGACAGAGATGTATTTTTGTTCATTTATTATTATTGAGGAGAGCTGCCTCTTGTTCAAAACATTTTTCACTACTGAGCAGCATGTATTGATGTTATTTCTCCATTCAAAAATCATCTTTGAAATTGTAGTGCTTTTTCATTGCAACATTGTGATGTCATTGTTCTGTCAAGTTGAAATTCAAAATTAAAAAAAATTGTTGATGCTAAAATCAAACAGAAATGTATTACATTTTTTATGAAATTTTATTTTACTTTGTCCTTGAGGGGGAAACAAATCTTCTGCTATTTAATGAACAATAAACTAAAAACACGAGGCTATAGATTCTTTGAGCTTAGATGATAAAAGAGACAAACAATGAAACTGCAGTTGAAAAAATGAATTTACAGTTGAAAGGTTTGGCTTCTTATGTACGCTGATAATTTTAATAATCAATGACAATAATTGGCATTATTTCTGTAGCCAATATGAATGTACGCTCCGAGGTTCATAATAAATTATATATGTATTTTGACATCTTATAACATAATAGCAGTTGAACTGATGTTTATAAAACACTTGATGATAAAGGGAGGTAATTTGTTAGCATACACTTAATGTTTAATCATCATAAAGTTTACTTTAAAAACAATTACAACTAGATCTATGCTAATATTAAAATACTAGACATATGTTATCCGCGGGTCTTTATTTGCGCACTACTGTTGATATTGTCACCCAGAGTGTTTTGTAAACAATTAAACAAAATAATAATGTAATAAGTAAAGCGAATGTGTCAATGTAAAAATAGTGTGAATGAAGCTTTCAAATCAGAATGGCTAATAGGCTTAAATCCATTTGTTCAAATTAAAACATTTGCTTGTAGGCCTAGATATATATGACTAAAATTTGAGATGAATAGACTTAATTTTGTATGTTCGTGTGTTACAGTATAAAGTAGATCTTGAGGTAGACGTAGATCTAAATCTACACTAATCTAGAGTTAAAAATTGGCTTTTATAGAGTTCATTCTGTGTTGCGCATGCGTGACCTTTTTTCATAAATGAATATAGGCCTATCTCAACACGGTTACGCAACTTTAGCGAACAGCGAACGAATGTATTAAAAATGCTTTAGAAAAACAAATTTGAATGTTAAATTGATTAAAATATCAAATGAATGGACAATAATTAGTATGTTTATGTGTTAAAGCATAAAACTATCTTTGCGAAAAGTTTTATCATCTTAAGAGTTCAATAAGAGTTTTAGGCCTAGGAATAGACTCAGTAGAGAGATGTGTTAATCACTGTTAATGTGTAACCATTTGGTAATGTCTAATGAAAGGATGTTCGCCAGGAAATCGGTAGTCACAGATATCAGGAACTAATTTATGTAAAAAAAGCTTTTGAAACACAAAATTAAAGGTTTATTTTATTATATAATGAAATCAATGAATCTTCTTTTGTATTTTCATGTGTCAAAGTAAAAAACTATCTGCGCAAAGTGTATTTCTTAAAATTAGATCTAGGTCTAAATCCTTTCGATCTTTTCTCATGTCAACATTGTTAACCATGGCCTAGATCCATAAATACTATAGCTGTAATAGAGTCGGACAACTTTTTTTTTTTTGAGGGTCTTAAGTTTGTTTTAGGGCTACAATACATACACTACGGTCTAAGTTAGTACCCAAGGAACATTCCTGCCTAGTTTTATCAAGATTGGTCAAGAGGCTTTGATGTCTATAAGTCACATACATACATACATACGCCTCACATTTTACTTTATAATATAGATTATACACTAGGAATGGCTATTTTATATAACTAACATTTACGTTGTTAGTGGCATGGATCTCATACATTAGTTCTGTCAGAATTTAGGAAATTTAGGCACCGGATATTTAGGCACCGCGTATTTACGGATATTTAGGCACTTTTTGACAAGGCGGATAATTAGGCACCGGAAAATTAGGCACTCTTTAATAAGCGATCTTTGTTTTGAAAAAAAAAATGTTAACGTATATTTTATCCTTAGGCTATGGGCTATCGGTGACGTTATAATAAATAGCAACTATAACGATTCTAACTAAAGAAAAGCTGACAAAATGGGAAAAATGACAATCATGAGAATGTGTGAAAAAAAAAGTCATTATATAATATAGACATCACAAGATTCAGGGGAGGGGAGGTAGAGATGATTCTCCGCTCATTGCTTCCGTCCATCACCAACCCCTAAGGTTGACTGTTTTTTAAATTGATGATTATGCAAATTGTGTAAATATTTAGTTACTAATGTAAATACTTAGAATTAAAAAGTATTATAAAATATTTTTATTATGTCGGGGAGTTTTGGCGATAAATATAATCGCAATCGCCCTCTGCTTGTGGGAAAGGGAGGAGTCGTACTTTTAAAATGGGATGGGCGGGGTGGGGCGCACACACTCTCACTTAAATGAGATAATTTCTCGCAGGTAGATGTAAACTAGGTCGTAAAGTTACGTAGTGAATCTAAAGGCTACACACTGGACTAAAGGGTATGGAAACACAAAGGTGTTACAATGGAAGTCTGGGGATTATATTTTAGAGGCCTTCCAAAAACTTGGGTAGACACATTTCTGTTAAAACCATCATAATAATAATTACAGTAATAAAAAAAAAAATATATAAGGGAAATGCAGATAGTTAAATTTCATTGGGCAGTGTGTGTGTGTGTGTGTGTTTAATAATGTGTGTATGAAACCTTTTTTGTCGTTTTTTTTTTCATTCTGAAGAAAAAAAAAACTTGTCTCTGGAACTGAACACAAAAGGAATGAAGGAATTATACCTTCTTGAAAATTGTAGTAAATATATTTGGTTTATGATAAAGAAGGAGGGGTTAAATTGGAACATCAACAATCTTCTATAAGCAGAATAAGTATTAATAAAAGACCAATATTCCAAAAAAAAACTCATGTCTTTTCCATAAACTTTTTTTTACATTTTCAAAGCATTATATTTTATCGTAATTTCTAGCCGTTTTGCGATTTCCATTGCAATTTATATAAATATTATATTACATAAATTTACATATATATTCAATAAAAGTTAATTATCACATTTGAAGGACGTAACACACCTATACACTCACACAATAGATCTTCCTGAAGAGGTTACCCATTAATAATATAAAAGAAGGATTGTTGGTAATAGATATTAATGCTATTATAAAATATGTATGCTGCTTTAGTTTATCAACATATTTAATTCCTATAAGTAAAGCGCGTAATTCCCTCCTGCTCATTCCCATTCCCACTATAAGAATTTTCTCCAGACTTCCATTTTAGCAGTTATGTACAATGCTGTACCATGCACTGTACTCAAGTATGTAGCCTTGAGTCTCATTACGTCATTTTTACGACCTAGTTCAACATCTACCAGCGACTAATCCTCTCCTTTTAGTGGGAGTGCGTAGAGGAGGAAGGGCTAAGGTCAGGAAGCAATGAGAGGAGAATCAACTCTACCTCCCTTTCCCTGAATCCTTTAAGGTCTATATTTTATAATGACTATTAATCTGGAGGCATTTTTTCCATACATTCTCACGATTGTCATTTTTTTTCTCGTTTTTGTCAGCTTTCCTTTTATATCATGAAAATTCAGTAAGAATCGTTTTAGTTGCTATTTTTTTATAACGTCACCCAGAGCCCATTGCCTAAGGATGAAATATACGTTAACACTTTAAAACTACTTTCAAAATTAAGGTCGCTAATTAAAGAGTGCCTAATTATCCGGTGCCTAATTTTCCGCCTTGTCAAAAAGTGCCTAATTATCCGGTGCCTAAATTTCCGGGTGCCTAATCATCCGGGTGCCTAAATTTCCGGGTGCCTAAATATCCGGTGCCTAAATATCCGGTGCCTAAATATCCGGTGCCTAAATTTCCAGATACCGTTCTGTCATTCTTAGTTGCACACTGGGCTAAGCTTGATGTAACAAGGAGTTAGGAGATGCCATATACAATCAAATTGCAATGGAAAGACCGATACGTTTCTTTAAAATTTTAATGAGATTCAGTTCGAGTCCCATCATGTCCGGGCTGGACCCTATCCTCCGAGGGGACAAAATTTGAGTGGCGGTGTGATGTCCATCTTACATTTACCTTTCTGTCATGTCAGATCATGAGCAGAGAGTGGTCGTCATCCAGAATTTCTAGTTGTTTGACCAGTAAGCAGCCTTAAACTATTGAGATGACCATCTAGCCCAAAATCAAGTGCATCCCCATAGAAACGTACTGATTGAAAGAAAGAACATCATTTGATAACATGAGCTGCAATTTCGTTAGCAGTGTTGTAAACCCAACAGAAGTTTCATACTCATGGTAGGAGGTTAGGATCAACACTTTAATAACACCCCACTCCCCCTCTTCTCTCTCTCTATCTGTTACACACACACAAACACTCTACCTAATCCTTATCTAATTTATTGTCAGAAACAAGCGTGTGTTTGTTGGACGCCTTTGATACATCACACAGAAAGTTAAAAAAAAAATATTCCTTCTTCACTCCCTTTTCATTTTTTTTATCTGCTACAGCTGTAACCAAACTCTTGCCAGATCGATCTAATCGATAATGACTTGTCAGAGATAAAGCTGTCAATTTAAATTCTCTTTTAGTTTTGGCGTGAATGAAAGTGTTCCATTTTGGGTTATTGTTGGAAACGAGAACAACTGCTGTACAATCTGTTCTTTGTGGTTCACTGTATGACTAAACAGAGCTATTGATTCCCATACAGTCACATCACAGAGTCAAACAGAAAGAAAAGTTTACCAAGGTCAAGTGACGACAAAGGGAATCTTTGAAAAAAGAAAGGGACTTAATGCAAAGATATTGAGCTCAGATCGTGAAAAAAGAAAGGGACTTAATGTAAAGATATTGAGCTCAGATCGTGAAAAAAGAAAGGGACAATGTAAAGATATTGAGAGCTCAGATCGTGAAAAAAAAGAAAAGAAATTGACGTACACATAGAAGGCCTACAAAATGAGGTCAGCCTCGTCTTCATAAATGGAGGAAAAGAAACTAGTATTAACTCTTTCACTCCGTAATTATTTTTCCACGTTTCGAAGGAATTCTTCATTTTGCTCTTTACTATTTCACTACCTTGTTATGATTAAGCTTCAATAACTTTGTTGTTTGTGATCAGAAACTGTTGTATTTGGTCTAGAATTAAAGGGGAATGCATGCTCTTTTTATATAACACAAAGTAAAGTTTATAAAATTAAACATTAATTTATTTTAATGAGGTCAAAATCGTCGATTAGGAGAGAAAGAGTTAATAAAAGTATTCCAAAGAAAGAGCGAAATGCCATGTCCATATTTCTTTACAGACACTCACGTTTTGTTCTATTCTCACTTCGCTCTCATAGACACATAATCACAAACTTCACCGAAGGCACATTGGTATCTATACATGCACATACACATTCACAAGACACACCTACACATCGACACACACACCCACTAACACCCTTATTGCACATCTACGCATGTACAAATACTCAACTGTAAACATCCCTCTTGGTGAATGTTTTAGTTTATGGTGTATGTCATTACAATTTCGTGATATTGCCCGCTCCCGTCATAGCGCTACTATTCGTGAAGACACACTGTTGTGGTGCCCAGGGGGCACCACAGCCCTAGTGTTCTTCAACAGATGTATCTACAGCGTTTCATTCTCGTCCCTGAATTCCAAATTGTACAAAGACCGGAAATACAAAAAGATTCGAACTCAAGATCAACGCGAGGACTGTTGTTACTCTATTATTCATTCGTGCGATTTTTTTTACTAATTGAACGCAATCCTCGTGGATTCAGACTATTCGATCTATGGGGCAGAGGATGTAAAGGTCATCTGTTTCTGTGGCCCACTGTTAACGGGAGGGGGGGAAGGGTGTCATGTGTCCAGCACAATGACCAACCACCTTTACTTTCTTCAACTAATGTCAGCTACCCGTTAGAGTTGGGTAGATTCAATGGCGTCCTAAAAATCCCGAGGTTCAAAATTCCAGCCTTCACTGAAACTTGAACGCGAGAACCTTCGGTTTGGAAGCCAATCGCTTTATCAGCCAACACACACCCATCTCGTGGAAGAGTTCAATTAAATTCTTTGCTAAAACTTTAATGTGATCTAAATCATTAAAAGTAAAGAAACAATACATGACGATACACAAATGGGCAATGCCATGTTCTGTTTTAGTTCGTTGACGTCTTGTCATAGTGAAATGTTCTAATGTTATCATAATCTGACTTCCCAAAGATCAGAAGCTGACTTCCTAACGATCAGAAGCTGACTTCCTAATGATCAGAAGCTGACTTCCTAACGATCAGAAGCTGACTTCCTAACGATCAGAAGCTGACTTCCTAACGATCAGAACCTGACTTCTTTACGATCAGAACCTGACTTCCTAACGATCAGAACCTGACTTCCTAACGATCAGAAGCTGACTTCCTAACGATCAGAACCTGAATTCCTAACGATCAGAAGCTGACTTCCTAACTATCAGAAGCTGACTTCCTAACAATCAGAACCTGACTTCCTAACGATCAGAACCTGACTTCCTAACGATCAGAAGCTGACTTCCTAACGATCAGAAGCTGACTTGCTAACGATCAGAACCTGACTTCCTAACGATCAGAATCTGACTTCCTAACGATCAGAAGCTGACTTCCCAAAGATCAGAAGCTGACTTCCTAACGATCAGAAGCTGACTTCCTTACGATCAGTACCTGACTTCCTAACGATCAGAACCTGACTTCCTAACGATCAGAACCTGACTTCCTAACGATTAGAAGCTGACTTCCTAACGATCAGAAGCTGACTTCCTAACGATCAGAAGCTGACTTCCTAACGATCAGAAGCTGACTTCCTAACGATCAGAATCTGACTTCCTAACGATCAGAAGCTGACTTGCTAACGATCAGAACCTGACTTCCTAACGACCAGAAGCTGACTTCTTAACGATGTCGCCAGAATTTGTTTCGATCTGATCTGATGCCAGAAATCAAAGATCCCGTCGTCTTTATGGTAATGTGGTTGGTCACTTGTACTGCCAGCAGGACTAACAAAAACCCAGCTGATAACAGCCATTTCATGCGTTGAAAATAGCCCTTATACTTTGATGGGGGCTCCTCGCCCTGATAACTTTAGCCTGTGGCCCCGCTCCGCCCCTTCTTTCCCCGTCCTCTAGAATGACCAGTAATGCTGAGATAACGCCTTGAATGTTAACCGTGCAATTGACAACTAAGGAATCGATAAGTCATCATTTAAGTCCAACTACCCCCCCCCCCCCCAAGTCACCCTCGTCAACATGTCCAACTGCGGTACTATATATATATATGGACACCATGAATATTTAATCGTACATCTACGTTCATAGATAGAGATTAGGAGATTGGCGTTTAAATTTAAATCATGAAAATGTGGAGACTTGAAAACTAAATGCTTATTTGCTTTTTCTTGTTGGCTGAAAATGTTCCAGCATAAATAAAAGATGAGTCAGTGATGTGCTTCCAGTGACAAGCTAATTACACTTAGGCTCTTGAACTAGGTAAACAATCTTAAATGTAGTGAATGCAATAGAGACCTGCAGAATAAAACGTGGAAATGGTTGCACTTTGTATATGAGAGTGTAATAACTCAAGACTTGGTATGTGTGTCGGTTATAGGAACTCCAGACTTACAACTCTATGTCAATAAAGTAGAAAATATTTCCCTTTTTTGATATCAAACAAAAAGATTAATTACCAATAATTAACTGAATAATTGGTTAATTCTTTCATTGATTCCTGTTTTTGTTAGGTACAATGAATTATTGTTTAAAGTTTCAACTTGATCCAAGAATGGGTGTAGGAGAAATAGCGTTTATATTTATTTAAAGGGAAAAAAACGCGACACATTTAGCCATGGCTGTGAATAATGAAGAATTAATTTCCCTTGTTGGTATCAAACAAAATAATTAATAAACAGTAATTAATTCAATAATTGGTTAATTATTTTAATAAAATCACGGGGTGTGGTAGAAATAACGTGTACAAACGTTTTACCAAACAGACAGACAAACAGAGTGAGTTCATATAACATTTGTAATAGAGTTACAAACATATACGGAACTATTCATATTTATGAGCATTTAATAGAGTAATGTTGTTGCGTCACCAGCAATGTCTGATGTTGTTAGTGTTTGCAGCACTTACAAATACTAAAGTAGAAGTCAAATGGATTTCTCAATATCACTTGTAAAGTTCAAAGATATAATAGCGACAGACAGACATAAAACACGATGGCGCCTCTTCCTGCTAGGACGCTAAAAAGGCCTAATTTATTATTAAATACATAACAAAATATTTTTATAGCTTTAGATTCTAAATGATGACAAGGGGTAAAATAATTCAGAGGATTATTTCCCCTGGAATATTATTTGTACCCCACAAACATCCTCGTGGTAGAGGTGTCTAAAATTGAAAACTTTGAAAGTGTTCTAAACGGTTGTCAAGAAGAAAACAACAAAACACATTGACAGTGAAGACAGCCAACAGAAAGCTAGGGATAGAAACCTTCCATCAGAACTTCCTGGAATACCTACGCCAGCCTCCACAGTCTGGCCTCACAACTCACCCACATCTTGATGTCCATCCGCTGGGTTGGGTTAATTTCAGACGTTTACAACTCTCTTCGCTTACAGTATACAAACTAGCAGATAGATAGAGAAAGTAAAGTCATAGCAGTGTTCCAATAGTTTTATCAATTTTTTTGTTTAGAAACCTGATCGTCATGACAGGTTGTGAATGGGTTCAGTCAAGGTTATTCCGAACCATGTAGATATGCTAAGAACAGGTGGTCGAGTGGTGGAGTACTTGAGTTCGAGTCATTACATTATTTGTTCTCTCTTAAAGTCTTTTAGTTCAATCAGCATAGATGACCTTGGCTTCAAACCGTGTTTCTTAAACAACCAACTGTCTCAACTATCGTGATTCAAAAACTTTTGTATCCGATGAAGCAGATATTGTAGGACATTCGCTCAGGACGAAAGCGTCCTCGGGTGTCTTCATCAAATTGTCTTGTCTTCTGAATAAAATGTGAATATAATCAATATTACAGAATTAAAAAGGGACATAAATTCTTCAGTGTTGAGAGTTATGGGTAAATATTTTTTAAAATTCTATTAGATAACTGGACACGTTCTTTTCTCCACACGTATTCTCGGATCAAGTTGAAACCTGAAGCAATTATATATTGTACCTAACAAAAAAACGTATCAATTCAAATATTAACCACTTAGTTAATTAGTAAATTAATTATCAATTATTTCGTTTGTTATCGAAAAAGGGAAAAACAATTATATATTATTGAGAAATGTAGTTTTAAATGTGAGTTGCTCTCCTTTTCTTTTTCAAGTTGTTTTTTGTTTTCACTGCACTTGTTCTCTGTGATTGATGCTCTGTTTGGCTTTGCATTCCCCGTGGACAACACGAAGTCATTAAACTCATTCAAATATCACATGACATAAAGGCCACCATTCCTTGACACAATGTTCATTTTTCTATAAACTATATCCCCCCCCCCCCCTATCGAATTGCAGAAGCGCCTGTCTTGTGGCAGCCTTTCTTTGGCTACCTAGAAAATATCAATTAAAAAAAAAAAAGGTACTTTGCGATTTGTTACCAATAAAAACGTCAAGAATTACTATTGTTGCAGGATTCTGTCTCGAATTAATGTATTTTATTGGTAATAATTTCTTTTTTTTTTTACATGGATTTATAACAAAATAGAACAATACAACTGATTTTGTTTCCTTTGAAAAACAAGGCCCATCGTAGGATGAGAAACGCCGGAGAGTCTCTTCTGAAAGAAAAGTTTTAGGTCTTAACACCAAATGATCTTGATTCCTAACACCTAAAGGTCTTGGTACCTAAAAGTCTAACCACCTAAAGGTCTTACCACCTAAAGGTCTTACCACCTAAGGTCTTACCACCTAAAGGTCTTACCACCTAAAGGTCTTACAACCTACTGTTATATTGAGTTTTGTTCTAAGAAGAAATGTGTTCAAGTATATTTGAGGTCCTGCAATAAGAAAAAAATACAGAATGCGCCTACATCAGTTTAGTTGTACTAGCTGTCTAGAGCTACAAACCATGCAACGACCGTCTATAACAGTCATACCACCTAAAGTACTACCACCTAAAGTACTACCACCTAAATTACTACCACCTAAAGTACCACCACTGAAGGAATGGAAGCGATTGGAATTGGAAATCGATTTGGATACGTTTACTATGCCCAGAACACATCAGTCAGCAGACGTCTATTAGCGATGAAGCGGGAAAGTTTCAAAAATCTTTCACTGTGTCCTGCACAACAATGTCAGCAGACGTCCCGTTGACCTCAGCCTGGCTTCAGTTATTCGATTGATAAACTGAAGGATTGCGTGTAAGCGTCACTGGATAACAAGGCGATTATCGGGTCGTTGAAATGGCTTAAAGAAAACACAAACAGCTACTGTCACATATGTAATTCTTTACCAGTTGTCACTTATTATACATTTTACCTACTGACAATTTTTATGGATGAAACCATTTATATATTTGACTCATAACTACGCGTAGCACGATGGCCGAGTGGTTAAGGCGTTGGACTTAAGATCCAATGGAATTATTTCCGCGTGGGTTCGAACCCCACTCGTGCTAATTTTTTTAAATTATATTATTAAGATCAATGACCTAGTGACTACCGGAACTGAAATCTTGCCTTCTACTCCAGATTTCCTTCTGTTTAGCCTAGATAACTATAGGAAGATTGGTAGGGAAAGTACACACATTGACTCGATACACTCCAGATGTATGACATCATTTTTTTAAATAGACAGAATGATCCTACAATGACATATTTCCTAGGGTACTGAAAAATAGTTGGCATCTTGTTCAATTAGAAGAACAACAAGAAGAAGAAATTAATAACTAATTTTTAAAGTCGAATCTTAAAGGAGAGTAATGTAAGACATTGTCTTTGATTCTCAAGATTAAGGAAGAGTGCAGTGTTTTAATTGGCTACTTAGACCCAGCTGTGACCTAGTTAATTTGTCACATCACACAGACAAAGCTGTTGTCGGCAGGGATCCATGCTTATTGACCGTACATAGCTTTAGTATAATAAACATTAAAGAAAATAGAAGCAACATACATTCTGAATATTAATAAAACATTTATTTTATCGCTGATATACAACTGTGTAATCAACTTCCTGAACATTTCTAGATAACCCATAAAAAATAGATTTGTTTTGAACCTCAAAGAATTGTGAAAAAGTTTTGAATAGATTCTTTTTTTTTTCTCTGAATATTACGTATTGGAAATGTTGTGGACATGTGTTTAATGACTTCAACACAACATGCATTGAAACTGCTTCACTAAGGGAGTTAATCTAAGAAAAGAGGCACTCAAGGGAAGACAACAAGGAGGCAGCATAGTCGAGTGGAGACAAACAGGAATCCAGAGAGAAGAAACTCGGCCAAAACGAAATGACTGTAAAAAAAAAAAAAAAAAAAAGCCTCCGGTGAAAAGGATTTATGTAGACTCTAGTGGACACAATGGCCTTGAATGTTAGAATGTTATTTTACGGTCAATAAGCATGGACAGTGATGGAATATGTGCGCGAGGCTTAGAAAAAAGCATTGACACAAACTGCGCATGTCTAAAAAAAATAAGTAGACCGGATAGCGTTCAAAAAGTTATTATTATTTTTTTTTTTAGCTCAGTCAGATATCTAGGTCTAGCTAGATCCACGTGAATTCTGAGCAAGAATATTTTTTTAAATTAGAGAAACATTTTTATAACTTGCATTGTACAGAATGTAGTAATATATAAGCATCTATCTATCTATCTATCTATCTATCTAATCTATCTATCTATCTATCTATCTATCTATCTATCTATCTATCTATCTATCTATCTATCTATCTATCTATCTATCTATCTATCTATCTATCTATCTATCTATCTATCTATCTAATCTATCTATCTATCTATCTATCTATCTATCTAAAAGACCTATCTATCTATCTATCTCTCTCTCTCTCTCTCTCCCTCTCTTTATATATATATATATATATAATTACATTTTCTGTTCCCTAGAAAAGTTTCCTTTTGGGTTTATTTGAACGACAGTAGATTCCAGGAGCCAAATATCCTGCTATTCTTCTATTGAAAACATTGTAGGTCATAAAACAAATGTGCTATTCATTTCATTTTATTAATGGAAGCCCAGCGACTGGTACAAAAACAAAGAAATGTGTGCAATATTTTATGGGGGGGGGGGCGTTTGGATTTAAAATGACTGTAGTTTGCTTTAGTTTTTTATTTTTTAAGTCTGCGCCTTGAATTCTCGTAGATTTACTTTATTAATGGGTTCCAACAAATGGCAGAATAACCAAATTTGATAGGCTCAAATGGTAGCTATATAATTTTTTTATTGGAAGGGAGGATTAACCACAAAAATCCCTTTTGGCAAAAACTCCGCGGGCCCTATGGGCATCTGAGACACTAGGCGGTCCTCTGGTTTTTCTAATTAAAAGCTGCTGATGCCCTAGCCACGTACTTAACGTGCAATAAGATCGGCTTAATATTTTGGTCTTGTTTATCGTCCAAATTGTGGCGAAGTCTATTTTCCACAGCTTTGGTTCAAACTGTTCATATTGTAGACTCAGGATTAAATAACAAGACCAAGACCTAATCAGATTCAATAAAAACTCCCGCCAAAGTTTACATTCGCGGAAGTGAGGGAGTCAAGTGGGGCCACAACTTAAGTGGGCCCCCGTCATAAACCATGTTGTTTTATTTCGCGAGGGCCTCTGTTGAATCAGACTTGGAGAGTCACAATGAACAGTATTTGCCTGGCACTCTTCGTACCTCCCCCCGCGTACATTCAGCTAGTAACTAGTATAACTGGTCCCGCCAACAATTGGCTGCTAGATACACCTTGGGCTGACTGTTTACATTTCGAGTTATTTAGTTCTCTCAATTTACACGCAGTCAGGAAGCATTTCCGGCTTGTGTAAAAAAGAAGTCAATCAAGTATTCTCAACATCAGGGTATCTCATCTTTTAACTCCCCTGTACCTGGCTCTGGGCTCTCCCCTTTCCATCTATCTATCTATCTATCTATCTATCTATCTATCTATCTATCTATCTATCTATCTATCTATCTATCTATCTATCTATCTATCTATCTCTATCTATCTATCTATCTATCTATCTATCTATCTATCTATCTATCTATCTATCTATCTATCTATATCTATCTATCTATCTATCTATCTATCTATCTATCTATCTATCTATCTATCTATCTATCTATCTATCTATCTATCTATCTATCTATCTATCTATCTATCTATCTATCTATCTATCTATCTATCTAAAAGACCTATCTATCTATCTATCTATCTATCTATCTATCTATCTATCTATCTATCTATCTATCTATCTATCTATCTATCTATCTAATCACTTTCAAGATTACCTAACGAAATACTAAGACACCTCTCTCTTTCTCTCTCCCTCCCAGCAGTGATGCTCTCCTCTTCACTGACAAATTGCAATGATAATAGACTAAAAGTGAATTAAATAAAACTTAAATGACTTCCAAGTTATACCATTTCCTTCAGACAAGACTCTAGACAAAACTTCTTTAGGACTGGAGGGGAGACGACTTGGGGGAGGGGATCGCTCGAATTCGGTACCAAATAATCTATGGCCAGTATATTCATTCAAAGCTGATACATAGTCATTAAATTATACAAGCCGACCCGCGGTGTAGCATACGCCGCTATTTTTTTTTCTGAGTCGCTCTCTCTGTCTCCCAAAAGATACGTTGGGCAACTCTAGTCCGACTTGCAGAAATAAAAGAGTTATCTTTCTATGACTTTTTCATCCATCGAGGGCTAGAGAGTAGTGCCCTCATGGTTGGGAGACGTAGAGAATTATATATACAGATAAAGTAAAAAAAACAACAACATTGTCACAACCCGAGCCTGCCTCGCTCTCCAGGCATGCGCACACAGTCGTTTGGACAACTGTGTCTAAAGGAAATGTTCACCCGTCACCAAATAGCGGCGTATGCTACGCCGCGGGTCAGCTTGTATTACTATAATGGAAAGTGTACTATTATATTGATTTAGAAAATGGTTTTCTTTTTTTTTAAATTAAAATACGATCGCTGACTAATTATTACCTGCAATACGTGTAAGAGCCACTTCCACAACAACACATCCCCCCACCCCCCAGGGAATTGTAGAAATCAAAACATAGAAATGACAAAAAAATTACTAAATAATAATAAGGTTTGTCTTCCAGTCTAAAGATTAGTGAGGAATGCAGTATTTCACGTGGCAGCGCAGCCCCAGCTGTCCTACATAACCTACATATTTTGCCACATCCAGGGCAAGCATAACCATTGTCCGCAGGTGGTCGATTTAGCTTTTCTTTTCGCCGTCTGCGTTTGTCCTCGGCAGCGGATAATAATAAGAATGTTTAAAATTACCAAAATTACGGACATTTCTTTAAAAAATGTGATCGATACTATAATTATTTTTTTTATGGGGGAGGAGAGCGGACGTGTGGGGCCCTAAGTTTTAGTTTAGTTTACCTATAGTACATTCAGCAGTGAATAAAGGAGGGATTGTCTTAAAAAAACAACTTTTTTTGGTAAAAGTTACTTGTTTTAAAACAATCAATGAGTTTAAATGTTTCCCAATGCTATAGTATTTGATAAATTGGCGGCGTTTTAGTGAACCATAATGGAAACCTCTATTGATAGTCAGTAGGACTATCGAGAGTGAAGGAATATGTCTTAAACAATGCATATACTGTAATTTCATAACATTAATTCGTGAAGTTTAACAAGTTAATGTTATTTGTAATGCCAAAGTAGAATAATAATTAAACAAAAACAAAAATAATGTTATCTAGTAGAATATTTACACATTGCTTACTTTATATATATATATAAATTATGTTAGAAATTGACCAATATTATTCATTCTCTGTGCTAGGATCGAGTTTTGTTTGAAAGAACCACAATTAATTGCAGTCTCTAAAACAGGACATTAATTGTAGTGTGTCGCGGCCAGACATGTCCCTGAGGACAGCTGATTTAAGGTTGCAATGGAGAGTAAATGAACTAGAATCAGTGATGCCCAACCTAATTCGACCTGCGGGCCATTTAAATTTCCAACACTCGTCTCGCGGGCCACATGACCGAAAAGTTACAAAATTAAGTAGTACATTTTAGTACTACATTCATGTGGTATTTGACGATTATAATTTTTTAAGCGTCAGAAAATAGCTTCATTTCTCTACTTCAAATGTTAGCAACAGTGTGGGTGCCTTTAAAACCGACACATTTTCTTGTTTCTATTTGGGGAATATTCCCATGAATCCTCCAATCTTTAGTTGTAGTTAATCAATCTTTTACTCGTAGTTCAAACCAAAGATGCCCCATATTTATTTTATAATGTCGATGTTTTTTTTTTTTTTAAAAAAAAGCAACACTTTCTTTATAAAACAAAGATGTAGGCTTATTATCATGTTCATAAAAAAAGTAAAGATCGGCCCACTTTTCCATGTAGATACTGTTCATAAACGCACAAACGTTAAAGGTCATGGTACCAATCCATTCAGAAAAAATATGAAAGCCCTAAAGTAGGAAAAGATACATTTTTCAACCTTATTTTTTTTGGAGGGGGGATTTTCTTCCCTTTGTGCCGACGTTTCGGTGGGCCGGATGGGACCACGTTGTGGGCCGGATCTGGCCCGCGGGCCGTATTTTGGGCATCACCGTACTAGAAGATGTCGGTAGCGAACGTCTGCCGTCCTGGTAACTTATAAACTCTGAAACCTCAACGCCCAAATTCAGAACTAACATGGTCGTACAAGCGTGCAAATATTTGGGCCTGTTTAGGAGTGTCAACCTAGATCAGAAATAGACTCATCCTACATCAGAAATTGACTCATCCTAGATCAAAAGTTGACTCATCCTAGATCAAAAGTTGACTCATCCTAGATCAGAAATTGACTCATCCTAGATCAGAAATTGACTCATCCTAGATCAGAAATTGACTATGTGTGATCGTATCCAACAAACAAAGGCAAGAAAGTCTCCAAGGGGTTGAACATTGTTAAGAAGTTAGCTGGAACGAAGTGGGGGGGCGTGAACTGATGTACTGAGGGCCCTCTACATCGGCGCACTGCTATCTCAATTCGATTACCATCTACCTGTCCAGGTCTATGCAACGCAGACGTCTCTAGCGTGCTAAGATGCTCGGAAAACGTGATATCAGACAGTTCTGTGGAAAGTTAGGATGACGACGATTGACGCAGGTGACCTCCCTTGAAATTACGGAAGAACGCTTTCATCATTTCAATATTCAACTCTTTCGTCCAGTGGATCCTTTTAGCTTTTAGTAGTAGTATTATTATTATCATTACTATAATTATTTAAAATCTTAAACGTTACTTTAAGGAAACGTTGTAGTGAGATTAGAGTTACTTACCTTAAATAACATTCATTCTAGAATCTTAAGAGTGCTGTGTAAGTGTCTGAACTTGTAATACAATTTAATAGCACTATGTTTATGTTACAATTACATTATGTAAGGATTTTCAACATTTAAATTCTTATGGCTAGGGCCCCGCGGGCGCTTTAACGCGATTTTGTATATATCTGAATGTTATCATTGTGTAGGTGATAATGTATTTGATTATACCCTGAACATTTCGGAAAGAGAGTTTCCCTTCTGTTAGAATCTCTCAATATTCACAATGAAAACGTCCAAGTGAAACTTTCTCTCAGACAACTGACCACCCTGCTCCATGAATTATTCCGCACACAGATTGACCACACACTTGACCAATGTCTGGCCACAGACCTAATTTTATTAACCAAGCCAATTGCTCGGGAAACAGATTTAACTTTATCAATAAATGAAAAGGTTTCTATTTTCATTATAGAGTCACTAAGAGAAAACCAAAAAGCTTTATTCAAGCACCAGAGACAGTTCGAACGATCGAGAAGTGAAAGAATTTGACAGACAGAGCAGAAGAGATTAAAAAGTCAAATATTAATACATATAACTTTAAGCCATAACTTTCCAATACAAAAAAAAGGCATAATAAAATACTACGAAACATACAAGAGTTAAAGAGACATTCCTTATTCCCTATACTAGGACACATTCTTGCAAGTGCCATTAGAGCATGCAACGGGTTGTTTGAATCTGCCAGGAAAACCAATGACTTTGCAGAGTTTAAGTCTTTAATAAATATTCACACGCTAAGTTGTTTGTCTTCGGACAAATGTGTATAATAAAATAAAATAGCATTTACGAGTCGAAAAGACAGAATCAGCCTAGTGAAGGCTTTGTAAGTTATACAAAATGTCAATCAGCATAAAGTCATTAAATTGTAAAAATAATTTAAAACTAATTAAACATTTTTTAAAATAAGAACACGACTGAAGTGTTCAGATTTCTCAGGATGTATAAACATTATTCATACAAATGTATGCTATTATTTAAATAGTTATATCACACCTCAATATTTCATACCTATCAAGCAGTTCTATTCATGTAGGTATATATTTATTTATTTATTTATTTTTTGCCGGTAACATTGACACATACGAAGTGGGGATTCAAATTTTCACCTAAAAATAAAACCAACATGCAATGTCCGTGTACATGTAGACTCTAAGCCTTTAGGCCTATAGTTTTTACATGTGTGAGTTCAACCCCCAGTCCTTTATACTTTGCTGTAATAACACAGATAGATTATTATGTTGTTGACCTGTCCATCGGGGTGCAAAGCGTTGCTATATTTATCTGTGTTGCTAAAGTCTTCGGAGTCCATGATCATCTCCTCTTCAGTGACGCTCATACCTACCACGTCTTGGCAGGTGCCATTGTACCTGTACAGGTAAAACGGCCGAAGGGTTGGGAGCTCAACGAGGTCATCAGGCGATCCATCAGAGCGGCAGCAATAAAACATCGTGGTGTCGCTGGTCTTGTACACGCCGTCGGGCAGCGAGCCATCGGTGCGGGATCCACCGTTCGTGTCTTCCCCGTCTATTTCGATGGAGCCGGATGAAAACCCAGGTGGGCAGCTCCCCCCTCTTCTGGAGATGCAGTAAGAGCCGTTGGGCCAGGGGTGCCCGGGAGAGTCGATCATGACGCAAAAGTGCTGGAAGAAAAAGTGGTCAGTACCTATCTTCTGCATCACCGGCTTCATTAAGTGGGAGTGTTCCGAGACGTTGTTGTGGTTTGTGCCTTCCGACTCAGTGTGAAACCTTCGATAACCTTTCGTCCAGTTAGCGGCTACTTCGAGTGGACATCCTGATTCCGGCATGAGGATGGCGTAGCTTCCTTCTGGCCAGAATTGCAGCATTGGATGGTGATACAAGCCAGAAATATTTTGAGTAAGCTGAGTAACCTCCCTTTTATTCGACTCTACCTCCTCGACCACCCTGCTCAGTGAGCTTACGTTAGACTCTGCGATCTTTCTATCACAGTAACTTCTCTCTTCTTGTCTCTCTATCACCATGAGCGCCAGAAGGTCATTCACCGTTAGATTGCTCTCAGCAGCCACGAATTCTGGAGATCTTTCTGTGACGACGTTGTTGGCAGAATCGAACCCGTTCACTTCACAGACGTACTTCTCGAACAAGTCGAAAGTCACTACGGGCCAGGTTAGGCGCAAGAATGTGTCCAGCAGCGTGCTAGCATTCCCGGAGACAAAGACAGAAGGAGGTAAGAAAGGGGCGACAATCCATTTTGTCTCGTTGTTTACATTAGCAACGAGGACATCCTCCTGTGACGTCACTCTCTTCAAAATGGTGATTCGGCTGACGCTACGAATGCTGCTCGCGGCATCGTTACCCCAGTACCTGCACTCAAGAGAAACATTCTTTTGAAATTCATTTCCAAATTTTATATTCGGCGTCATAGTTAGCAAGAAAGCGGCTTCACAACAGAAGGTGATCAGTGTCACAACTACAAGAGACAGTAACATTGTCAGGAGCATTTCAACTGAAAATGAAACAAGCATAATATAAATATTCTTAATGAAAAACAACCAAAGCTTATCAAAGTGGAAGAACTACACATTTACTACTATGTACTTAATTATGTAAAAATGTATTTCCCTTTTTCAACTTGAGCCGAGTTTGGGGTTTGGGAGAAATAACGTGTACAGTTATCTAAGGGGAAATAACTCCACCTATTTAGCCACATCTCTTAATACACAAGGATACATTTCCTTTTTCGTATCAAACAAACTTATTAATCACCAGTTATTATTTGACAATTTTGTTATTTTTTCTTTCATGTTTTGTTAGGTACAACAAATAATTGTGTGAAGTTTCAAGTTGATCCACGAAAGGGTGTGGGAGAAATAACGTGTTCAAAGTTTGAACCACACAGACCGAGGGAATCGATATAAACTTTAAAAAAAAAACAACAACCCACGAAAACATGAAATAATACAGATACATTTGGTTACAATTTTAGATTTTAAATAATTGTACACTAGATATTTCTTCATTATGCTACAGATATTTAGGTCACGTCCGTGATGACGTGCGCTACGCTTGCGTTCCATGCAATATGTCTACATGACGTGCTATCAAAATGCGAATCGTGCAATATGTCTGCGCAATATGTCAACAAGCTGTGCACTATGTGACTGTAAAGTCATAGTTTGAAAGATGTGTACACTACAAAACCTACAGCTACGTTTTGTCTGGAAATAAAACGGTAAATAGTAAATAGAGTTGTAGTAGCATTATTAATTAATGGCGGTTTCTGTAGGTAGAAGTTTTTAAACATAAAATTGAACAGGGTATTTAACTCTTTCTCTCCGTAATTATTTTTCCACGTTTCGGAAGGAATTCTTCATTTTGCTCATCACTACTTCACTCCCCTGTTATGATTGGGCTTCAATAGCTTTGTTGTTTGTTATCAGAAAATGTTTTTTTTGGTATAGAATTAAAGTGAAATGCATGTTCTTTTTGTATAATACAAAGTCAAGTTTATAAAATTAAACATTAATTTATTTTAATGAAGTCAAAATTAACGATGGTTTCTTGGATTAGGAGAGAACGAGTTAAGTATATGAGATGTATGTGATCGCTGAGGTACTGAGGTATATGAAGTGTATGAGACTTATGTCAGGTATTATATTTTCTGAAGTATATCAAGCAAATGGACTATGTGATAGATGTGAGGTATTAAGTATATGTGATATGACATGTATTTGAATATGTGAGTTAATTAAGTTAGGTATTCGGGCCAGAGACTCTGGGAGTAAAGAAAAATTCATGATCTTATGTATAGACTTGTTGATACAATGGTTCCAAAATTAGGTGAACTTTTTGAATATTTCCTTTCGTTAATACTTTTAGTACAATGGGCTATATGGTATATTCCATAAAAGAAAATCAAACATTAAACATTGAAAACGAATAACTAAATGTTATACTTGACCTTTGTGTCACATAAATATATTAACTTTAAAAATAAAATACATCCATCTGTCCATGAAGTTATTTCTTTCCACAATGTATCCATCTGTCTCAGCAATGAAGATCTCGGCCATAGTACACCTCGTTAGTCCAACCCCTTAACATCTGAACTAATGTATGCTAATTAGTCTTACGGGTACTGTTGAATTGAAGGAGTAGTCTGTATTAAGATCGCTTAGTGTTTTAGTTAAGTGCTCTTGACCATAGCCAGAGGCATCATTATCATCATCAAACTCCATCTGAGTTTGGGCTTGAGAGGTTCAAATTAACTCTTTCAAAAGCCCTGGACAGAAACCGTGCTGTTTTGCGTAGTGCATGTATGTCACCATACAGGTCGACCATTTTTGGTTTCCCAGACCTGTCAAGACGGAGATCAGCAAGTCTGGGGCAGTCAAACAGAATGTGAGACACGGTTTCCTCTTCTTCTCCGCAGCGGTGGCCCCATGAGTCGAATTTCGACCATAGCCGTGAGAAATATGAGCCAACAGGACAGTGGCCAGTCCTGCATTGTGCTATAATAGCTTGCTTAGGCCTGGACAGCCTCCATCATTCTGAGACAAGAAGTGTAGGACTAATGGGCCTATCGTTTTAATCCGACATATCTTTCTGTCATGCATCCCCTTAAAGATTTTCAGTTTTCTCAAAAGACACAAAGTTAAAATATCAAAAAAATAAAGTCAGCTTGCGAAGACGAGAAACAAGCCATATATTACAAGAGGCGTTTCATCTCTTTGGTTAATTGATTTATTGTCCAGCGAATGCATTAAGCCAAGAAAATAAAAGGATTTTCTGCAAAAGAAAAGGCAAAAGATTCCTTAAACAATAGCTCTCATTAATATATCTTGCTTTGATATTCGGCTGTGTGGAGAGCAATGGCTTGAATGTTTTCACGCTGTGATGAAACTGTCTACGTAATTCTATGAGTTTAGTCAAGGATCAATCTCGCTTTTCAACGTGAGTAAGAAAAGAGAGAAGGGGGGAATGATGGAGCATCAGAAATATGTGTTTTGGGAAAAGCGGTTAGGGGTGGATTTTGATGCTTGAATGATAATTGGCAGGTCAGAGGTCAGCCCAGGGATGTCAGAACTATCCAGGAAATGACGTGAGATGTCATATCAGAGGGACTGGGTCAGCACAGGCTAATACAATAGACTCAAAGCTTGATGAGACGAAAGATACTCTACGTAACATAAATAGTCCCATGTTTAATAGGACCAGGACATATAAGGACCAGGACAGGCTAGGACATAGGACGGTATTTCTCAACAGGAGTACACGTACCACCACCAACACCACCCCAAAATATTGAACTATTTGCTTGTCACAACATTTTAATACAAAAAAAATATATAGGGAGTTTTGTGTTACTCAAAACTCGTGGGCAGCCGTGTGGGCCAGTCGTAGTCCCACTTAATCTAATCTATTATAGATGCATATACATACATCCCTCTAAGACTACTCTAAGGCATTCTCTCATAAACTAAAATGAAATAGATGATTGCGTCCGTCTGGCAAACACATAGCAGGAGCCTCACCTTGTCAACAAATTCGATGAAGCTGCCTATCAATCTCATAAAAACGGAAGTCATGTACGAGAAGTCTTCCAAAGGACATTCCTCAGCTTAAAAGTAGTAGGACAGTCTGTGAAGCTAAGTATCAAACAACCGCCTACCTTTATATATGTATATACGCATATATAATAAAATGTAAGGTTTATGTATGTATGTATGTATGTAGGTGTGTGTGTATGTAGGTGTGTGTGTATGTAGGTGTGTATGTATGTATGTATGTATGTATGTATGTATGTATGCATGTATGTATGTGTGTACGTATGTGTGTATGTATGTATGTAGGTGTGTGTATGTCCAAAACCGTTTGACCAATCTTGATAAAACCTGGTATAAATGTTCTTTAGATCATGACGGAGACTGTAGTAAATGTTTAATGTCCCTCCCACAACCACAAGGTATTAAAGAACGAAATATTAAAACAATCGGTTAAATCCGTTTCACAGTCTTTTATACTTGTTAAGAACATGTCGGCTTAAAGGGTAAACCCATTTTCACACTCTACTTTCAATTTCGCTACAAAATAAAAAAACAAAATGTGAAGGGAAGATTCTCCATGTTTGACATAGATGTAAATTCAATCCAGTAAATCAGTAATACTCAAACTAAGACCCGCAGACCGCGGGTCATATGCGGCTAGTACATATATCTGTATATAAAATCAAGCTGTGGTTTTCAAGATAGAATCCTTTTGTATGGCTATGATTATAATATCTTTACACCTGTCTGCTTCGTGTTGTGCTGGACGCAGGTGTGGACAATGTAATAACACTGCTTATTGTTCGATTACATCACTGGCTAGGACACCTATCCCGTGAGGCAGATGTCTGTCAAAGACAACTTTTTGTTCTTGGGCGAGCTAAAAGGAGGTCAGTGTTACAAAGATCAACTTAGGAGTCATGGGCATAAAGGCTAACATCTGGCCGGAAATAACTTCTAAAAACACAGCAGGAGAATCTTCTTCTGAACCTTTCTAAAGGTCATGCGACAAATATTTCAGACGACTGCCCACAAGGAAGACAAGCGCAGATGGCGAAAGGATAACTTGAATAAACTTCTCGGTTGTGGTCATGTATACGTGTGGCACAATATGTAGGTCACAACTGCGTCTGAGGAATCAGGTGAGATACTGCAAACAATCTTTGGAGACAGACAAGGTCTTATTTCAAAGTGGTAATCTTTTATAGCAGGATGTGGGGATAGGAATAAGTTGCATTAATCTATACTTTTTAAAGGTTTTTAAATTTTAGAAATGTTTAGAAATGGTAATTTTGAACCAATTCACAGTTTATCTCTATTTGACTTCTATCGAGCCGGTTGACATTAGAACCGGTTAACTTTCTAACATGTTGTTGAAGCAAGGTTACGTTCAAGTGTTGTTGTTTTTTTCTTTCTATCGGTTTATCTAGAGTTTAGCCTGGTCGAACCAGTTGACATTAGAACCGGTTCACTAAGAATCTGACCAATCAGACAGAGGCGATCGAGTCACGAGGAGATCCGTGTGTAATCGATACCACGATAACATCTGTAATGCTCCCGATGCTCTGCTATGAGTTCCTATTAGTTTATGGTATCGGCAAATAGCATTCCTCTGCCCCCGGGCGTTATCGAATCTGAATTCGCTGACCGAACGTTAGTCATATCGTTTCATCTGACTCTGAGATAAAACAATTTTTATGCATGAGACTAGACAGGGGCGGCGACTGACATTCAAACTTACGGTGTGGGGAGTGGGGATGGAGGTTGGAACTTTGGTGACGTAATATGCACTGGTAGCTATGGCGACAATTTTTTTTTGTTGAAATAAATATAAGAAAAACAAAGAATAGACAAGACGTGTTACGATAGATATTTGAAATGACAACACTTTCATTATATTAACAAATACGTAGCTTCTTTAATTTGCCATCTTGGCTCACAGAATAGTGTCCCCTATGAATGGGCATAACTCTTCCTGCTATCTATTTATACAATTCTCATCTTCGCGCAACAGTTTGGACGAGCAAGAAGTAAAGGAAAGATAACTCTCTTAATGAAATTGTTTAAAGACATTGCAGGTAGGACATTTTATAGGACAGGATATAACATTAATAGAACTTGTTATAAGACATATTTATTGAGACTGTTATAGGACTTAGTATCTCCATTGTATAAAATTTTAATCTAGATAGTTGTTAATACAATGGGAGTCCAATTCGAGTCTCTAAAGAAGCTGAGAGAGAGAGACAGACAGACAGAGAAATAGAGAGGGACAGAGAGAGAGAGACAGACAGACAGAGAAATAGAGAGGGACACAGAGAGAGAGAGAGATACAGACACACACATACACAGACAGACAGCGACAGACAGAGACAGAGAGAAAGAGAGAGAGAGCAAAAGAGAGAGAGCAAAAGAGAGAGAGAGACAGAGACAGGTACTGACAGACAAAAAATAAAGAGAGAGAGAAAAAAAAGGAGAAAAAATAGAGAGGGAGAAAGAGAGAATAGGAGAAACAGAAGAGATGACAGTTTTACAATGTTATTGATATTTTTTTTTTGTTATACAATATTTCTAATTAATGTATTTATCTATAACTAAATTATCAGTTTTTTTTTTTTTTAATAGTTTTAGACTTTCATATTTGCTTTAACAGGGTAAACAACTCAGGAGCGTTATGTATGGTCAGCTTACTAAGTAGCGCTCCCTGGCTGTTGTTGGGTAGCCAACCAATCAAATCAACATAGGAACGTCACAATTTTTCATTTAAAGTAACTTCTGTCAGCCAGGATTTGAACGAGGCCGCATAGCCAACCTCAAAGCCTTGAGATGTTGTTTATATATTTTTATGAATAGCTTTTATATAGAGCAGCTTTCATGCTCTGAGCGATAAGGTCCAATCTCATTTTTGGACCAGTGGGATGGGGTGGTGGCTATCTGGGTGAAAGCTTTCCGTACTGCTCTTAGGCGCCCAGTAACCACAACTCTACTCGTGTCGGGTGCTGAAATCTAACCCCCCTTGATAGGTAGCCAGTCCCTTTGACAGGAATTAAAGCGGTTTAAGCCTCTTAACCACACGACCTACTTCATTAAGACAGGTTACTCGATATACTCTTATTCTAGCTTTGCCGCCCCTGAAACACGAGCTGAGTTTTTGGAACGCCAGCCAGACAAGCACACTAGCCTATTGTCTCACTCAAGGAACAATTGAAAACCCGAGTGATGATCCTCTAGCATTACCTCGACCACAAGGAGGCCAAATGTTTATCTTGGACTTTGGGTCAACATTTCCATACAGTTCCCCCTCAGACAAGTCGGTGGTACTATCACATCTGTGAGACAGAGAGGGCCAAAGTCACGTGCTAAGTTGTAAGTTGATGGGCCTCTTGTTGGACTCTGGATTGGAGTGTACTTATCCGTGATGGGTTTATCTGAGTATTTGTTATAATTTTTTTTTTCAAAAGGCCGTAGATGACATTTGTCTCACTTACCGTGTAACTACATTTAGTTTAGAACATAGAGTCTCTATTGTACGCATTCTTATAAATGTACCGTGGATCAGTTCATTTCTTTAGATATAAAAGTGCCTCTTTCTATAGGCAAAATGATGTAAAGGTCATATGTTTCTATGATCTATGTTTAACAAGGGTGCCATGTGGCCGGCACAATGACTGATCGTCTTTACTTTTCCAAGACTAAAGTTAGGTATTCATTACAATTGGGTTGACTTCAAAATTGCAGTCTTCGTTGGGATTCAAACCCGAGATCCGTCAGTTCGGAAGCCAAGCGCCGTATCACTCAGCCACCACGTCCCCTAATTTCTTTAATGGGGAAAGTGGAACCGAAAAAGTTGTAAAAGTCGATTATGTCGCGTGTCGCGTACGTTAGTTTCAACCTTTTCAAGAAATTCTATTCTATTTATTCACAACATGATACTTATTGGTATCTCGAACAACGGAAAGAAATAGCACTTGACTGATATGGTGGTAAAAGTTGAATTAGTACCCTTTTAAGATACCAAACAAAATAATAAATTACCAATAGTTAATTAATTAACTAATCAGTATGTTTTAAAATTCATTCTTATGTTGTTCGGTAAAAGAAATAATTGTGCGAAATTTCCGCTTGATCCGAGATTGAGTGTGGGAGAAATAACGTGTACAAACTTTTTACCAGACAGACAGAGTGAGTTGATCTAAGCTTTGAAATATTAATAAATTTCTGGCACAAAATAAAGAGATAATAACTGAAAAGCTAATTTTTCATTTTTATAGTTTCTCTCCATTCGTACTCGTACGCACCGATTAAACTTCATTAAACAAATAATATACAGTTAAACCTTTATTTGTACCCTTTGTTCCTGAATGAGAAATAGAAGCTCGTAGACATATTATATGTCTACTAACCGGATATGACCCATGGCCCGCGGGCCCCAATTTGTGTATCACTGATCTAGCGCCATGTTCCCTTACATAGCTGATATAAAATACTGTGAAAATGGGTTTACCCGATTTAAAAAAACAAACGATAAATTTAGTTTTTTAATTTTTTTTTGTATTATTCTTAGGGCCTTCTTGTTGTGGGAGAAACATTTAACATACACTATGGTCTCCGCCCTGATGTCAGGTCCAATTTCCTCAAGATTGGTCAAACGGTTTCGATTTCTATTCAGGACATACATACATACATACGTCTTACTTTATGTTTTAGAATATTAGATAGATAGATAGATTCTTTTTATTGATCCAATCAAATGGAAATTTAGTTTGACTACAATTGACAACCTCAGCGTAACTACTGTAACAATAACAATATAGATGCAAATACAAACAACATTCACACATGAAACAAATACACACTCACAACCAGCGCTTTATTAATAAAACCTCTATGTACTTCTCGATAACGACAGCTGATCTTGTAACACTCTGACCGCAAGTGGGATGAAGGAGTTTTAAAATCTTTCTGTTTATATATTAGACATTATATATATATATATTTCGGGCCTATTCGTTGAATTGAAAAAAAAAAGGGAGGGAAGCAAGTATGGACTACTGGACGTATGGTAACACTACTTTAGGTCATATTTCCTTTCATTTCTTATACTATACAAGAAACAGGCCACAAAATCCACAGTTCGCTCAGAGGAAGCGAACGCTTGTCTGTAGACGCGTGCATGGGTCCTTTCAATTTCCTGTCTCGCCTCAATCCTGCTGGATGGTCGAAGTGGCAGACGGCGAGAGTAAACAAGAACTAAAGAACAGGCATCAGGAACCAGGCAGTCAAAGCAGTCTTGACTGTTTAGCTATTACATCACAGGCTCTATGATCTATTTATATCTTCAGACAGATCGATACTTTGGTTATCTCTATATCGAATATGTCCGAAGGGTGCCTCATATATTATATAACACACAAGTATGAATGAAATAACTCCCCAACACTGTTTCTGCATGACAAGTTGTAATATTTGTATTGACCACTCTTGATAGGAGTTAACTTTCTAGAGGCCATACCTTCGCATACACACCCAATTTATTAGACCTTAGTGACACAATAAAGACATATTTTGATTGTTTCATTCCCAGATGTAATGCATATCACGCTTTTATTAGTAAAAACTTTTATAAAAATAATTTAAAAAAAACAACAAGATAGTAAAGTTGTTTTACCCACTCCATTCGTAGGCTTCCCCTGCGGCACTCTTTGTTTTATAAGTAATGCACATTGCAGAGTTGTCTCTCCTATTGCTGAAAACGGACAAATATGAGAGCAGAAAAAGATCTCGCCACGTATCGAAAGTTACCTGCCTGAGTACCTGAACACAAACAAAACATTTTCTACTCATCGAACTGCAGATTAAATCTTCCTTTAGAAAAATGTGTATTTTTTAATATAATTTCTAGAATAACAAAAATATCTTACAGACAGACAGACGAGCAGATGTACAGACAGACTGCACAGGGATTTCCCCCTTTTCTGAGATTTCTGAACGTCAAACTAAATGCGAGAGAAAAAAAAAGATGTTTAAAAAATACATTATAAGTCTAAAGAAATCAAATCAAAACGTATTGTGTTTCCTAATTTAAATAGTAAGGCCTCACCGAAAAATGGAGTGCATCCAGTAAGGGAAATAATAAAAGGGAATATTTTTCTCTACGACCGAAGCCTAAAAGGCTGTGGCTGTAAGGTATGCGCACAGGACTGTCGTTCGGATGGTCCTGATGGTCATGGGTTAGTACCCTGTCCGAAGCCATTCCTCGTCGTCCTGCCGAAGGTTTCGGTAACAGGGCCGGTCTTAGGTCACTGCAACCTATGCGGCCGCAGTGAGCCCCGCACTTTCGTAGGCCCCGCGGGAATTCTTGGTTAAATTATTAAATTTAACCATTTTTACTTATCATTAAAGGCTCCCTGGAATTCTTATGAAATTGCAAAATATGTGCAAAAGTCATGAAAATCTCACGAAATTATTAAAATCTTCTGAAAACTGATGCAAATCTCTTAAAAATAGACAAAATTGTCATTTCGTAGTGTCATTCAAAATAGACAACGCCAATCCTACTCGCGATTAAAAAAAAAACGGCATTGTCAGCTTTCATCTAATAAAAATGTAATACTAAGGCGAACTTTAACCAAAACAAGAAGTTCTAATACTTAATTGACTTTAATAGTCACTGGCCTACAAATATAGATCTAAATCTATCTCGACCTGTTAAAAAAAAGCCATATTTTGCGAGTCGATAGTAAATCTAAAAGGCATATCTGAATGTTTATCGGCCTTTTGTTGAAAAACTACTATCTACTGTAGATCGCTCGTAAAGTTAATTTGACAGTGATTTTGTACTTAGTAAAGTATAAATAAAATGCAAAGACGAATTTATTTTATGATACAAAATCTTAATTTTCACTTATTATCCTTATCACAACCCAGAATGGGCCCCGCGCAATCCGTTTCGCATCTGTTGGACCGGCCCTGTTGGGTAACGCGGAAATCATCTTCAAATCTGAGAGAACATCCGAAATATGTAAAACATTGTACACCAAAACAAAAACAATTCATAACATTGAATGGAACTTAAACTAATGTTTCGCTATACATCGATGACAGTGTTACCATTGAATTTATTCCTTTGAAAACTTTAATGAAATCACTCAGACACAAATAGAATTACAAACAAGTGGAGAGGAAATACATCCACTTCAAAGTGGTTTAGGTTCTAAAGGGTTAACATCAGACATGTGTATTAAATATAAAAAAATATTTTCTACACTCCACACACACGCACATCATGTATATTATTTCTATCTAAGTATTCAGAGAACCAGTCCTGCTGTTCAGTGTTAGCAGATCATATAATCACGGCGGCCATGTTCTTTCTCGTCGCTGTGAAATGGGTGTTCCCTGTACACCGTCAGATGTCCACTTGAGTCAATCCTGGGGCTTGGATTGTTTGATCAATACCTCTCTTACATGACCATCAGCGTGGTCTTGACCCCCTAGACTGGACTTGTATTTACTCGACTTTGTTTCATTCAAAGAGTTGTCAATCATAGGCGCAGGGTCGTTAGCAGTAAAGAATCTAATAAGAAGAAAGCAACAATCTGGATGTCGAAACAAATGTCGTGTTCTGAAATGAGAATCATCAGTGTCAAATCCTCACAGAGTAAGATGTGGAAAGAGAAGGAAACGACGGAATGAAATAGAAAAACAGTCAGGAAGACATAAACATAGTTGAGAGAGAGAGAGAGAGAGAGAGAGAGAGAGAGATCTACCTATCAAATAAAGGACTAATTGTAAGACAAGTTTCCTTACGGATAAGAAAGATTATCTATCTATCTATCTATCTATCTATCTATCTATCTATCTATCTATCTATCTATCTATCTGTATGTCTGTCTCTGTCTATGTATGATGTATCTGTCTGTCTATCTATATATCTATCTATAGCGAGAGAGAGAGAGAGAGAAAGAAAGAGAAACCATACCCATATTGCTCCAAAACTGCCCTCATACTTCCTTATGGATAATAAAGATTATTATTATTATTACTCTGCTGCATATAGATATTTTTTTTTGCCCTGACATAATTTGAGAGTAGCCTGGTTAACTGAGGGCTCCACCAATCGATCCTTAAATTTTGAAACGTGATCAAGGTCAAAGTTCAAGGGTGGCAGGTCAGAAGACCGTGCGTACAATTCTATTAACTGTGTTTGCATCCAAAAATCCATTGCTATCAACGCTAGTAGGGCCGAGATGAATAATGAATGAACGAGATGGAGTCGAGTTAGTGCCCCTCAACCAGATAGTTAGAGCACGTGACCTTTTGTCGTCAGCCCGTGACACAACGACAATTACATTTCAAGGGTACATGCCATTTGAGCATGTTGGACAATGTCCATTTCCTGTTCTCTTGCAATGGATCTGGCAAGTACAACTGGGGGTGAAGCCCTCTACTTGGTGAACATGTTTTTACATGTAGGTTTTTTTCCCCAAATTTTATTATTTCCATTATTTCCACTTCTCCCTTCTTGTTCCACCTAGACTAGATCACTTCATCATTCAAATTGATTTTCATTCATTTTTGAAAAAAACACGTTATCTCTTTAAAATGTTTGTATAAAAAAAAAAACTTTTGACAAAATTGCGTTTCGACATATCAAGCAAAATAAAAAAAAAACACTTTAAAAAAATCTAAGGGGAAAAACTTTACATTTATAACCATATTTTTAGGTATTATTACCTTTTCTGAATCATTTAATTGACATCAATAATTAATTGACTAATTTATCTTTTTTTTTTAAAATCTGTTTTGTTAGGTACACTAAATAATTGTGTATTGTTTCAATTTGATCCTAGAATGGGTGTTGGAGAAATAACATGCACAAAACTGTACCAGACAGACAGAGTGAGTTGATATAAGCTTTGTAAAAATTAAACATAATAGTAATAATTGAGGAAACGGAGAAAGACGATTGATAGATCATATGTGGTGCCCCAACAGTTTAACAGACTTAAAGGATAAACGAAGATAAAGGCGAACTATGTCATGCACCGATATATCTATAAAAAAATGCAATAAATTAAATAAAGCTCCCCTTTCAGACCTTGTGATCTAAAGGGCAGTTGATGTTAAGGTCACCTGTTTCTTTGGCCACGATTAATGTGGCCAGCACAACGACCAACCGGCTGTACTTTCCCCAACTTAAGTCAGGTACACAGAGTTGGGTGGACTCAGTGGCGCCCTAAAAATCCCGAAATTCAAAACCCTAGTCTTTATCGAGATTCGAACCCAGGACTCCAGGTTCGGAAGCCAAACGCTTAACCACTCAGCCACCGCGCTCCCAAAAGTAGGCCAGGATGGGTATGCATTAAACCCGATATTAGGACTCCATGGACCATTCGTCTCGCTTCTCATCAATGTAAGTTTTCAACCAGTTATTCCATAACACATGACCAACAGGTCTCGCCAGCCCAGGTATACAAAGCAAATAGCTAATCAAAACATCAGAAACATAAGGAACTGTCCTCCCCCCAAGATAACAAACAGCCCCCTCTCCCGACCCGTCCAAGAGTTTTGGTCCAATTTCATCCTCGCAGAGTTGTGGTGGAATCGATTTGTTTAGTGACTGGACATCTGGGCCCTACTATCGTATCGGCTAATTTGATCTGGCCGGACATGGAAACTCCATCTTAGAAACTAGCCTCTACCACAGTCAATTTGGTCGAATTTGAAGGGAAAAAAAGAGGAGATGTATTACTAGGTGTAGCCATCTGTTCGATAATTGGGTCACATACGTTATTTCTAACGCTATAGTGTTGAATAAAACTAAAAATATCCCTTTCAGATCTATGGGGCAGATGATGTTATGGTCATCTGTTTCCGTTGCCCACTGTTAACGAGAGTGTAATGTGGCCAGCACAACGACCAACTGCCTTTACTTTTCCCCAATTAATGTCAGGTACCCATTAGAGCTGGGTGGACTCAGATGTGCCCTAAAATTCCAAAATTTAAAATCCTAGTCTTCACTTGGATTCGAACCCGGAACCCTAGGATCGGAAGCTAAGCCTTTACCACTCAGCCACCGCGCCTCCATCTTGAATAGCAAATTTAAATTAACTTATTTGTTAAACAAAAAAAAACTTTTAAATTGCATACATTGGCCTCCTTCAGTCTTAGAACGACTATGGTTCATCTCGAACACTTTTTCATATGGCTGTGGAGCCCTATTTTGGAGAGACCTCCCGTCCACATATTTTGCAGGTCAGGGTGGCTTTCGCTTTGGTAGTAGAGGAGCTGGCCATTTTCCGTGTGGCACGCTTTTCTTCAAGAGCTTAGGCTCATGTTTTCTCTCTGTCCATAGCTTTCTTGGTCACCGTCTCTCTCCAACTAGTGCGGTCCAGGGCTATGTCTTCCCAATGGTCCGTATCGATGTTCACTGATTTTAAATCCTGTTTTATCACATCCAAGTAACGGAGGTGGGGGCGGCCAGTTTTTCTTCAGCCAGACGCGAGTTGCCCGTAGAGAATGTTTTTCGGGATGCGACTGTCTTCCATCCGGCAAACATGTCCGAGACAGCGCAGGCAGCGTTGCCTGAGAACTGTAAAGATGCTTGGAAGGCCCGTTCGCATGAGGATCTCAGTATTGCACACTCTTTCTTTCCTTGTTTTTTTTTTCAAGATCGTTCGAAGGCAGCACAATTGGAGGGAGTTTAGTTTTCTCTCTTGTTTTGTGTAGGTAGTCCACGACTCATTGCCGTAGAGTAGCGTGCTAAGAAGGCATGCCTTGAAGTCTACAGGTTGAAATAAGCACAGCGGTTCTTAAACTGTAGGGCGCTCCTGGGAGTGAAGGGGGGGGGGCAGATGCGACTTACTGAGTACTACTGACAAGGGCAAGGTCTGTCTTTCAAGGACCACCGATCTGTTTTGTTTGAGTCATTGTTATAAATCCATGTTTGAGTTTAAATCATAGACTATAGTGTACATGGTGGCCAAGTGGTGGCTTCCGAACCGAGGTGTCCCTGGATCGAATCCTTGTGAAGCCTAGGATTTGTAATTTTTTGTTATGTTTGCCCAAGAGGCATCCGCAAAAGGATCGATTAAAAAAACTCTATTAAAGAAGACATTTCAAAGCGTAGAACTTCGCCAATAGATTCTGGAATCCATCCGCCAAAATTCTTCAGAGTGACGTAACATCGTTCTATCTTGTGCGTAAACCAAACAGGCCCGCTACACACACGAGTTTTATCTGACAACAACAACAAACCCATTACAAACGTGCTGGTTCATACTGCCTCGAATATATCGGCCGTCTAACATGTTCTTAACGTAACTACATTTGTCAATAGTCCAGCTACTTTACTTCTTTCTAGGAAGGCATTGTGGACTCAAGGGGATGCTGGGAAAACTCTTGGCGCCGGGAGGAAAGGGGGAAATTACAGACCCTCTAGCTGGCTAAGGGGCCCGAACATAATTTTTTTTTGGGGGGGGGGGAAAGAAGGAGTGGGCTAAGGGGCTTCTTTAGTAAAAGTTTGAGAAACACTGGAATACCACATACATTCTTATGTTTTACAAATGACCTACTTTTCATTTTCTTGTCAACTTGATGAAATTTTATTTTTTATTTTTTATTTTTTTTTAAATTCTAATGAAATCTAATTTAACTAGACTTTTGTTAAAAGAATTCAGTACCGTTACTGTCACACGAGTTTCCATTCGCAGTAACAAGAGGCAATCTCATTTATTAGCCCCGGAAGCGTTCTAACTTTGTTTATGTGTAGTAACATCTTTGGTAGATAACTCTGTACATTGTCTGGACATAGAGTAGTGGCACTTCTTTACAGATCTTATTGATACTGAAACACTGCACAGCGTGAATGTAGGTTTGTCTCTTCTAGTGAACCTAAAATAGTGAAACATAACATGATGTTAACGGGTTGGGGGTGGGGGGGGGAATGAAGGCGGTTAGAAAACATCTATTTCATTTGGCTTTGTGGAGCAGGCTTTAATGTGCAAGACGACTACCCAAATAAACTCGCGCTAACCGTAAATAGGTAGATCTAGTTGTGCAGATGTAGTTCTATGTCACAACTCCTTCCAGAGGCTCGCGACGTTCACCTCACCCAGTTCTCCTCTTCCTCTTGCCCTGGTTCAGAGTGACCGAAATCTTTCTACTTAAACGTAAAGTGGTGATTTTTTTTTTAAAAAATCTAACCATCCCAATGGGGTGACATAAAAAATCTCTCGAATACAACGTGTTTACTATAAAATTAATAAATCAATTTAAGCCGCAGTGGCGTAGCTAGCGTGGGGGAATGGTTAGTCAAAATTTGAAAATCTCACCAGGGAGTAGCAGCCTCAAAGGAGTGTCCGTAATTTGTTTTATATTAAATATTAGGCAATTAACTTATGTCATGATGTCGAAAGTCAAAATGCAGGGACTCTTTAAAGAGGGCAAGCCCCCAGGGCCCCCAAATCCTTAGCTACGGCACTAAAAAGGCCAATAGAAACTCAAAACATACTCTTGAAAAAAAAACAGTATCATTAAGCCACGATATTTAATTTTGTTTTTAAAAGAATTATAAAACACCAGAAATGCATTTGATAGCATATTTGTTAGACTGGAGAAAAGAGCCAATGATGGTGATGGTTGAGGGAAGTGGGTCGATATCCGGTTCTGCTTTTGTCTCGGGCATAACAAATGAGGCTTATGAAGTTTCGGAGAGGCTTTTCGCTTCAAAACCTGTTGTAGGTAAGCGAAATTGATGGTGGAATCAATAACTACGGTGACATGGAGGGATTATCTGAAGCAGCAGTGGTCTTTAGAGTTGCCGAACTTGATAACTGTTTGTTATCTTACTGTATTGATTGGGAGCTCACAGATGCTGTTAGGTTGGCTTGATCCTAGGGTACATAACTGATGCTGTTAGGTTGGCGTGATCTTAGGGTACATAACTGATGCTGTTAGGTTGGCGTGATCTTAGGGTACATAACTGATGCTGTTAGGTTGGCGTGATCTTAGGGTACATAACTGATGCTGCTAGTTTGGCGTGATCTTAGGGTACATAACTGATGCTGTTAGGTTGGCGTGATCTTAGGGTACATAACTGATGCTGTTAGGTTGGCGTGATCTAAGGGTACATAACTGATGCTGTTAGGTTGGCGTGATCTTAGGGTACATAACTGATACTGTTAGGTTGGCGTGATCTTAGGGTACATAACTGATGCTGTTATGTTGGCGTGATCTTAGGGTACATAACTGATGCTGTTAGGTTGGCGTGATCTTAGGGTACATAACTGATGCTGTTAGGTTGGCGTGATCTTAGGGTACATAACTGATGCTGTTAGGTTGGCGTGATCTTAGGGTACATAACTGATGCTGTTAGGTTGGCGTGATCTTAGGGTACATAACTAAATGGAAACCACGATGTTGTTAGGACACATTTGTAAAAACTGCAAGGGATCACACCTGGCGAGATATAGATATATAGACATGCTAAAAGTAAGCATGCAAAGTAAAATAGAGTCTGCATGTACTATTGGGCGGGCGCCCATTATGTGATACGCCATTTGTGGACCAGATTGTTTAATAATGCCAAGCCACTGCTCATCTGCATCATTCCCACTGAAGGTTACGTCAGAATCTATCCACCAATACAAACATGTACACACTCTTAGTATTGCAAGATGTACACGCACAGGGCCGGCCTTAGGCCAGTGCAACCTATGCGGCCGCAGTGGGCCCCGCACTTTCATAGGCCCCCGCGCCAATTCTGTGTGTAAATTATTAAATTAAAACAGTATAAAATTGCAAAATATATTAAAACGTCCTGGAAATCTCCTGAAAACCCATACAAATCTCCTGAAAACCCATACACATCTCCTGAAAACCCATACAAATCTCCTGAAAACCCATACAAATCTCCTGAAAACCCATACAAATCTCCTGAAAACCCATACAAATCTCCTGAAAACCCATACAAATCTCCTTAATATATAGACAACGTTGTCATTGTAGGGTGCAATAGGATAAACGCCAATACTACGCGTGATTTAAAAAAATGGCATGGTCAGCTTTCATTAAATAAACTGTAATGCAAAGACGAGTTTTTTTTTCTAATACAAAATCGTAGTTTTCACTTATTATCCTTATCCCTACTCTGACCGGGCCCCGCGCGATCCATTTCGCATAGGGCCCCGAAATAGTTAGGGCCGGTCCTGGACACGCACATTGGGATCTGAAAGTAGAACTTAAAGTGACTATACTATTTTGTATTAGAATAGCCTAAATGTAAAGTCCTGCATATAAAGCCCTCTATGTTTACAAAAACTGAGCAGAGGTAGTATACTAGAGAGACATGCATGTTTATTTTATTTCTATGTCAAACTTTTATTGTTCATTTTTTATGGTAGCCCTGTAAATAATTAGACAGGGGAGCTAAGAACGACACTCTATTATGTGTCAATGGATTTATTGCCCCTAGCGATGTTAGCAGCTAAAGTTATTGCTAAAGTGCTGGTGGATTATTGCACTGGTTTCTATTAGAATACTGCTTCTAAAACATATTAGCAACGATATAGTTCATCTGTTACAGGGATATTCGTCTTTTGTATATTCACACCCCGAGACTGGGCAATGGACTAGAGATGAGAAAGAAAGATATACGTAAATGTGCATTAGTTGGTTGTATTCTTTATATACGCTTGAGTGCACAAAAATATATTTTTTGGGCATAATTCCTTATTTGACTAATGAACAGGAGTTTATTTGAATTATAAACTGGAGTTTCTTTATAGCTCTTGAAACCGACTGGGGGTTTTAATTGCTAGTTGTGACTGTTGTGTTAATTCATTAGCTGCAAGATGTGATGTGAACAAATGTAGATCTACTTTGATTATGTCAATGTGTTGTATGATACTTCTGGTTTTTGTGTCAACCTGGGAGGACTATCTGATAATTGGAGTATCACGGAAGTAGAACCTGGTCTTTGTGACATTTAAAACAGGTTCAAACTGGATGAGGAACTAAAGTAATGGAATCATCAAGTGACATGACATCATCATAAGTAGAGAATTGAGAACGATAGGACAAAAAAGAAACTCAAATCATGATTTATTTAAAGCACTCGGAAAAGAAATTCACAATTTTATGGAATATTGAAAAACTTAATCCAGAAAACATACTTATGCAAAAACTTCTTCAAAAATGGTCTTTTAAAAAAAGGAATGAATAAATTATATTCATTCTACTGGCAAGTTATTTCTAAACTGAGTTGAATAATACAAGTACACGCATTCATAAATTAGGCAGTGCAATTTATCGCAGACAAAAGTGTTTTTATATCATTTGTTTTATTTGTAAAATGAGTGGAACACTTTTATTCTTTTTGTGGTGTTGGATTAAATCATATTATTGTGTGGTATACGATTATTAGAATCATTTAACAATAATAATGGACATAATCATTCTGATTATTGCTTATATAGAACATTGTTAAAGCTCCTTCTTTTTCAATGGCTTCTATGATAGAAAGTCTTCCGTACAATAATTTTTCATATTGAAGATACAATACTTGAAAATGATTGAAGATACAATACTTGAAAATGTTTGAAGATACAATACTTGAAAATGTTTGAAGATACAATACTTGAAAATGTTTGAAGATACAATACTTGAAAATGTTTGAAGATACAATACTTGAAAATGTTTGAAGATACAATACTTGAAAATGTTTGAAGATACAATACTTGAAAATGTTTGAAGATACAATACTTGAAAATGTTTGAAGATACAATACTTGAAAATGTTTGAAGATACAATACTTGAAAATGTTTGAAGATACAATACTTGAAAATGTTTGAAGATACAATACTTGAAAATGTTTGAAGATACAATACTTGAAAATGTTTGAAGATACAATACTTGAAAATGTTTGAAGATACAATACTTGAAAATGTTTGCTTCGAGTGACTGTCATCAAGCAATAATATGTGAGCTTAAAGGACCAGTTCTCTACATGACAAACTGAAAGAAACTGACACCATTGAAGTTATCTGAGTGTAATGTCAATCAATGACACCGCCATGTTTATATTCACTAGAATGTTATTTGGACATTCTAAATCCTCCAGTACGCTCTCAATTCAAAAAAATTGCCAAGTGTGTTTTCTTCTTGGACCCAAATCCTGAAGCTTTGTTTCGATCTTGTTTCCGTAACCCGGCTCGCGCACACACACACACACAAAGACACAGACGATTCCCGATACTGAAGTTTAATAAATATATCATTTGCGATAAGATTGTTAGAGGCTCAGATGAAAGTTATGATCGTCACTCATAACAACATAATCGTTGGTTTGGAATGTTATAGAAATCAGTGATTAGAAAACGGGGAAAAAAAAAGACAACACTATTTGGTCAACAAAGTTCTTATTGCCACATGTTCATGTATTGAACACACATGTTTCGGTTTGTTTAGATAACAACCAGAAGTGTACATTTTGTTTTGTTTTATTGTTGGAATATACGACAAAGGACAACATCAAATTAAGGAAACGGAAATTATTTCAAGTTTTTTTTTCTGAATTATTTCAAGTTTTTGTTTTTAGGTAAGTACATTAATGTTTGTTTTATGATCCTAAAAAATTCGATGTGATTCCACAGGCTTGGTTAAGGTTATACTCAGGGGATTCCTATAATGACGTATTCATTTCAATTTAGTGCAGTGATGCCCGAACAATAACCCCTGGGCCATATCCAGTCCTTGACGAAGTGTTATTCGGCTTCTGGAAGCTTTTCAACCCACAATGATCAATAAGTTCGATTCTATTGCACGCTTCCCGTGGCACATGTATCGGAAATTTGTATGACCTCTAGGCTAAAAAACGTTGGACACCCTTGATTTTAAGCGATAGGGTGTCACTCGGGACAGATGGAAGAGGGGCCTCTAGTTGTCCAAGCATCCTACCACTGTGGCTGAAATGACATATTTAAAAAAAAATTTGTTATTCAGTAGCTCAAAAAGGTTTTACATCGTCAAAAAACAAAGAAAACACAATTCATGGTCTCTCACGAAAAGTAATATTCTGCCCCAGAAATTGTTCATAGTTCATTTGGTTGTCCTATTTTCCGGCTGTAGACACCATGGCTATTGTTCTCTGTAGTAGACACATGTACGAATACCTGTGTTATACACGTCCTCACATGACAGACGATGAACCAGGGATTCTTCAGAAGGCAGCCATCTCCAGTTGTCATGGAAGCCTGGAAGCCAAGGAAATCCCAGGGCAATACAATGCTCAATGTTTTTGTTGAGGACGTTGAGGATGAGGCGTGTGTTGTATACAGGTCCAATAGAACATTAATGTGACCGTTTTTCCACATCACCATAAGTATATATTTTTCTACTAACGGAACTGTATACTATCGATATAATCAATACAATTTCACTTTTCTTATCTGCAGAGAGGCCTACAACTCTCTTCTGGTGTGTGGTCTATTGAATTTAAATCTAATTTAACATTTTTTGCGTTTCCTCTGTTATTATTTCACATATAACTGTCAGTTGTATCCGACAGTTACGCTGGGGCAGGGTACGGGAGACGAACGTATGCCAAAGGCGGTCTTTAGGGTGAGCTAAAAGGTGGTCAACGTAACAGGGGCGCCCCACGGAAACCCTTTAAAGACCAGCTTAGGCACCTGGTTGCATGCGGCCTAAGAACGAGACATCTGGAGTTCACTCACAAAGGCCGCGGGATGCACATTAGAGACCTAAAGAAAATCCGCTGCCTAGGACAGACGCAGAAGGCTAAAAGAAAATTTGAATCGACCACCTGTGGACAATGGTTATTCTTTCCCTGGATGTGGCAAAATAGCTGGGGCTGCACATCCACGGGAAATACTGCATTCCTCACTTATCTTCAGACTCGAAGACATGCCTTATTTACTTGAAAAATTAAATAGTACACAACGGACTTAACTTGCTTAACGAAACTAACCTGTGACATAGATGACCCACTTGTGATCGTGGTGTTCTATAAATGTCAAACTAGAACAATAAACTGTCATATCACAGGAGAGCCGAAGATATTGTCTTTGTTCTTGTATCTGGATTCTCTCTCTCTCTCTCTCTCACCGTCTATTTCTGTATGTCCTTTTGGTCTTCTGTCTCTCTCTCCATATATTTAGTTACTTTTTTTTCTAACCCATATTCGATATGTCTACCTTTTTTAAATTCATTCATTTCCTTATATCAGTGTCACTAGTGTTATGAAATTTACCCACTATACAGTAATAGTCGAATCCATTTTTTTGACATTTTTATTCACATCTGATTGTGATAAGGATTGTGCAATTTTTTTTCTATTTTATTTCATCACTTTATTTTCCTTTAAGTCATTATCTTATCTTATAAAATACAGATGTTGTTTTAAAAAAAAGAAGATGATTACGTCCTATGCGTCATGCATCTAGTCATGCATGTTAACCAATGACTTAAATTCTGCCAAGTCACTGGTTTTGCTGGCTGGCTCAGACAACCCGTTCCATGCTCTAATAGCACTAGGGAAGAAGGAGTATTTGTACACATTTGTCCTAGCATATGGAACGAAAAAAATATATGTATCTTTGTGTCTTTATGAGTATTTTATTAAATTTTGTTTTTGTATTTGAAGATTATGGTTCCGTCTTTTATGAATAATTGCTACAATTAGACAATGAGATAATGTTGATTTTGTAGTTTAAAAAAATGCATTCATTTATCATCGCTTAAGTATTTCCAGACGTTGAGAGTTGGACGCTTACTGGATTTGAACTATGAACAATTGCATCAACAGTCCGGAAACGTTTTCAAACTAGAGCAATAGCACTCTTACACGTGTTATCTCGCGGCCATGCGCAGACTCCGAAATTAATCAGTGCTACAATCGAAGCCCTCTCTAAACCGACTCGTTTCTGCACACGACAAACTTTCCTTCTACGATTTCATTCACAACTGTTTTTCCAAACTGAACGACATCCCAAGCCATGCTGGATTAAATGACTTTATGGTCTTCCGGTGTAGCTTTTATGATCCCTAAATTGGATCCCTTGTGTCAGGACTAGGACAAGTGTCAAGGAGCGTTAGTTGTGTGCAAACACCGGGCCCTGTGATCGTGATTTACAGCCACGTGAGTCAATAGGGAACATAACAAAATGCATCTTAAGTTAGGCAGGGCGGACTTGACTAGTAAATTTTGTATTATGGTATAATTAAGCATTGCATATGTCTGATTAGGAAGAAATTGTATTTTTATGTTTCGTGAACGTTTTACTAAGTGACTTAAAACTGATGTTAGTATTATGATAACATTAGGATTACATTTTGGTTACATTAGGATTACATTACGAGTACATACATTCGTAAAGGCTTAGATTTTGAATCTTTAAACAAACGAATGATTTGTTAAATTACGTAGAGATATGTGGCTGAGCAGTATACATTTACAAAACAAAAAATGAGATTGAGTTCAAAGTCCAATGTAGACCAGGAATTTCGAAATTGTATTCGACTTGAGTTGGACAAAATACTGGAAGTGCAGACGATTGCTGGTCAATCACGAAGTTTGATATAGTGTATGGATTTCTGAGAGTGCTTTGTTTACTCGATTCACTTTTTCTCTTGGATAGGCTTGTCTTCTATTTCGAAGATTAAAATGTTTTACATGTTTCGGATGTTCCTTCAGAGTTGAAGATTGTTTACTTCCTAGTCCAAACCTTCCGCAGGACGACGGGGGATGGGAGCGGGCAGGGTTTGAACCCGGGACCATAGATAAATCCGAACGACAGTCCAACGTGCAAACCGCACGACCAGGCAGTCATCCTTACGACCAGGCAGCCATTAAGGATGAATGCAGTATTTCACATGACCACGCAGACCCAGGGGCGACCTGCATATTTTGTCACATTTGATGAGGACAAAGCCGTTGTCCGCCGGAGATGAAGTTTTAGGTTCTCTTTTTGTTTTCTGCACCTGACTTCGCAAAAGGTTTCCTTTGAGCCACAGATGTTTCTCTAGCTACTTTCTTGGGAGCTCTCCAGATGTCTCTGTCAGAGGCCATCTACTGACAGTGGCTTTTATCTAAGTCGCAGAAGAGAGAGAGAGAAAGAAGGAGAGAGAGAGAGAAAGAGAAAGAGAGAGAGAGAGAGAGAGAGAAAGAGGGAGAGAGAGAATGAGAGAGAGAGAGAAAGAGAGAGAGAGATAACCAAATGGCCGTCTGGTCGTGTGTTATGCGATCTCGACTTTTGCTCAAGTTCTCTATGGTCTAGGGTTTGAGCCCTGCCCGCTGACATCCCTCCCCCTGTTCTGTGAGATGTTTGAACTGGGGATGTCATCTTCAGATATGAAGAAACATCCGAAACAAGTGAAACTAACCAATGGTGCATGTGTCTTTCTCTGTAGCGCTTTCGGGCAATCGGAAAAGGGGTTGTTGTGTTTCATTGGATATGTGTAAACATTAACTTTTGCACTACATAACAATAATTTTGACGGAAAGTTTTTGATTTACAGTCACTGACATTTTTACAAACATACCCACGCACAGTCAGGCAAACAGATTCAGAATTAAATGTCCTCTAGTTATGGGGAACACGAGACTGGCCCACTCAGAAAAATAAAACAAAATCTTATCAATTAGCGATCCACAATTTTGGTGACCAGTTATCAGGTTTATCAAGTGTATTATCTCCCTCTTCCATCGGAGACACTTGAAGCGACCAAAACGAGTCCACCAGAAAGACGGATTTGAGAATAATTAATGTGACTTCCTTCTTATCGAAGCGAAAACAATTGCTCGGGGAAGCTGTCTTTGGACTGGATAAGGAAGTCAGTCACTTGGCCTTGTTGTTTCTTTTTTTAGGGGGACAGGGGGGGGGGTAATTTATCACAAATACGCCGCTCCACCCTTTTTCATAAACAAAAATTTGACTAATGGAGGACTTTTTGATCAGGTAACATAGCATTTGTAATTGTTCGCTTTAATGAAAATGACGTGAATTTAACTTTTACAAGTTGTTTGACCTCATAAAATTAAATTAATGTTTACTTTTTTAAACTTGACTTTGAATTATATAAAAAGAGCAATGCATTTCCCTTTAATTCTAGACCAAATACATTTTCTGATAACAAACAACAAACCTATTGAAGCCCAATCATAACAGGGGAGTGAAATAGTAATGAGCAAAATGAAGAATTCCTTCCAAAACGTGGAAAAATAATTACGGAGAGAAAGAGTTAAGAAGAAGAAGAAGAACAAAACATCATATTTCTTGTACAAAACTCGGTAACTTCCCAATGTCTGTCAGTAAATGTCTCTACTGTATCCATGTTTGGATGAAATATGTTCTAAACAGGATTAACTGTTTCTACTTTTCATTTGCATTTGTTTAAATTTATATTCTCGTTTCTCGCTAAGTTGTTGTGGCTTTCTTTGCCTTTGGGTCTTTGGAGTTCTCCAGCTGTCTCTTTCAGAAGCCATTTGATGCCAGCTGTTTTCCTCTATTCCATTGAGGGCAAACTGATTCCTAATTCTTTTTTTTTTTTTATAGCGCTTCCTGGTACTAGATCTGTAACCCCCGTCGTTCTTAAAGCCTGCTTAAAAATAGATCATCTTTGGTATACGGTCATCCCATGGCCATGGTAATGTCCTACCCAGCGCAGGTATTGGACATTGGCTTCTATACTGTCCACGTTCAGCAAAACGGGAGGGGGGTCAGTGACAAATAATCATCTTCATAATGTAATTAAAAGACGCGAACTATTTTTTTATTAGCTATAATTGTTTTATAATTATTACTAAATCCACAATTGGCACTCAGAAGACTGTTTATTTTTAGTAGATTATATTTTCTCTACATCTTAAATATATCTAGAAATATTTTCATTAGATGATTAGAGGAATGATTGTAGAATTCGCATGATGTTTGGCCGAGTATAAACCTCTTTACTTCTTGAGAGGGCCTAGTTCAAGTCCTGGTGAGACTTGAACTACGTAATTCCAGATTCAGATGGAGCTAAAATGTGTTTGCTGAGAAACCTCAGGACGGAAACCTTCTTTCTTCCTATTTGCCAACACACACATTAGACCAGAGCGCACGGAGTTTGCAAGTCGTATAGAGACTAAGCAAAACAGTGATGCACAAACTTCTACCCGTAGGTCATTTGTAATCAGGCTCCAAGAAACTCCTGCCTCCAGAGCATATTCTTTTTTCTTGTAAATTACAGACGTTCCGTCAAAAGAGAAGATAATTGCGTCCTACGTGTATCCATGTAATACTTTAGTCAACTATAGTCATGCTTGTTTTCATGAAACTTAAACTCTGCTAAGTTATTAATTGTCCTGGCTGATTCATGCAATTTTAATCATGTACAAATTAATTTGGAGGAAAATTGTTTGAAGTATAGCAACAAAAGCTTTAAGAGATGCGCCTTTATCTTTGTCTTTTTCTGAGTATTTCATTAGGTTTAGTATTTTTGCATGTGAAAATTATTATCATTATAAAGCTGTAAAAGCTCGGCTCCATTGAACTTGTCGACTTTTAACCCTTAAAACGCGTGTGGTAGTTTAGTATATAAACATCAGAATTGTAATTCCATTTTGTATGCACTCATTTTAACGCAGCTCATCACTTGAAGGGTTAACAACTTGTTGCCGCACGTCGCTTTGGTCGAAAAA